>MU223409.1:937237-950612 GCA_018584345.1 Thuja plicata | reverse complement strand
GTTAGAACCCAGGGTAGAAGTGGTTGAGATAGGTTAGGTTGGGGTTTGAGGGAATATTAATAAATGAAATAAACTTATTTAATTCATTTAGAAATATAAGAATTAATTATTTAAACAATGAAATTGCCTTTTAATAATTAGGGGACTATAGCCATTTTAATTAAATTAATTAGGATAAAGGAATGGGTTATTTTGCAAGTGGGTATTTGATTTAGGGATTTATTTAATTCCTTTATAATTAAATATTATAGCCATGTTTGATTTTGGTTTGATTTGATTGGTCGAAATTGATTTGAATTATATGACTATAATAGTCAATATAATTCAGTGATAAAAATCACCTAGGATATTAAATTGATTAGAAGAATTATGCCAAACAGTAACAGGGTCATTTGGACATAATCGAGGGTATGATCACACTTAGGGCAAATAGGGTCCACAGTTAGAACAAACCAAATTTAGGTGGTTATAGGTACAACAAATAGAGTGATTGAATATCATAAAGCAATATCATGTACAATCATACCTTAATAAATGACAACAATAATACCTTGGTATGGTTGCATAGAGGAGGTTAGAACAATGGGCACACTAAGAACTCTTAAGGTGTCTAGGCACTAATTCATCTCAAATGCAAATACAATGTTAGGATCATCAAGGGAGTAGTACCACTGTGTCAAGGAAAATGATATAGTGAACCCACGGTGTAAGGATAGTAACTTTCACTATAATAGGAATACATCAAGACAATGATATTTAAGTATCAATGCAGAGATCACATTAATTTTTTAATAGTAGAGCACATCACTGCCATTAAGACAACATAAGAAGTATCCTTACCATGAAAGGAGAGCCAGATACATATGAGAGTGGGATATGAATTTCATGATGATAAAAAGTGCCATAGATTCATAGGACAAACACTCTCAATGTAGATTCATGCTGAAAAGATCAAACTCACTGTTATGACAGTGAATAAGTGTGGTGGAGGCCCACTAACTGTTAAGAAGGACATAGGTACCAAAGCTAGTCAATTATTCATGAGAGAATTACAAAGAAATAATGGTTTGAATATTTGTAACATATTTGAATGGAAAATTTTAATTCCATCCAAATGGTAGCATAGAAGAGAAATGAATGATACAAGCATTGTTTGAAAAGGCAATGACATGGATGATCAAAATTGCAGATGTGAAGATGATAGTCATGGGTTAAAGAGAAGCCAACAACATATATTCATAGTTGTATAATAAGCAGTCATGAACCAGAGCAGTGAGACTACTAAAAATAATTGTGGTCAAATGAGGGGGCAAAATTCATGAGAAGATGATGAATATTGAGGAAAATGACCCTCTAATCAAGTCAATAGCTTGATGAGTATTGAAATGTGTAAGAAGAAACACCAATGACTACCATGTAGAATGGAGGAAATTTTTCATAGGTTAAAGGGATACACAATCATGAGAATCAATAATAGAGATGAGGATATGTTCACCTTTTACTATTAAATACACCTCTCCATATGTTTTTATTTTTCCTACATGATTTTCTTCTCAGATCAGTGAAATGACTATTTATAGGATGCAAAGTAATAATTTATTAGGCCCAAATAAAATATCCAAACTAGGGCACAAATCAAGGGGTTAGGACCTTGGGAATCTTGTAAACCATAAGATTTATTTCAAATGTCATTACATCACTTGTCAAACATTTCCCTCAATGTCACTAATCTTATTCACTTATCTTGGATCAACTCTAAGATCCTATAGCTGATCACCAAAGCCACACATCCACTCAATGGCTACCTCAAGACCTATTAATGGTCAGAGCCTTTCTCAACTGTCCTCTCCAAAAACCATGCTCCACATGTTGATATTTCCTAACCTCTTACCACACCTAAAGTGTTGAACACATACTTCAACAATGACTGATCACAATAAATTTACTGATCAAACCTCATGAGTGACTAATTATCTCTTCCTCCTCATACTCTATGACAACATCTCAATATTCTAACACAACTTAGGTAAATTATTTTTTTCCCCTAACCCCTCAAACACTCAACATTCACTCATCAAGTCTTTGTTCATGCCTAAACAACTTTGTCATCATTTTCCTATTATTGTCCCACCCCCTTGGACAATACACATAGGCTTGTTGACTAATCCAACCACTAACTCTTTGAGGTTACAACCCTCACACACCATTAATAACTTCTTCCATACAATTCTCAACTTCTAACTCCTTACCACCATTTCTAAGAACAATACTAACATACCTCGCTATCCACTATGATAGTCACATTTACTTCTGCAAACAATCATCAATCTGACCCTTCTTTGGATCCACAACCTCTTTCTCGAATACTTGGACATCCTCTAGACCTCCAATGTCCTTCATTACTCCACACATAACAAATACCAACCCTTGTATGGACAAATGCCTTCAAAAATACTTCTATCTATGTATTATTGCCTCAGAGATAGCTGCAATCACCCTTTATTGTGTCCAAGCACGTGCTAAGAGATGCATGGTTTTTTGCAGACATAAAGAGTTATAATACACATTATTCCCCATCATTCTACTAACTCTAGGGCTTGGATCCATGTGAAGGAACAAACTGCTACATTTTATAATGCTCACTGGATACCCTAATGGTTTCAAACAGTCTACAACAAAGTTGGGATATCTCCTTGATTACAGAATGAAATCAAATGAAACAATAGGTAGAATAAGGTGCATTCAGACCTTAATCAAATACAAAAGGTGAATCAAGGATTAGTTGTTTTTTCCAACATGAAAACTCAATAAAATAAGACTGTTATGACTGACAGAACATGGAAAAATGCAGAAAACTTAAATTTATTGATAGCAAAAACTTGTTACATTGACTTCTTTTTTTTGGATAGAGCTCTTACATATTATAAAGAATCTCTTTCCAACTGAGAACCAACACAAACTACTGTAAAACTAACCCTAACCGAATATAACTAACTGTGTAATAAGATTAATACTAATATTTTGTTGTTGAGTTGACAACTAAGTTGTCAAATTCAATAAATTATTTATCTCTAACTCTTAATGACTTATATTTTTACTCAAAAGAAGCAAAAGGCCCATGAGAATTTCTGGATTTTAGATAATGAATTAATCAAGAGAGATTCACATGAAAAATCAGCCAAAAAACCCAGAAAATAGAGGGGAACAGGTGGGTTTTATGAAATAGGACGAAAGAAGCACAATGTTATGCAGTTGAAAAATATTGTTTCTGCTCCCATGCCAGTGGAAACAGAGGAGGTTCTGCAAGCACAGGTAAGGTGGCTAAATTTATCAAGAAGAACTCACCAAGAATATTCAAATTCAAGAATGCCAGAAGGGAAACTATCATTTTAGTCTTTTCTTTGCTCACTTTTAAGTTGAGTGTGATAATCCAATTAAGTAAGATGACCTCGATACTTAATGAGGATTTAATATTATTCTTGATCCTAACTGTGATGTGCAAGCGATCTTGCATGAGTGAGAACATCGTGATTTTTCCATTTGCAGGTTGGGATAAATCTAGATTACAATTAGGTTAATCTTGGGTCAGCTGGAGAATGTCTCTGCACTTGCACTCTAAACTTAGGCATCTTAATAAAAATGGATTAGTGTTTAAACCATATTCACCTAAAAAATGAAGTAGGACACAGGAGCCGATATGAAGGGCTGAAAAAGCTAAAATTCTTGTTTTAGTAATTTAAACTTTTAACATTTTTTAGAGGTAGGATCAGTCTAGAGTATATATTAATGACAATAAATCAACATGTGGAAAATTAAACTCTGATCCATATGCAAAGTAAGATTCATTCACCTTAGGCTAGCTCTTCTATTTTCAAGTTCAATGCTAAGAAATTTTCCAGCTACAAGTTGCTCTTGAGGGGTGGCTCCTCTATAGATGATTGAAATCAGTTCAAAGGATATTCAATATATATATATATATATATATATATATATATATATATATATATATATATATAATTTCAATTACACAGTAATACTCTCAAAGATTTGCTTTCAAAAATGTTTTTTGGATCTTCAAAATTGGTACATGTACTCTACATGTTCTTCCATATCCCTGCCAAATATGGAGATCAGACTCTTATTCATCTCAAAGGTACAACATTTTTATGCTCTCTAAATACCTTAGATCAAGGTTCTGTCAGTTGCTCTTAAATGATAAGTTCCAAGGGGAAGGGAGAGCATGCACCAAGTCTTCAAGAAGACTCGTAGCTTATAATGTTTCAATGTAGATGAGCATGACTATGTAGGTCTCTGAGGATAAATTCATCCAGTTATTGAAGAATGGAATAGCAGAAGAGAACAAAGGAGAGAATACATTTTTTGCACATTGGCCCTCCAATGAAGCTAACAATATGACCTTCAAGAAAGGCTACTTGGAGTTATATACGAAGTATAAAAACAACAATATAAGGAAACATAATAGCTATAATTTTAGGAAATATGATTCCAACAATAATCTATTGCATGTGTAACAAAGTAATAGTGGCATAAAGTAGGCCTGTAATGACAATTTTGTTGTCTTTTTATGTTAAATCTAAGAACAGTGACATGTACATGTAGGTATATATTTATGTAAAGTCATAACTTTGTTATTTTATACTATCCTAGAATCCTATGTGGTTTTCACAGGACCATAGTAGAATATATGTTGTAAACATGTAACTATTGATACTCTATGTTTAATACAAAAAGAAACATTTATGTGCCTTGTCTATGCTTCCACACTTTGCATGCATGTCCGCCAGGATACTTGCAACTGCGTCTGACAAAAGTTCCCCTCTAGTTATGCTTTGATGGATGTCCCTTCACTGTTACAGGATATTTGACATGATGCACATTATCATAGTGCAAGCCTATTTTTCAGGTTGTTTCATTTAGCATCACTTGTAATCTCCACAAGAACATTGTCCATATTTAATGCAATGATGGAAATTATTCAAGTCACTCAGAAAATTAATTCCCTCCATAAATTGGAACACAAACAAGGATTGGGACCTTTTACGTCCATCCATAACTGAACGCCTTCCTCTCGATGTCCTATCCTTCACTGTACTTTTAGGTGGCCTTGTAAACTATGGTGACCTCTGTATAATTAACTCCCTTCTTTCTGAAATGGAAAAAATGAAAATTACATCTAAATTTTATCACTTATAACATCCTCATAAAGGCTTTGTGTAAAGGGTATCAAATTAAGGAAGAATCTTTGGTTTATGACTATCACTATCTGACAGTTTTAAACAATGACTTTGAACAATTAACCTACATTATAGTTTGGATCTATGATCAAGGAGAAAGAAAGGATATTTGTGATAGTGATCATATGACCTTAAAGAGAATGTAATACCTTTTAAACATCCTAAATATATAAACAAACTTCAAGGACTTGATAATCCTAAAGGATTATATTTTGTCACTAGTATACAAAGAAAATAGTTTTTGAACCATCGGTAACATGATCATCAAAAGACAGGTTTATAGTGCAACCCAACACAGTAGCAAACAGAGGTCACCGAAACTGTTAAAGTGCAAGTGAACACCGAAACCAATTTTCACTGACAGACAATTTTATAGTGTAAACCGACAACACAGTTTACAGTGTAAACTGACAGACAGTCTACAGAGCAACCCGAGAAGCAGAATGTCTACAAAGACATCACCAAGGAAAGACTACAGAGAAACCCGAGCACCAGTCTACCAAGAGACAAATTTTATTCTAAAAAATGTGGATCTGAGTTACACGTCAGATAAAACACTTGAGTTTTATATTTAGCTTTATGTTTATCTTTAAAACCATTTCTTGAGGGACAAGTGAATCATATGTAATTGTTTTAATAAGTCTAATTGATTGAAAACATGCAAACTAAGAGATCAAGGTCAAGTTGAAAACCTTTGATCATAGATTTTTCATTGTAAAGAGTGAAACCTAGATAGGTCAATTCATTGTATAAATAGATGTAGTAATCAATCAGAACTTGATGATTGTAGCCACAACAGACATCTATGGATTAGACAGAGAGTTTTATGCAGAAGGACAACAAAAGATGAAATCAGTTATGAAGAACAAGATTCAAGGCTACCAAGCAAAATAAAGGTATTAATCAATCACTATAGGTGATACACATACATTGTGTACTTAAAGGATCTATATTCAGCAATTCAGGATTGCATACTATCAGGTCAACAAGTATTTTTGACTACTCTCTAACAAGTGTAGAAAATAGAAGAAATCCTTTAAGAAGGTGGATTTAACAATCTTTATGTAAATCTTTTAATCGAGTGCACACTTAAACAGTGTTTCTAAATCTCTTAACCGAGTAGACCTAACCAGTCTAAAATGTTACTCCTAACAGGGTAAGATCATCAGAAGTGATCACACTTGTAGCCTTAACTGTCACCTTCCATTCTGCAAATAGCGAAGCTTTCTGGGTTTCATCCCCACCACTTTTTTTACCTTCTAACAAGGATTTTCTACGTTACCAATTCTTGTGTCATGTGTACTTACATTTCATGAATGTTTCTATGAATGTTTACATGCAATTAAGTTTATGTTTTGATATTACATGCATAAGGTAGAAAAAGCATCTATGGTCAGTAACGCAAGAACAAAGTACTAATGGTTAATTGATAAATTTTTTTAAGGGTACTGATTCACCCCTCCCCTCTCAGTACACACCATTCCATTATTCCAACAATTGGTATCAGAGCTAGATCTCTTATTTGGAAAGTTTAAATACTTAAGAGAAAAGATCATACAATGGAAAGGTTTAAGCTAGACAGGAATATTGAAAATCAGAAGTTTCAAATACAAATCTTCTATGAGCAATACAAAGAAGCAAGAATCAAGATGAGAGAGCTACTAAATGAAAAAAAAGTTATGACATATCACTACAATGAAACATACTATCATGAAGAAGAGATACCTGATTTGTTTGAGTCATCAGGATCTACATCTAGCAATACATCAAACACATATGAAGGAAGTATTACAAGTTTGAATGAAATCAATCAACATATGATAGAACAAGTAAAGGTATTGCAAATCAGTCAAGAGACACAGATGGTAAGGGTGATTGATGTTATGAATAATGCTAGACAAGCTGAACAAGAAAGAACATTAGCTATTGATGATAGGAGGAAGATCACTGAAAAGCTACAAGAGAGAGAGACTGAAATACAAAGATTTACTAAACATCATCATGACATCACCAATCAAATAGTTCTTATGGGTCATGAGGCAAACTGAGTGAACATAGAACTTAATGGGAAATTGGAAGCTATTGGTGAGCTAAGAGAAGAAAATGAGAAAATTAAGCATGAAGCAAGGATTCAACAACAACACAATGATATGATCAAGAAGTCTGAAGAGAGTACAAAAAGAATGGATGATTTTCTGAATGGACAAAGAAGACTCAACAATAATACTGGTGTAGGGTATACCGAGTGTTAGCACTGTATATTGAATTTTTTTCAAATTCTGAGCTTTGGCAATTTTCCCACATCTTTTGGTTCAAAATCCATGTCTCTTCATGCCAAAAAGTCAAATTGTAGTTAAGTTTTCAAAAATGCCTTGTTTCAAGCTTTAGTCATGCAGTCACACTGGCTGTTAAAGTATTTTTCTAAGTGAGTAAGTGAGCGATGAGTCATTTTGGGTTGAATCGTGCAGTCACGGTCATGTCTGGATGAGCTAAGTTAGCAGTGCAAGTGAGCAAAGTGGTCATTAAAATGTGTTAATCGCGTAGTCAGAATGTCTTTTTAATGTCGGGTTGTTAGTCAACAACTGAGTGAGTTGAAATAATTTGTTTTTTCTTCACTCGCGAAGGTCTAAGTCCTTTGTTAAAAAGCCCAGCAAGTCAGTGAGCAGTTAAGTTTTGGTGTATCATGCAGTCGTGGTGATCTTATGTCTTTAGTTTTTGGGTCCGCGACTGAGCGATAAATATAAAGTATAGTCGAGTCGTTCACTCGGGCTAAATTTTTGTTCATATCTTTTGAGCCCGCGAGTGCGCGAGGAAGTTAGGTTATAAGCGTCGCTCACTCATTTGAGTTCAAACTAATGTTCTTTTTGCAGCGTGGGTAAGCGATGAATTATGTTTCGGTCATCAGATGGTTCTAGTCGCTCAGTAGCACAAGAATTTTTCAAGGTTTTGAATATGAGAGTGCTCGACTAAAGATATCATGTTGTTTACCGCTCACTCATAGATGAAGTATTGATTAAATTTTTGAGCCTGTGAGTGCGCGATGAATGAAATTGGAGATTGTTGCTCAGTCGCTCATGAAGGAAGTTAAGTCAAAAAAGATCAGTGAGTGAGTGATTGATGAATTATAAATTTTTTGTGTAGATACTTGCTCAGTCGCGAAGGATCTAATCATGAATAATTTTTAGTAACAAGTGCGCGACTGTGAATAAAAAAGGGTCATCACTCACTCGCAGATAGTTTTGAGTTGAAATATTTTGCAGAGCGATTGAGCAACCAAGTAAAAAATGCATAAAGAAAATGGTTATCGCTCACTCACGGAGGTAGAAAAATAAATCAAAGAGACATAGCGACTATGCGACTACAAAATAATTTATGATCATTTTGAGTCATCGCTCACTCAGGCACATCCAAGCACGATGAGCTAGAGGTCAGCGAGTGCATGACCAAGGAAGGACTGAGTGATAAAATTTTACCCGCTCACTCACGCAAGTGTAAATGCAAAGGATAAAGAGGTAGTGAGTACACGATTTCTAAATGATAAAGTTGCTATCTAGGTCATCGCTCAGTCATGAATGACATAAGCCCAAGCAAAGAAGAGACCATGAGTGCGTGACTGGTTGTAAGGCTGTCTTATCACTCACTCACAAGGACAAATTTGAATGTAAGAAAAGGACGACAAGTAAGTGACAAGTTGATAGGTGGCTCATTCCAGGCTTACGAAGGCAAAAAGAGAAAAAGTGAGTACTCTTTTCCAACAGGGATCAAATAGTGTGAATTAATGACATCATTAGTTACAGAGAGATGATTTTATGACACTGCAAGTGTGAGAATTTGGCATTCAAGTGGACAAGGCACCAATTAGATGGCTATAAATCTGAATGATTGAGCTTGATTTTGTACAATTCTCGTTTATGCCTTGAAGATTTTGTTGTGAAAGCAACGAAGCTTGTTTTTCTGAGATAGAAATTTGAGAAAGAAAGATGAGTCAAGCTATTACCAGTGATACCTTACAAGAGTCTGAAAAGAAGAAAGTTACAATAAAGAGATATGTGGAAGAAATTGCTGAGTTGTTACCAAGAACATTGAATGTAAACAATGCTAATTGGGATGAATGGAAGAATAAATGGTGCCAGTGCAGAAATCCTGTCACTCCAAATTTCTCTGGTAACACTCTGTTCCATTATTTCTAGAATAATAGGGTTAAAGAAGTTCCTATTTGCAATCCATGGGAACTAAATATGGAAAAGTTGATTGTGCTTGATGTTTACATTGATATAGGCCTTATTAAGGAACTTGCTAAGAATTATTTCCCAATAGCTAGGGTAATCAGAAAGAAAAACAAAGATACCCTAGTGTCCATAGATAGGAGATCAGTAGCAGAGGTCTTTGGGATCACTGGTGCATTATGCACAGAGATTGATTTGGAAAAAATTTAGGTAGATTACAAAAAGAGGGAGAAATTGATCAAGAAGTTTGATATGCCCAGATTCATGCCCATGGTAGATAGAAATTTGGTGAAAGTCCTAGATAATCTTAAACCGCCTTTTGACTTATCCCTCTTTCACCATTATATAAAATGCACAGTGTATGGCCTGACTAGAGTGTTAGGTTTTGATGGAGATTCAACTATACTCTAGGATGTGCTCATGATGGCCATGAATATCTAGCACCCAGAGGTCAATACAGATTATGACTATGTGGGATACATAGTTGAAGCTATACATGCTGCATTGTTAGAAATACAGTCAGATGCCCCTGTACCAAATTTTAAACATTATTCACATTTAATGTGTATGATTCTATATTTTAATAGGGAATCCATGGATAAAGAGTTCAAATTATTTGTTTCAGAGTATGGTGTCAGTGCGCCAATCCAAAGGTGGACCCAGGTATGGGACAGTTCATCTGTGAATTCATCTTTTGTATGCTTTTGTAATTGGATTGTGGATCCAATTTTTGATTTATTGGGAACAAATAGGGAGAGGTTTCCAATTGAGGTTAGAAGAGTTTTAAGACCTTGGGAATTTGTTCAAAATTGGCCAATTACTCACAACTGGGGTGATTTTTTCTTCTTTGACTATATTACTGTCATAAGGGTATATGGTTGTACACAACCACCTCACATTCTCCCTAAGTTTGTCCCTCTTAGGGTTTCCTTCTTAGAATTTGTTTGGAAAGTTACTTGGGTTGATAAAGATTTTTTAGATGGACATAAAAAGGGTACTTTTGTCCCTAGGTTATGGGTGGGTTTTTATTTCTCTATTGGAAAGAGAGTTTTTGATTTGATCAATAATTTCTTGAAGCTGTATAGTCAGAAAATGGAAGCACTTCCATTGTAGACTGGTTTAGCCTTCTGAGTAAGTGGTTTGGGGTCATGTCAAGCATATTGAATGGGTCCTTGACTTGGATCTGGCCTTTTTCCCCTATTTTTTCCTATTTCCCACTTTTCCAGCTTGTTTCTAACATCCAAAACTGAAAACTAAGATTTTTGACCTCAGGGTCAAAATTGACCTTTCTGGGTCAAGGTCGACCTCACCATTGACCTAGGTCAAGGTCGACCTCACCCCTAACCTAGGTCAAGGTCAACCTCAACCTTGACCCAGGGTCTAGATTCCAGGATCTCATAGTTTCCGAATGTCGGTCTTTGAAAAAGTTTAATTCCCACTTTCGGGTCGGTTGTTTTGGGTTCCGCAATGATGATTCCTAAATTATATTTAATATAGGTCCTATCCTAGGGGTAAAGGCTTTAATGGGAATTTAATTCTCCTATGTCAGCCTCGTTAGAAGATTGTGCCCTAATTTCATATAAAAGGAAGTTTTCTCCTCTCATTTTCTCTAAGTGATATTGAGAAACTAAGACTCTCTAACCACATGACCCATCATCAAGAAAGAAGAATGAAATAATGAGGCCCTTGAAGCAAGAAATAATCCATTGAAGCAAGCATTTACTCTTAAGCATTCAAGCATCCAATTCATCAAGGAGATCCATTGGTAGCCATTGAAAGATTCAAGCTCTATGGAGCCCTCTTGTTGAAGATTTCTGCATCCACATTCCTCCAAGCCTCTTCCTCTTCCAAGATCCATTCAATATTGGTGTTGAAGATTTACAAGCAATTGATTTGAGACATTACACATTCTACTTTCTACATTCTACATCCATTTGACGCATCCATACTTGTGGATTCAAGGATTCGAATCCACCACAAGGACTTCTACAAGCAAGGTAAATTTGTTCATTTACTTTGTTTCATTCATGCAATTTCAATTATATTTTAAGGTTAATTCCAAAACTGATATTTGACCAAGGCAAACCCCTCCCCCACAACAAACAAACCATTTTTCTTGCAGGTTCAGGACTGTGGATTTGAGCTCAGATTTGGATACCCTTTTCAGCAAACTTTCAAGATCTAAAAATAGATTTTCTATCGAACCTGCATAGGTCAGGGTCAAGATTATTGGGTCAGGGGTGACATTTGTGGGTCAAGGTTGACCTTTTTCTCAAGACGGTGTTGGATCAGAAAAATATTTCTGGGTTTTGTTCGTCTTTGTGTTTCGGTTTTGGATCATACTTCAGATTTTCCAGAAACAAAGTATAGACCTTAGAAAACATCATTCTTTAGATCTTCCATATCTTAAGGTTAGTACTTTTCTCCTATTCATTTCAATCTTTCTAAAACTATCACACATTCCTTTCCATAAAATGGGAATTTAAGACTTTCCTCTTTGCTCTCATTTCCAAATGATTGATTCATTTGTGCATTGATCCTTCTCTTGGGGTTAAACAATTTGGATCATTCATTTGTGCATCTTGGGATGGAAGAGGAATATCTTATCTTTCCCTCACTTATTTCAAATGTTAAATTTCTTATGTTACACATTGTTATATGTTACATTTTGGTGAACCCGCGATAGACAACACTTTCTTTTTGGTGTTAGATTTGCATCTTATGTTAGATCTTACATGCATTTAAAAGTAGATTTCTTTTATCCTCTTGCATTTATATAAAAAAATTAAAAATCACAAATTAATTTAAAAACACAAAAACATTTACATTTTTCATGCTTGTAGATTTCATTTGAATGCATTGGGATATATTTCGATCTATTTTATATGCATTTTGTTATTCGTTATCATGTTGCACAAGTTGTTTCAAGTATTTTCCAAACATCCTTCTATAACTTTTGGGATTAAACAACATCCTCCTCTTACCTTACCATTTAATGATGTTACACCTAGAAAGAATTTATTTAGTGCATGCGATGTTGCTTTGTCCTCTCTTGTATTACCTTGTAAGGATATATTAGAGCAAGAAGATGACTTTAATCTTTCTCTCCATCATATTTCTCTTTATGGAGATGAGTTGAGGATTGATGTTAATTCTTCTCCTAATATATATCTTTCCTATGAGCCTACTTTAGAATATAATCCTCCTATTTGGAATGAACCTTTGGATTTGGATGTTGATTACTCTCTTCCTCATTAATCCATTGTGGATGATCCTCCTATTTGGGATAAACCCTTGAATAAGGACATTGATTTATCCCCTCCTTGTGAAGATGCTTTGATAAAAGAGGGTGATTTATTAATAGATGACATATTCATACATAATGGTGACTCTTTTTCTAAAACATACTCATCTTGTGAAGACATTTTAAAGAAAGAAGGAGACATTATAGATGCTTTACCTTCATTTGGGATTCCTTCTCTTGATGAGGCATTAGTAGAGAGTGATATGAATTCCCTTAATGCTCTCCCTCTTAGTGAGGAGATGAGGTAGGATGTTTATATGAGATGATTATGGATGCATGTGATTTATGATTTACCATGTATGCAACTACTATGTTTTTTTTCATTTTCTGATGCACTTAAATGGACTGAATGTAATCTGTTATGCACAAAATATCTAAGTAATGCATGTGTTAATTAGAAAGAAGTTAGTTTGGATAGATAGTAATGGAGAATCAAGAACCTACCTCATCTCCTCCTAGGATGTCTTCTTTTCTTCCTTCTTGTGAATCTATTTGTAGTGCTGAGATAACTAACACGGTTTATCCAAAACCCTTGTTGACTATTAAAGGTTGTCCTCGCATTACTATCAAAGGTAAACCTATGGAATCTT
>MU223409.1:895627-936255 GCA_018584345.1 Thuja plicata | reverse complement strand
AGTTCCATTGACTCCTTCTGATATGGCTTCTTGTTATGGTCCTGGTTATCATTTACTAGTTAAACAAGGATTCCATGGTCAAGGATGTGGTAAGCATAAATAGGGAATTCAAATGCCCTTATAGAATAGGGGGCATGAGAATTCTTATGGATTGGGATTTAATCCTCAACAACATATCAATGTTAGAAACATCTCAAATAATACTTCAAAACATGATGATCCTATGAAGGAATTTGACCAAGAAGTTCTTTTGCCTAAACTCCTTCGTGCTAAAATGATTACTAGACCTAAAAACAAAAAGAAATGTAGTAAACACTTGAAGAATCTTCCTTTTTGTTTGTATCATAGATTTCATGATTACTCTACTAATGAATGTCATGTTTTACATTATAAGATTAGGTAGCTCATTGATAGTACAGTTATTTCTATATCATGTGGCAATGAGTTGTATTTTAATCTTGTTTTCTCTAAATAACATTTATGCTCCTATTATGGAACTCCACATTATGTAAACAATGTTAGCCTAATCTTTGGGGGCTCATTGTCTTGCATCGTATTGTGAGCGATATGATAGGTCCCCTTTCATCCTTGTTCCCACGCTTGGGGGGCAAGGATGACATCTCCTTCTTTTCTATCTTTTCGGGATTCACTTTTCCCTTGGTTAAGCAGTATCTATCTATTATGTGATATCCAATCATACATGAAAATTTTGGTTTGCATTGAGGATCTATGTCCTTGATCATAACCTATTTATTTTTTTGACATTGGGTTTCCATGGTTGATAAATCTCTCACCTTGGAAAATGAATATTGTGCTCTCCCTCACAAGGGTTACTTTTTCACTTCTTGCATGATATCTCTTTGCATTTGTCCCTTCCATGGCCTCATAGGAGCTGTGACCTTCTTGGCTTGGACTGGGTGTTGTCTATGGATATTGTCTTGATGTTAAAGAAGGCTTTATCTTGGTTCTTTTCTTTCCTTAACATGTCAAAATAGTATGTACTTTTCCATCTTAAGGAGGGGGCATATATACAACCTCCCTCGTTTTATATTATGCATTTTTGTTCTAACATTTTATTTTACAGCATGCTAAATCCTTTGAAGGTAATGCACATAAGTTGCTAAATCCTAAAGAGATACACATTCAATTACAATTCAATATGCTAAATCAGTGGAAGGTAACAAACATAAGTTGCTAAATCCTGAAGAGATACACATTTTACAAATGTATTCCATGGTGATATAAGGATATGGATCCATGGGTACTTCATAAAAGCCGTCCGAAGACGCACTACATACATGCAAGAAGCCGCTAGAAGGTGCACAACTTTATGGGGTGACTATCATGTGCTTGTTTGGTGGTCCATCCTATCCTTTTTGTGGTTCACAGTGAGATACACACATCTTACTGGGTGAGCTAACCACTCCTCTCTCTCTCTCTCTCTCTGACCCGTGATGTCTTTCTTATCACGATCTTAGGGTTGATAAAGACTTAAGTCCCAGGGGTTTTAAGGATTCATTTATCCCTTTTTATTTCAATAAGATTATCTTTTCTTCATGATCTCCTTTACCAAGAGTTTGCATTGAGTCCATACTCTTGCTAAAGTGGGGGCTAAATGTATAGTCGGAAAATGGAAGCACTTCCATTGTAGATTAGTTTAGCCTTCCGAGTAAGTGGTTTGGGGTCATGTCAAGCACCTTGAATGGGTCCCTGACTTGGATCTGGCCTTTTTCCCTATTCTGCCCCATTTCTCACTTTTCTCGCCTATTTCTGACATCCAAAACTGAAAAATTGAGATTTTTGACCTCAGGTTCAAAATTGACCTTTCTGGGTCAAGGTCGACCTCACCCCTAACCTAGGTCAAGGTCGAACTTGACCTTGACCCAGGGTCTATATTTCAGGATCTCACAATTTTTGGATGTTGGTCTTTGAAAAAGTTTAATTCCCGCTTCTGGGTCGGCTGTTTTGGGTTCCAAAATGATGATTCCTAAATTATATTTAATATAGGTCCTCTCCTAGGGGTAAAGGCTTTAATTGGAATTTAATTCTCCTATGTCATCCTCCTTAGAAGATTGTGCCCTAATTTCATATAAAAGGAAGTTTTCTCCTCTCATTTTCTCTAAGTGATATTGAGAAACTAAGACTCTCTAACCACATGAACCATCATCAAGCAAGAAGAATAAAATAATAAGGCCCTTTAAGCAAGCAATAATCCATTGAATCAAGCATCTACTCTTAAGCATTCAAGCATCCAATTCATCAAGGAGATCCATTGGTAGCCATTGAAAGATTCAAGCTCTATGGAGCCCTATTGTTGAAGATTTCTCCATCCACATTCCTCCAAGCCTCTTCCTCTTCCAAGATCCATTGAAGATTGGTGTTGAAGATTTACAAGCAATCAATTTGAGACATTACACATTCTACTTTCTACATCCATTTGGTGCATCCATACTTGTGGATTCAAGGATTCGAATCCACCACAAGGACTTCTACAAGCAAGGTGAATTTGTTCATTTACTTTATTTCATTCATGCAATTTCAATTATATTTTAAGGTTAATTCCAAAACTGGGGTTTGACCAAGGCAAACCCCTCCCCCCAACAAACAAACCATTTTTCTTGTAGGTACAGGTTCAGGACTGTGGATTTGAGCTCAGATATGGATACCCTTTTTAGCAAACTATCAAGATCTGAAAATAGATTTTCTGTTGGACCTACATAGGTCAGGGTCAAGATTATTGGGTTAGGGGTGACATTTGTGGGTCAAGGTTGACCTTTTTCTCAAGACGGTGTCAGATTAGAAAAAAATTTATGGGTTTTGTTCATCTCTGCGTTCCAGTTCTGGATCATACTTAAGATTTTCCAGGATCAGAGTACAGATCTTAGAAAATAACATTCTTAAGATCTTCCATATCTTAAGGTTAGTACTTTTCTCCTATTCATTTTAATCTTTCTAAAACTATCACACATTCCTTTCCATAAAATGGTAATTTAAGACTTTTCTCTTTGCTCTCATTTCCAAATGATTGATTCATTTGTGCATTGATCCTTCTCTTGGGGTTAATCAATTTGGATCATTCATTTGTGCATCTTGGGATGGAAGAGGAATATCTTATCTTTCCCTTGCTTATTTCAAATGTTACATTTCTTATGTTACACATTGTTGTATGTTACAAAAGTAGTATAGAATGTCTCCAGCAATTGCTAGGTTCTGTGATCCAGAACAGTTTGTAAAAATAACCTTGAAGTCTATGACTCCTTCGCAAAAACTTAGAGATCATGAGCCACTGGATGATGAAGATATTCTAAGGAACAATTTGGATAGTCATGAAGTCCAGGAGAGGAGAAGGAAATGGAAAGATCTTCTTAGGGTAGAAGCTGATTGGAAAGAATCAGACAAGACTTTTTTTGGTTTTTTCCCCGACCTGCCATACTTGCAGAGAATGGAAGAGATGCTTAAGTCTTATGACACATTGATGGCACAAGTACCATAGTTTAGTGCTGAAGATGCACAATCCCAAGGATCTCCTCTTGCGATTGCACTACATGATCAAGAGAATTTGGAATAATAGGAAGAACATCACCAAGAAGAAGAACAGGTTGGTGAAGAGGCTACTTCTGCTAGAGATCCACCCAAGAAGAAATATAAAACAGGGCACAAAATGGTGCAGGATAGGAAGAGCTTAGCCAAAGATGTAATAATAGAGCATGGCAAGTATTTTTAGAAATTAAAAAGGCAAATGCAAAAAGAGACTCAAGCTGAAGGTCAGGGGGATAATCAAATGGTACTGCTTGGAGAAGCTGATGAGAGAGTAATAATGGCAAATGAATTCATGAAAGATGAATTCATAAAATCTGAAGAATTCAAGAGCTTCTTAATCAAAATGAAGCAAAAGGATTTAAGGCAAAGCTTGATCATAGGTGAAGGTTAGGAAGAGAAAAATGAGGAGATTGCGAAGACACTCCAGGATTATGATCCTGAGAGTGAATTGATCACTGTGGATCAGGCCAGATTGTTGGTACAAAATAGTGGGGTACTGTTGATGCCCGGTTGGGATTTACAGTCCACATTTATTATAGATCAAATAAGAAGGTAGGAAAACCCTAGAATGAAAATAGATATTGAAATTGATGAGGTTTTGAAGGGATCGGGATTTGACCCTAAGTCTAAGACTTTAGCCATTTGGTCTTTGGCCCCTGCTACACATAAGCCTCTGGTTATGACTATAAGGGAGGAGAAGAAAGCTGATAGAATGATCTAGAATTTGTAGAATAGCACTAATGCTGAGATCACCCAGCTTATGACTAAGGTATCCTTCATGAATTTGGAAAAAAATAGAGGACTTGTCAAAAAGATATGAGACAACATTTGGCCAAATGATGGCCCTGGCAAAAAAGCATGAAGAAGTCATGGTTCATAACCACACCTTGGAGGAACAAATAGCACATTTAAAAGAAGAATTGGAGGAAAGCAAGAAGAATGCAACCCCTCAGGAGGTAGCAAGAGATGAGACAAATGTTGTAATGGAGACAAAAGAGGACTCAGCACTGGCAGAAGGCCAACCTAAAGAGCTGTCACAAGGGCCAAGTATTGATATCATGTCTATTACACTGCCTATATTACAATATTGAATTGATGTTTTGAAAGGAAAAACTAAAGTAGCATACACATTATATGGCTCATTACAGGAAGCCTCAAAGACAACAGTTGAAGCCATGAATTTTCTGGAGCCCACTTTCAAGTTCTGGTCAGGAAAAGCCAGAGTAATGGATAAATTAAAGACAACTATCTTGTATAGTGATGAATTTCATGACAAAGTATCTGACACTATTGAGATAATTAGTGAAATAAATGATACTTATGCATTCTTCAATGGAAAAGCTGAGTTAGATGATAACAAGTTCTAGTTATTTGGTGATAAGTGCTCTCCATTGATTCCAAAAATTTATGATGAATCAGGTGTTTTGAAACCACAATCAGAATGGAAAGTGGAATTTGATGGATTGTTCAAAGATGAAGAAATAAAATAACACCTAGAAAAGGATACTAATGCAGAATATTGCAATGAATTGATTGATAACCTTTTCAAGGTTGAAATAGATATGACAAAATTTGTTGCTAAGGCCAGAACAACCGTGGATGCCATGTGGACAGAACTTGTTACCAAGTTGGAATAGGAGAAGACTTTTGATTGGCCCACCACCAAGGAGGTGAACAGGTGGGAAGACAAGCTGAAAGGATAACAAAGATATTTTCAAATGTAACAACAAATTTTGTTTAGACTTTGCATACATACTGCCACCCGTGTTCTATTTTAATGTTGTTTTTCTATCAGTTGCAAAAGTTGTTGCAAAGATTTTGTAAATCTTTCCCATGTAGTCTGTAGCTTGTTGCATCCTTAATTATAAAAGGATTCCAAGACTATTGGGAGATGGATATCCATTTTTCATTTGGAAGTACAAATTCAAGTTGTAAAAGACTCTGGTTTAAAACCAATATATTTTGAGTAGGGTTTTGAAATTTATTGTTGAATGTAATAGCAACTTTTGATCATGAATACAAATGAAATCCATCAATAGTTTCTAAAACATATGATGAGCATTTTGTCTTCATTGTTGTGTTCTAAATTTTATTTAAATTGAATGCTCAAGGAATGTTCAATTTATACATCTGTTAGGCAGATTTTGAAATAGTTTTAGGGTTCTTTCAAGGAAAGATTAAAATTGCCTTAGGGTTGTTTCAGTGAGATTCAAGGTTTATAATGAATTTGATGAATTAAGTTGTCATATGTATGAAGGTAGATATATAAGGTATATCTATTTTTGTGTCAGATCTGTCATTGTTTTAAGTTCTTGTTCATGAGCAATTGGTTATGAATATTCATAAGTGACTCCATACCCTAGGATTAAACACTGGCCTATTTTCCATATAAATAGGTGACTATCACTATTGAAATTGATCTTTATCTTTATGTTTGGCTCTGTCAAATAAATGTTGTAGAGGTCAATCCCTATAATTCCATTCATATATGCTAGAATGATTATGTGATTTGATTATTCTAAGCTAGAAGGGTATTCCCACCTGAGTTTATGGAGCTCAAAGTGTAGAGGGTTTAAAAACCATGTTTCTTTCATTCTATATCTTGCTTGATCAGTGTCTGGGATAAATAGAGCAGTCTCGTTGAGAGTTTTTCATATGTCAACAAAAAAAGGAACTAACACCGAGCATGGAGAATCATCAAAAAAAGTTGATCAAAAGGATGTCTACGCAAATCCAAGACCAAGGAAGAAGTCATGCAATCACTGTGGAAAACCAAGCCACACTTCAAATGTTTGTAGGAGCAAAGCTAAAGGTATTCCTAAATCCACATCTACATTCATAGGTAAATGTAATAACCGTAAAAAGCATGGACACAAAGAACATGAATGCAGATCTAAGGTGAAACAACCAAAGAAGGAATCCTACATGGAAAAATATTGTCCCACTTGTAAAATGCATGGGCACACATCTCTTGAATGCACGAAAAAGAAAAAGCAAGCATGGAAGCCAAAAGAACAAGAAAATGCTTATCAACTGAGAAGAGTCTGTAACTCATATGTTTGGGATTACAACATATGGACAAATTGCACAATATGTGGTAGATATGGACACATAGCTGTAAACTACATGAGGAAATGGATGAGAAGGTTTAGAAGCTGGACTAACCCCAGAATGGCATGCTTACATTGTCATAGGGTTGGTCATCTAAGCAAGGACTACAGAGACCGAGTGACAGAGACAAGCAATTTTGGCAATGACAATACCATTGAAGACATCATGAAGATGAGAAACAAAATATGGAGGAAAGCTACAAACACTAATGATGTTGGACCGAGAACCACAATTGGTGACACCTCATCCAATGGATCTAGTGATATCACCACCCCCACCTAAGTAGAAGAAGTAAGTATGGAACTGAACTATACAAAGCTATATTTTACATCAGTTCCATTATACATTGATAGTATGCCAAATTAGCATGAATGAAGATGCACTATGGTATTACTTGTTATGAATTTGTGAAACCAATCTCGTCAGTCAATACATACTGAGAATCATCGGTATACATATAAAAGCTAAGTTGTTAACGTAAATTGAGTATCGTCGGTAATCATGTAAAAAGATAATGAATTCTTCACTACATACTGAGCTCTATTAGTGAACACATGGAAGGTCAATTAAGTTGACACTTACCCCGAGCAATTTATACTCACCAAGCCAAAAATTTTGCATGATGACCGAGTGACTTCGTCTTCGACCATGGAGAAGTAGCTAAAGCATTTATTGCACCACTTAGGGAATCATCTATAAAAGGGTGATGGAAAGCTCATTCATTGACCAAGCATTTAAGAGCAAAAAGAAGAGTGAAGCAGAGTGACCAACAATGACCAGATTGCAGAGATATTCACAAGTACATTCACGGCTACTCTGACATATTCACAACATCTACAATAGATCAAGTGAGTATTTAAGACTCACTGAGAAAACATATCATTTACAGAGAAAACCCTAAATTTCAAGAAACATGGAAACCACTTCACGAGTTTCCAAAATCAAGAATGCGAAGGATAAGAAGGTCAATCTAATCAAGAACTCTACATGTGAAGAACCTAAGTATAAATTTTGTCCCAAGGTTGCTTCACAACCCGACGATGCTGGAGCATTCTCAAGCATACCTCCTGGGGTTTTTCTAGTCGAGGATGTCCAAGCCTATATCCACTATAAGGTTGCAGAGATCGGAGATCTCAAGGTTGAAGAAGCTTACAAGAAGATTTGCACATATGGAAACATTGAGGATGAACATAAACACATTGAGGTAAAAGGGTTGAAAAATGCCCTAATATTCCCAAAGGAATTCAAAACTAAGTGGATTTAGATAGTACTCAACAGAGTACATGACAGGAAAATGTGGTTGGATGAACTGAAACCAATCACCAAGGATGTAATACACACAGTAACCAGTTATCCAGTAATCGACAAGGTCAAAGCCCTCAAATATCCTCCTCGCCCCGATATTGAAAAGATGATAGGTGTAGTATGGGATGGCAGAGGTTTAAAGGTAAACTCCATCACCGATCCAGAACTGAAGTTTGGTGCATGTGTATTAGGATACAAGGTATTCCAAGCCAGCCAGTTAAACAACCTAGCATGCGGAGCAGTTGACATTGCCCATAAGATTATGAAGAAGGGATTACAACTGGACCTATCCGAGCTTCTACTGAAGCAATTGGAGGAGAACATGAGGAAAATTAGGTCAAAAAGGACTAATTCATGTAAGTTTAGATCACTCCTCATGTGTACATTTTTCTATTTCCAGAACTTCTTCCCATCTCTCGGTAATGTCAATTGGGACACTACCCGACCAGTAAGCATACAAATTAGTGAATGTATTTAGTCACTAGGGGATAATTTTACATTAGTCATGGATGCATACTTCACTACCTTTAAGGATAACATGCAGAAGAGGATGAGGATACCTAAACAACTGGTGGAATAGTATAAAGATGATATATGTTTCATAGTGGATACCAACAACACGTTGATAAAACTAGTTGTACCAGGGACAACATGGTTACCACCTCTAGATTATGAGATCAACATTGATCAGTACACAAATGCTATTGAAGGATTATTGAATGAACCACTGGACAAATCGTTACCAAGATTTGGAATCTATGAGGAAGCCAAGGCCAGAATCAAAATAGGCATAGTTGTAAAGAAGATAGACCAAAAGAAGAACAAAATCATCAAAACACTTGAGAAGAAACTTTCGGTAGATGATAAAGATTCAGAGAAAAAGGTCACCGAGGGACAGTCACCCATTGGTGAAGGTGAACAATTGAGTGATTCTAAGTCTATAGAATCTAATGTACCACCACCAAAGAAACCAAGGACTACTGCTGCATCAAGAATAAGGAGTCAGACTACCAAATATGCAGATTCATCACCGGTGAAGAAAGGTACAGTCATGACTTACAAGAGTAAGCCTCAAACTAGGAAATAGGCTTTGAGGAAAAGAAGAAAAGACATCCGAGGTAAAGAGGACAAGGATGACACTGCACAGGATGAGAGTGAACAAGCACTCCAACCTAAAAAAAACAAAGTTCCTAAGACAATTGATGAGATTTCTGCATCAATCATCAAGGCAAGTAGCATATCAAATGCTAAGATAAGGCAATGGCTAGCCTTATCTCCTGAGGATCAGAAAAATATTGAAGAAGCCATCATTCAGGAAATGATTGCATTCAAATATGTACCTATACAATTCAATAAGATGATGCCACAAGAACTGAATGACAAAATTTCAGCAAGGTGGACTTATGCACTGCATACCAAAAAATAGACAAGGGAAAGATCCCTAGTCACAATTATGCCACTTGAATCTAAAGTTGAGGAGATTGATGAAATGATGAAGAAGCATGCAAGAAAATTCTCAGCTAAGATGAGAGCATACAAGGTACTGGAGGGAAAATTAATTGAGCTTGATAAATAAAGCGATGAAACTTGGAATCAAATATTCAATCCACCTAAGGAAGATTCAAGCCCCGAGAAGGTATTAGCTCTTACTGAGACCCCTTACAATGAAGATAAAGAGGCCACACCAATCCCAATCTTCATAAATGATATCAAGGACATCAATCCAATTGAGTTGACAACACATGCAAGCAAGGCCATGGATGATGTACCTCAGATACTTAAATCATTAGCAGATTCAACAGAGGTCATGATCAAAGATATAACACTTATTGATTCTGATGATGAACCAAAGAAAGATGAAGATATAACTGTTGCCACCGAGTAGGAAAAGGAAAAGGAATGGATACTATGGACATAGCAAAGGTAAATATACCAGGTGACATTCCATTATTGATATAAGCTATCAGTATCATCTCAAATGAAAAGGAGAAGACACCTAAACCTAATGCACACACACCGATGGACACTGGTGATGATCAAGGGAAGCAGACATATACAAATGGAGAGAATAAAAAACCAAGTGGAGAGGAGAAAATAGGTGATACCACTGACAAGAACATCAAGGGTGAAAAGGATGCAAATACAGACAAGGTTGATATGGAGACATCCACTACCAACCAACAGGTCAATACCAAGCAGCAACCAACAAACACCACACCTCCCATACAATCACCAAAGCAAGAAAAAGAACATAAACTAGCCATAGTTCTACATTCCCCTGCTTCCAGCACACTCTCAAAGAAGAAGAAGAATCCAATCACATTAGATGAAATAATTGACATACCATATTGTGATCCTAGGACATTGGATTGAGAGTCACATACAAAGTATGGTGAACTTTGTAAAAGAAAGGAAATTCAGGACAAGCTCAGGATGTACCACAAGAACTCCCAAGTCCTCGAGACAACCAAAGATATACTGTTGTAGATTGTACCTGATACCAAAATTGATCAAAGTGCACCTATACTTGACCAATTAGTAGTTCTTACCGATGCCATCACATCACAGAATGTAGATATAGACAAGGCAATTGAAGAACATGCTAAACATATGTGTCAATATAAGCTTACAGAGAAAATCAGCCAGGAAATGGCTGAACAAAAGGTAAAAATTTCTGAATTACTTACTACTATAGAACCGATAATATCAGAAGTAGTGAACTTAATTCAAAAGTTGTGCACATTATAAACTTTCACTACTGAGCATAGTGACAATTTGGCCAAAGTTGATGAAGATCTTAAGACAAGTGCACAAGGTCTCACAACCGATGACAATGCATTCAAGTTGCATTATGAGAAGCTTGTAAAATCTAAATGGCTGAGACTAGAGATTCAAGAGGCAGAATCCAAAATCTGAGATGAGGTAACCAAGCTCCAAGATCTACTACTATCGAATCCCACATTACTGCAACAACACATGACTTTGGCAAAAATACTAATTGCCACCCCAAAGATGTCTGTCACTGACACTATCTATGACATCCATGCAAGGATAAAATTGGAGCACATTGCCCTGGAACACATCAAAGAGAAATGGGAGAAGATTATGGAAGACATTAAGAAATCTCATTCCCACATTTTTGAGAAATTGTAATTATTACACCTTTGTCATTATTTTTAGAAAAAAAGGGGGAAATGATATGATAAAGGGGGAAATAATATGAAAGGGGAAATGATAAGGTGAAAGGGGGAAATATATGTATAAAGGAAAACGTATCAAAGTAAGGAACATGTACATACACTACATTGAGGCATGCACATAGGGGGAGTCATATTGACAAGGTAAACATTTTGGTGTACATACTGAACATTTCAGTTTTGCACATATAAGTTTTTGATACTAATGCCAAAGGGGGAGATTGATAATCATAAAGGATAATATTTTGTCATTAGTATACAAAAAAAAAAGTTTTTGAACCATCGGTAACATGATCAACGAAATATAGGTTTATAGTGCAACCCGACACAGCAGCAAACAGAGGTCACCAAAAATGTTAAAGTGCAAGTTAACACCGAAACCAGTTTTCACCGATAGACAGTTTTACAGTGTAAACTGACAACATAGTTTATAGTGTAAATAGACAGATAGTCTATAGAGAAACTTGAGAAACAAAATGTCCACAAAGACATCACTGAGGAAAGACTACAGAGAAAACTGAGCACTAGTCTACCGAGAGACAAATTTTATTCCAAGAAATGTGGATCTGAGTTACACGTTAGATAAAATACTTGAGTTTTATATTTAGCTTCATTCTTATCTTTAAAACCATTTCTTGAGGGACAAGTAAAGCATATGTTATTGTTTTAATCAGTCTAACTGATTGAAAATATGCAAAATAGGAGATCAAGGTCAAGTTGTAAACCTTTGAACATAGATTTTTCATTGTAAAGCGTGAAACCTAGATAGGTCAATTCATTGTATAAATAGATGTAGTAATCAATCAGAATTGGATGATTGTAGCCACAAAAAACATCTATGGATCAGACAGAGAGTTTTATGCAGAAGGACAACAAAAGATGAAATCAGTTATGAAGAACAAGATTCAAGGCTACTGCGTAGAACACAGGTATTAATCAATCACTATAGGTGATACATATACATTCTATACTTAAGGGACATGTATTCAATAATTCAGGATTGCATACTATTAGGTCAACAAGTATTTTTGACTACTCTCTAACAAGTGTAGCAAATAGAAGAAATCCTTTAAGAAGGTGGATTTAACAATCCTTATGTAAATCTCTTAACCGAGTGCACACTTAACAGTGTTGCTAAATCTCTTAACCGAGTAGACCTAACCAGTCTAAAATATTACTCCTAACTGGGTAAGATCATCATAAGTGATCACACTTGTAGCCTTAATTGTCACCTTCCATTCTGTAGATAGTGAAGCTTTGTGGGTTTCTTCCCCACCATAGTTTTTACCTTCTAACAAGGGTTTTCTGCATTACCAATTCTTGTGTCAAGTGTACTTACATTTCATGAATCTTTCTATGAATGTTTACATGCAATTAAGTTTATGTTTTGTTATTACATGCATAAGGTAGAAAAAGCATCTATGGTTGGTAATGCAAGAACAAAGTACTAATGGTTAATTGATAAAAATTTTTGAGGGTACTGATTCACCCCTCCCCTCTCAGGTTAAACCATTTCATTATTCCAACATGACTATGACTATCATAGTCTTAGGAAAATTTTGGACTATGACTATAAAATCAAATCTCAAAACATAGAAATTCATTATTCATTTCTTGGAAAGAAACATTTGGACTCCTTACATTCTCATCCCATCTTTGTGTGCCTTTGTAATAAGATCATAATATTGACAGGATAACCATAAAAATATTTTAGAGAAGCTCCTAATTCATCTCATTAATTTCCAACCAAGCATTGATTTAGTTAAAAAATCTCAATATTTTTGTTAATTCTATTGCAAAAATATGCACTTATAAGGTACATTAATTTAAACTAAAGTTGGATATAGAGGCATTTGATTAGAAAGTGCCATTGGTTTCCTACATTGATTAAACAAAAGAAAAAATAATACAACCATAATGTCATGCATTCGTGAAAATCTTGATTGATTGATATACAAATCATACATAAATGAAGAAGAGAAGCATATCTAACATACCATAATCAATCTTCTCTAGCTTCGAGGAAGAAATTGTGAATGCCTTTGATATATGATATAGAGCTTGTACCTACCAAAAAAAATAAGTGCAAGTTTTTATGAGAAACACAAAGGTTTGCATGTGTTAGGTCAGTTATAAAGTTACATTTATTCTCAATGCATAAAGAAGATTTATGCACAATTTCATGGTGTTGTTCTTTAAAATTAGACTGATTCCATTATTTTTTCATCATGATTATCTTAATGTTTTGATCTATCTCCTATTGGGGTTGATCAGGGATTGAATACCTTTCATTTTTCTTTTTCCATTCAATTTTATTTAGAATTAGTTAAGATATCAAGGTTTTTGTTTAGACTGTAAACCCTCGATTGGGGAAACTAGTGGGTCTTCTAAAATGTAATTCACCACCATTCCATGTGTACCAAGGACCTAAAATTTGTGGAATGGTGGGAAAGCGTCTATATTTTATGCCTCCATGTGTACAACAAGCCATGCAACAAATTGCACGTGCAAATGATGGAGAAAGATAGTAATTCTTGTCATAGACTGTGAATGACAGTATGTTGTTGATCGTTGAATGAGTCTATTCATTGGAGTAGGTATGAAAGGGAAGTTGTTTATTTAGAAATGTGTAATGGTTAGTCTTAAGTGTGTTCAATTGAATAGTTGAAAAAGGGCACATGGCTTAAGGTTTCTTTTGTGACTATCTCACTAGGAAATGCTTGACTGTCATAGTCTGACAGTAAATTGTGGTTGTGCATTTTAATGAGGTTGTTGTGAGGATTGGTTGGGTGAATTAGGTATTACCTGTGTGGTGTAATAAGAGTGTCCTTCGTATTGGTAGAATTTGGGGCTCTAAGGTGTAAAGGAAGATGCAACATAAGGGGCTGTCAATGGGGTACAATCAGTGACAAACCAGACCAGTATAAGCCACTATGGTAAGGGTGTCTAAGTTGTTAATAAACATCTTTACTCTTGCTTTAAGGGATGTTCAGAGCATTCATAGAATTATTAATGAATATAAGTAAATATAATGGAATTCTAATTAAAAAACTTGATGTCGTCACTTATAACACCCTCATAAAGACTTTGTGTACATAGGGTAAAATTGAGGAAGCACTAGAGCTCTTGGACAAAATGAGGAGTAGCCATTTTTTTTCCTACTATTGTTACCTTTAACACCCTAATTGATGCTCTCTATGAGATGAACCTTTAGTGTGGGTAGCTAAAGTGATAAAAGATGGATTTTTTCACCAAATATTATTTCACACAGTGCCCTCAGTAATGGTTTTTGCAAGGCAGATAGGGAAGATGAAGCTCTCAGCTTATTAGTTGGAATGATATTTTCTCAAAATATTATTACATATCTCCTTCAATAAGATTGTGACAACAATCTAACTTAAGAGGTTCCATATATGTACACAAACAGGAACAAGCAAATTTGGTTTGATATCTACTCAGAGAATATCAAGTAGCTTTCCTACAGAACTATCAAACATCACATATAGCTACTAACATCTCTCTATGAAAGAAGGCCTACACATTTGCAATCCTAGTATTATATGGTGAGGTAAATGTGTATTGGAGGGGTGCGTATTGAAGTAATGTGATAAGAACAATAAAAAATGTTATGTTCTTGATGAGGCAAGACACATTCACTACATTTCCTTTTATCTGAATATATGACACTTATCTCCAAACCAATTTTATTACAAATAATTTAACAACTTAACGTGAATTGCAACTGAATTTTTTTTTTTTTATATTGAATAATACTAGGATTGCAAAGTGTAGGCCTTCTTTCACAGAGAGATGTTAGTAGCTATCTGTTGAAATTAGTAGCTAGATCAGATTTTAGCTTATTTAATTTCAATAGGAAATTAAAATTAAATTAAATATTAATTAAATGGCTAGAATCAACTCTAGCAATATTTGATTTTAATTGGAAATTAAAATTAAGTATAATAGTTATTGATGGCTAGATTGGATTCTAGCATAATTGATTTTAATTGGGAATTAAAATTAATTATATGATTAGATCATATTATGATAGGGTTGGGCCCTATATCATTAATATGGTTCAAACGTTTCTTCTAAGTGAATAATAATGCTCCTTAATTATATTGAGCTGGGCCCAAATATATTTGTAATCTCTATGTAATTGAAAATGAGATTGGCACCAAAGTTGAGGGCCAACTTATGAAGTTGTTCATATAAAAGGAAGGTCATGAAATTACCAAATGGTTAATATATATAGCGATTAGATCTAAAACACATAGGTAGCAAACTATATACAACGGGGTGGTCCCACAATAGTGTGTCCCACTTTTTTGAACATCCTGATTTTTGCTGAAATTGCAGATTTTTAAGAAAATATGTTGATTTAAGCCTTGAGAGGTCCCATTTGAAGGAGTAAATTTAAAATGGATAGATAAAAGCCTCTTGGATCAAAATCCCTTTGGTATAATCCCTCTACTCCTCACTCACACCTATAATCGAGTCTCCTTTGAACCCATCAAAATGCTGACAAAAAATCACTTTCACATTAACTTTTTGTTGGATAAAATATATTCATTTGAAAAACCCAAATATAGGATGATAGTACTCCGAGAAAGCTTTCCAATTATTATGAGTTATATATATATTGAGTTTATTAAGACTTTTCTTTTTAAGTTTTACTATTCATAGGTTGTCTGACCATTTAGCGACTTCTCTGTTCAACGCTTCTAGAAAAATAGTAAATTAGGGAAAACAAATTATGAAAAATATGTAGGAAATAGGTTTTTAAGTTATCTTTCTATCAAAAAAAGAATAAATTAATTTTGACATATAGAGATAGAGTTAGAGCGATCAAAGTGAACCTATGTCCAAATTATAATTAATGTCACTTCATAACTCAATAAACTATTAAATATTCAACCAAATTGAATGAAACCAAATGTATTCCCTAGATATTTGTGTTACAAACCTAAATTCAAAATAATTACGTTCTTATCAGTTTTATAAAAAAAGTTATGTTGATCAAAGTGAGTGTCACTCTTGAAAAATCCTGATTTTTCACAAAAATAATTTTTGAAGGAGAAGGAAAAATAGATACAAATAAATTCCATTTAAAAAATATATATATTTATAAACTAGAAACAAAATTATAAAAGTCACTAGTTTACATCATCTTCAAATTCTTAATGGTTTAATGACAATTGATGTTCGAAAGCGAAGTTTTTTTTCAGAATGTTCACTTCAGTGTCAAAGTTGGCCAAAAAGTGGGACACAGTTTTGTGGGATCACCCAACGACTTGGTTTGATTTTGATCTAAGTATCAACAAATTATGATCAAAAGACTTGGAAAATGCACATATCTCATACCATCAGTGATTCAATACTCAGTAACTCTCAGCGATCTGATATTAAACAATTTGACCTTGAGGCCAAAGTGATATGATCCTATATGCTTGGCAAATATAATCATCTGGGCAACATACACTAAAATCTGATCAAGACAATATACTTCATTCTATCTAGGCAGTGCATATCACGATTCTGATCTAGACATCAGACTTGTGATCTGGGAAACATTCATCAAGCAATTTTATTGGATAGAAAATGTTCTGATCCATATAAGGAAACCTTATGCATTTACATTTGATGCAAACTGACTTGGTGATTCATCTATTCAAATTACAACAAAAATGATACCTTCTACCTAGGTAGATCTGTGATCAACAATAAAGATCATATTGCTTGGGTCATTATTCAGAGGTTTTGGTGACTTATAGATTATTCTTAGAGACATTGTTGGGCGCTTCATTAGATTTGCTTTGTATACCGGTGATCCTCAACAAATCACCTTCAGTAATACATAACAAAGTTACTATTGTGAGTCATTGTAATTTTTTGAGAGAAATATATTTATGATCTAAATTAGTTGCTGGGATTTTCCTCCAAGAGGAAGGTTTTCCCACGATAATATTTTGTGTCCTAATGTTCATTTATCTGGTTGGTTATTTGTTAAATTATTATTGTTATAATCTGTGATGTTTGATAGTTTTGTAGGAAAGCTACTTGATATTCTCTGAGTCTCCTGCCTGTACACAATCAACATGCAATGCAACCTTAGAGACATTGTTGGGCGCTTCATTAGATTTTCTTCATGGATCAGTGATCCCTAGAAAATCACCTTCAATAATACATAAGAAAGTTACTACTGTGAGTCATTGTAATTTTTTGAGAGAAATATATTTATGATCTAGATCAGTTGCTGGGTTTTTCCTCCAAGAGGGAGGTTTTCCAAGGATAATATATTGTGTCATTGTGCTCATTTATCTGGTTGGTTGTTTGTTGAATTATTATTTCTATAATCTGTGATGTTTGATAGTTATGTAGGAAAGCTACTAAATATTCTTTGAGTCTCCTTCCTGTACACAATCAACATGCAATGCAACCTTACTAAGCACTAAAGTCATTTATTATGGTGACCATACAACTCCCATCAGCTATTATTCAAGTGGTCGACATCTCTTAATATTCACTACCATACCCACCCCTACTTGGAGTCAGATAACTCAATGTGTAGATCCATAGACACATCAAAGCATTCTAATACAAATATGGAGGGTTACAATCCATTTGAATCACGCACTGGTCATAAAAAATGTATAAGAGGCTAAAACTAATGAAAATAGATAATGAAAAAAGTATGGATGTACACAATACAATTATTAAGATAGCTATAAGACTGCAATGCATCAAAGAAAATAAGAAAGGGTAGCATGGAAAACACACAAACATCAGTAACATCATTTCTAGTGCTCATGAAACACAAAGAAACTTTGACATTGAATATATCATCATGTCCATTGGTGCAGAAACTATCATAAATAAGCATAAAATATATAACGTATTATAGAGCGATCAATTAATTTTTTAAGATCCTCAAATACAGAATGACCATTTCTTCTAGATTCTAACATAAGGAAATTGGCATCAATTAATCAATTTTGATCTTCTAGAGACTTTCTATTCTTCAAAAAGGAAGATGCAATTCATTGCTTTAGAAAAGTTTAGGAAACGCTCATCTACCTTTTATTACAAATTGTGTCTCTTGTACACTATCATAATATAAAGGACAATTGGTTCAAATTGAGTTCAAAATGAAGGGGAAAAGTGTAAGTGGTTTATGGATAGAATATCATATTAATAAAACACATTATCTAAATGCAATAAATCAATCTGTGAACACCTAACATGTTTGATGAGAAAAGGTGCAATTACAATGGCTCTGTTGGATGAAGGTCTACTGATTTCACCCATTCAGATCTTTGGGAAGTTGTACAACCCAATTGTAACATGTGTGGAAGATTGTAATGATTCAAATATATATGTTTCAGTATAAAAATGTTGTTGTAAATTAACAACCTCTCCTTGGCTTGTTTTCCATGGGGAAGAGATACAAATTGGAGAAGAGCAACTCACCACTTTTGTTAGGAGACAAGGTACACAAATAGATGAACAAGTCTCAAGACAAAAACAAGATAGACACAACCAAAACCATCTACATCACACTCTTTAGATGAGTGATAAGTATGGTTTTACATGAGCAAAGTCAGGTGGTAATGACAAGAAAAAAAGATTAAGATAATGACATATAAATCATTCCCCACCTTAGAGTGGGTTGGTGAGAATAGCATTTTATAAAAAAATTACATCTTTATAGGCCTTTCATGTTTTCTGGGGAAGAAGAAGGCCAATTTAAATGACTAGATTTCATTGAACACTTTGAATTCGATGCACGGGAGGAACCATAGGACATTGCATTACATGAGGATGAATGCAGGTACAGGCGAGATTGATAGAGGTGTGAATTATATATCTTAATGTTTTTTATTAAGGTAAGCATGGATTTTGAAAGGGCCCAAACAATTGTACAATTAGAAAGATAAGCATTTAACACTGCAAAACAACAAAAGAAAACCACAAGGAACAAGAAAAAATCACAAAAGAATAAAACAACTAACCCTTACAAACTACCGACCCAAATTCAGGGTTGGATGGTAAGGAGCACCTAGGTAAGGCTACATGGTAACCTAGGGTTCCTAGTCAAATTTTGGCTTGTAGTGGTCTTAGCCAAGCCACTAGTGAAATAGGAGGGCTAGATAGTCCTAGAGTATGTTTGATGAACTGTAACTGATTGAATGCTAGAAGATGTTAAGTTGATGATCATGCAAGACATTAAATCAATTAATGTATTCTATTGTCATTGATTTCAACATGATATAATCAGTATGGTCATAGAAATATTGCTAAAGAATTCAAAGAACCGATGAATCAAAGACTATGCTATCAGTAATTCATATAAGTCAAGTATTCACAAAGTGACTGTATACACCGACGGAGTGCACACCGACGGACAAAGTAAAAGAGAAAAGTCACAGTGTTACCCGACAAGCAAATGCACAACATTACCAATGAGAAAAGTCACAGTGTTGCATGAAGAGAAAAGCACATAGTAACCCGACAGACATAATTACAGTGTTTCCCGACAGACGGAGATCCTGAAGAAACTGAAGTCACACCGACGGAACAGTTAATTATCACCGATGACTAACTGAAGTGTTGACCGACATAACATAGAGTTCAGAAATGAAAAAATGCTTAGCTGTCAAGAGATAAAAATAGACTTAACTGATACTTATCATTGTTTTAATCGACCAGATAAAGCCAAGGATAAGTAATAGATTTAAAGCTGCTTTGTCTAGTTGGCAAGAAGATCTCTACAAGATAAAATTGGAGTTTTTCTTTAAATATAATTGGTGAGAATTGTGGATCACGCCAAGATCAAGAAAGCCAAGAAACGGTGAATCATGTCTATAAAGAGACAAACCCAATTCATTACGAAGTGTGGGGTGAACAAGAGAAAAGAGAATATATGTTGAAGAGATTTTGAAGGAGAAGAAAGTCTTCATTCAGACCTGATCAACAAGTTGAGGAAAGAGTTAGATTCTGCAGACACTGAAGAACAATGAAACAGTATCAAAGAGCATAACAACGTGGAGAAAAGGTATTGAATTGATTATATTGATCAGAGAGGTAATGCACTTACAATAGATCTGAAAATATGCAATTCAAGTTGTATGTGTGAACAAATCACTTTAATGTTTTAGTTTAACCATTGAAGCATCAAGTCTCTTAATCGAGTAGGACTTAAAATTCTTTTGTAATTGAGATACATCCCAAGGAGTATCAAAAAGTTTGATCATAGAAAGTAGAATTAGATATGCCCGATACCTATTGATAGGCCAAGTGAGTGTTTGATCAAGGATGGAAGCATTAGATGCCAGATACTAGGTGACAAACTCTATTTTAAATTCTCTAACAAGGTCACACCTAACAATGTGTTTGTAACATTTAACAGGGTTGGCTCTTAACTGAGCTCACTTCAGAAGAGTGAAAATTTGGGGTACTGGTCCTAGTGGTTTTTCCCTTAACAGGTTTTCCATGTTAAAAATCCATGTGTTATGTGTTTATGTTTCATTACTTTACTGTTTTACATTTCACATATGCAATTCTGGATTGATCAGTATACTCTAGTTATTTACTGTGTTTTGGTAAATATAAGACTGCTTATCGGTAAACATACAAAAGAAGGTTTTACAAAGCATTCCAACAAGTAGTAAATTGTTAACAGTATTTCAAGGCATTCATCTTGTAGGATTGAGTATAACTAGAGGCTTAAAAGTGGTAATAAGTTTTAAAGGGTTGATTTAAGGATTAATTTTTGAGGCCACTAATTCACCCCTCCTCTCAGTTATTACTAACAATGTTTTGATGGTTAGGAGGCCTAACTAGGTCATTTGATAGTCCTAAAGTTATAGTTTGTCCAATTTTGGGAAAGTTGCCCAATTGTTGCAAATGTGTCAAAACAGTGCATTTGTACATTAGAGGGATAAATTAGACAAGAATAGGGTAGGATACCTATTTCATGGCTTAGTAAGACTAAGTATGCATTTTGGTTAATTCTTGGAGTGAGTTGACCAAGTTGGAGTGCAAGAATGCAAAAGTTGTAAAAGTTGTTGACAACTTTGGAAAATTGTCAATGTTGTCATTGACAACATTTATTGCTCAAGTGAATCTTCGAGCATATGGTCAAGTAACTATCTGAAATAGTTAGATTGGAAAAGGATAAACTATATAAGGCCTGCCTTGACCTGTGTAAAGGGTTGGACAAAATTTGGTTAATGAACAATCAATTTCTTTGAGCATTTGTGGTCACAGTTAGTGTATTTTATTGTTTGAAGTCTTTTAATGGATTAGACTCTGCACTGTAACTTGTGCATGAGGTATTAGATGTAGTTCATTGATTCTATGTGTGAATAGTTAGTTCTTTTGTTTCCATTTCTTTGCTTTTGTAAATTAATTTGGTTTTAGCACTGTCGTTGGTCTGATCTAGACAGTTTTTGTTAATGGAGTCATAACTCCCTTTCCCATCGTGGCTTTGGTCTGGTTCCTTAGGATTTGGAAGATGAATCCTTGTACATTATTGGTGCAAGAGGATGGGCCCTGGAAAGCAACAGAGATATTTTTACAGTGATGGCCTAGGCGAGCCAGAGATGCATGGCTAGGGATCACAGTGAGTTGTAGAAGCAGTAGGAGTGATTGAATGCATTGGTTGCTTCAATCAGAGCATGTGGGGAGGAGGATATGAGTGTGAAGAAGCTCCATGTACAAGGAGAAGTTCTGGTGAGGAGTCTTTCATGGTGAAGGAAAAATTCCTTATGGGTGTTCTCTGCAAATTGTGAAACCCTTGATTTTAGGCTTGTTTATAGAAAACCCCTGTGCGGACAACTTGGGGAAGTGAGACCAGATAAATTTGAGATGTTTTGGAAAAGGGTATCAAGAAATGTAAATTTTTTCCAACTTGTTAAGAAAGTTTTGAATTTATATGCAAAAAGGTGTCTAATTAGGCCTAATTCCTTATAGCCCTATTTTGACTAGATTGAGGCAAGTTCTTGGAATCGACTAGGGTTCCATTGGAGTCTAAGTTATTAGGAATTGTGTTGGTTTCATTTGCCTTTTTGTAAACCTTCCTCTCCATTTGGTGGTTATTCTTGATCATATTGGATCAACAAGAATGGAAGATGCAAGAATGCATCTATGGGGGTGTTGATAGTTGAGTGAAATTAATCATTGGTGTGGACAAGTTGAATAGGAGAAGGATTGAGATTAGGATCCTTGTGAATTAGGGTTTTTGAGGGACCCTAATAGGCTAGAGAAGTGGCCTATAGAAGACCCTAGGAGAAGATAGGGTTGTGAGAAAGACTAGTCATTATATCATATTGGTATCAGATCAAGTTAAAGATTTGGGAGTTGGTGTATGTCTCTATATACTGGTGAATCGGTAGGGGAGATCAATATGGTGGCTAATGCAGAGTTAGCTAAGGAGATGGGTGAGAAAAAGGAGAATAATAGACTCCTTGAAGAAGCCCTATATGAGATGAGAGTAAAACTACAAGAAGTTGTTGATGGAGCCAAAGATAAAGGCAAAGAAGGTGAAAGTAGTGACAGAGGTAAAAGGCAGATTGATGAGGAAGATATCATCCCTGAACTAGACCCACCATTGAATGAATAACCATTCTTGAAAGCCATCAAGGCACTAGGTGGGAAGGCATTAGAAGGTGTACTACTATTTATTGGGAAAATGGATATTGAGGCAGTAATGGAGTGGATTGAGGGGATGGAAAAGCATTTTGAGTGTGAAGGTGTTACAGAGGCACAAAAAATAAAAGTTGTAAAGTCAAGGCTAAGAGGATCAAGATTGACATGGTGGAAGTATTTGCAATATGAAGGAGTTAGGATGGGTAAACAACCTATAGCTAACTGGAAAGCCACGGTGACTAAAGTAAAGGAGAACTATCTGCCAGAGGACTATAAAATACAACTTCAAAGGAAGAGACAAGGTCTAAAACAAAAATATTTGGATGTGGCCTCTTATACAGAGGAATTTTAGAAGTTATGTCCTAGGTCCAAGATTCGAGAAGAGGAACCTATTAAGGTAGCAAGCTACTTGGATGGTCTAAAATGGAACATCCAAGAAGAGATAAGTTTGTGGACTCCAACCATTGTTTAGAAGTGCCACCAATTAGCTCTTAAGGTGGAAGAGAGGAGCAAGAAGAAAGGAGACTCTAATCTCAAAGGTAGAGGCAGAGCAAGAGACCAAGGGGGTCATAGAGGTGGTTATCAAGGTAGAGTTAATGAACAAAGAAACCAGGGAGAGTCCAAGTTGACAAAACATGGTAGTGAAACTACTCTAAGAGGGGGTTATACCAGAGGTAGAGGTACTCAAGGAGGCTCTAGTAGAGGAAGGGGATCAGGCAGAAGCAACTCATACTTTACAAGAATGAAATGTTATAACTATGGTCAGATGGGTCACCAGTATATAAATGTCCTGATAATCCTACTTCATCAAACAATGGTAAGAGGATAGAATATGCCCATGAAGACACAACAAGTGTCATGACACCAGAGGTTGATCACATTGAGTTAGAGATGGGAGAAAACTTGATGTTCATGAGAGCTCTGATTAGACAACCAGTTAAGGATGAGCCCAAGCATTGGAGAGCATTGTTTAGGGTTAGATGTAAAATCCTTGGTAAATTTTTCAAAGTGATTGTGGAAGTAGTAAACAAACTAAAATTGGTAAAGATACCTCATGTCAATCCATATAAAGTGTCATGGTTGAACAAAGGGCAAAGTGTGTTGGTGAATGAGCAAACTTGGGTGGAGTTTTCTATTGCAGGGTATAAAGATAAGTTACTTTGTGATGTGTTGCCTATGGATGCATGCCATCTTCTATTGGGCAGGCCTTGGAAATATGATAGGGGTGCAGTGTATGATGGAAAGGATAATTCCATATCTTTCAAGAAAGATAGCAGAACCTTCAAGATTCAGTCTTTATTGGAGGAAGATGAGCCACAACCCAAGACTCATAGTATCTTGTTGAGTAGCATAAAGGAGTTCATTAATACCCTTAAGGAGGAAGGAAGTGAAGGGTATGCCATGTTTCTCAAGCCTAAGGAGGAAGAGAAGCCTAAACAAGAACCTTTTCCATCAGAAGTCTAAGAGTTACTTGAGAAGTATAAAGATATAGTCAGTGATGGTACTCCTGCAACTTTATCTCCTAGGAGAGTGATAAGTCATCAAATTGACTTTGTACCTATTGCATCATTTCCAAATAAGGCATCTTATAAGCTTACTCCAGATCAGAACCTAGAAGTGGCTAGACAAATGCAGGAGCTATTAGACCAAGGACTAATCAAGAAGAGCATCAGTCCATGTTTTGTACCTGTGGTCTTAGCATCCAAGAAAGGTGGTAAGTGGAGACTATGTACTAATTCTAGGGCTATTAATAGAATCACAATTAGATATAGATTTCCAATTCCCAGAATAGAGGATTTGATGGAATATCTTGGAGGGGCAAATTTTTTCACTAAATTGGACTTAAAAAGTGGGTACCACCAGATTAAAATTAAAGATGGGGATGAATGGAAGACAAATTTTAAGACTACTTATGGCTATGGCTTGTATGAGTGGAGAGTTATGCCATTTGGCCTCTCAAATTCCCCTAACACATTCATGAGGCTCATGAATGAAGTGCTTAAGGATTTCACATGGATATTTGTGGTAGTATATCTAGATGATATACTTATCTTCAGTAAGACAACAAAGGAACATGTGAAGCATGTGGAGATGGTACTCAAAAGGTTGCAAGAAGAAAAGTTAACAATAAATCTAGAGAAGTGTGAGTTCTTCAAACAAGAACTTGTGTATTTGGGGTTTGTTGTATCCAAAGGTTCATTGAAGATGGACCCAAGCAAGGTGGAGGCTATTCTAAATTGGCCTACACCAACCACAGAGATAGAAGTAAGGAACTTTCATGGGTTAGCTCAGTTTTATAGAAAGTTTATAAGAGATTTTAGTGGTATTTGTGCAACAATGCTAGACACCATTAAGTGTGGTCTAAAGACTAAGTTCAGATGGACCTCTGAAGTAGCGAAATCATTTGAAAAGTTGAAGAAGCAAGTAGCAACACAACCTATCCTAAGATTGCCTAGTTTTGATCAACTATTTACTTTGGAGTGTGATGCAAGTGGGATTGAAGTAGGGGGTGTGTTAAGTCAAGAAGGTAGGCTAGTAGTCTTCTTTAGTGAAAAGTTAAATGAAGCCAAGAAGAAATATTCTTAGTATGACTTGGAATTGTATGCCTTAGTTCAGTCTCTTAGGAAGTGGAGACATTACTTGCTACCAAAATAATTTCTAGTGTTTACTGACAATCAGGCCCTTAGCTATACAAACACACAAGAGAAGCCCAGTAACAGTAATTTATAGTGAATGGAATACCATCAAGCATTCACATTCACAATAAAACACAAGAAGGGACAATTGACCAAGGTTGCAGATGCCCTAAGTAGGAGGTTGCTAACCATTCAAGAATTTAAATTGAAGAGCACTAGGATAGAGAGTTTCAAGGACCTATATAGAGAAGATGAAGACTTTGGTGAAGACTATAAGGTATGTTCTGATTTTCATAATCACTTTTATAGTCAGTTCTTTTATTTTACCTTGCAGAGTGGGTTGTTGTTTAAGAGGAACCAATTGTGTTTTCCTAAGGATTCAATGAGATAAAATCTCATTCAAGAGAAACATAATGATAGCTTGAGTGGCCATTTTGGTGTGAACAAAACCATAGAGTTATTCCAAAGGTTTTACCACTGGTCAAAGTTGGTAAAGGATGCAACAAAGTATGTTGAACAGTGTGTAGTATGCATGAAAGCAAAAGGAGGAGATAGAAATGCAGGTTTGTATCAACCTTTGCCAATCCCTAACAGACCATGGGAGTGTGTTAGCATGGATTTCATTGTAGGGCTACCTAAGACAAAGCATGGTCATGACAGTCTCTATGTTGTGGTAGAAAAATTTAGTAAGATGGATCATTTTATACCTTGTAGAACTACACATGATGCTAGCAACATTGCACATTTGTTTTTTAAGGAGATTGTATGAATCCATGGACTACCCCTAAGAATTGTATTAGACAGGGATGTTAAGTTCACGATCCATTTCTAGAATACACTATGGAGTAGATTGGGTACTAACTTGTCATTTGGTTCAGCTTACCACCCTCAGACTGATGGCCAAACTAAGGTGGTTAACAAAGTGCTTGGTAAATTGTTAAGGTGCCTAACTAAGGAATATGGGAAAACATGGGATGTGGTCATTCCCCTAGAAGAATATGCATACAATGATAGTGTTAACAGAACAACAGGAAGAAACCCATTTGAAGTTGTTTATGGGATGCACCCAAGGGGTGCGTGTGAGCTTTGAGACCTTGAAGCTATGGAGTACAGGAGTGGTCATGATGAATACTTCACTCAAACCATGAAGGGGAGATTCAAGAGCAGGTGAAAAAGACTATACTGGAGTCTACTAAAAAATTGAAGGCTAAAGTAGATGAGAAGAGAAAGGATGTTCAATTTTAAGTGGGTGATTATATCATGGTACATTTGAACAAATATAGGTTTTAGAAAGGAGTGCCTACCAAACTCCAGATGAAGAGATTAGGACCTTGCAAGATCTTAGCCAAATATGGGGCTAATACCTACAAACTAGATTTGCCTACTGATTTGAGCATCTCACCTATTTTCAATGTGGAAGAATTGATAAAGTTTAAAGGACCCTTAACTTAGAGGGATGTGAACAGAGAAGAGGTTGGAAAAGATCTAGAACCTGATGCTTTACCTCTCAAGGTGCAGATAGAAGCAAACAAGGTATTGGATTCAAGGGTCAAGAAGACCACAAGACACAAGGTGTACATGGAACACATCATCAAGTGGAAGCATAAGCCAGAGTTAGAGGCAACATGGGTTGCAGCTATAGATCTCAAGAAGCTGGGAATTTTTGATGATATCTTGTCCACAGGAGTGACATGACTTTCCTTTGTGGGGGAGTATGGTGCAGGAGCACCTAGGTAAGGCTACATGGTAACCTAGGGTTCCTAGTCAAATTTTGTCTTGTAGTGGTCTTAGCCAAGCCACTAGTGAAATAAGAGGTCTAGATAGTCCTAGAGTATGTTTTGATGGTTAGGAGGCCTAACTAGGTCATTTGATAGTCCTAAAGTTATAGTTTGTCCAATTTTGGGAAAGTTGCCCAATTGTTGCAAATGTGTCAAAACAATGCATTTGTATATTAGAGGGCTAAATTAGATAAGAATAGGGTAGGATACCTATTTCATGGCTTAGTAATCCTAAGTATTCATTTTGGTTAAGTCTTGGAGTGAGTTGACCAAGTTGGAGTGCAAGAATGCAAAAGTTGTAAAAGTTGTTGACAACTTTGCAAAATTGTCAATGTTGTCATTGACAACATTTCTTGCTCAATTGCATCTTCGAGCATATGGTCATGCAATTGTCTAAAATAGTTGGATTGGAAAAGGATAAACTATATAAGGCCTCCCTCAACCTGTGTAAAGGGTTGGACAAAATTTGGTTAATGAACAATCAATTTCTCTGAGCATTTGTGGTCACAGTTAGTGCATTTTCTTGTTTGAAGTCTTTTAATGGATTAGAATCTGCACTGTAGTAGATGTAGTTCCTTGATTTATTGTGTGAATAGTTAGTTATTTTTTTTCCATTTCATTTATTTTGTAAATTAATTTGGTTTTAGCACTATCGCTGATTTGATGCTGGGAGTTTTTGTTAATGGAGTCATAACTCCTCTTCCCACCATGGCTTTGGTTTGGTTCATTGGGATTTCGAAGATGACTCCTTTTACATTATTGGTGAAAGAGGATGGGCCCTGTAAAGCAACAGAGCTATTTTTATAGCGATGTCCTAGGCGAGCCAGAGATGCATGGCTAGAGATCACAGTGAGTTGCAGAAGCAATAGGAGTGATTGAATGCATTGGTTGCTTCAATCAGAACATGTGGGGAGGAGGATATGAGTGTGAAGAAGCTCCATGTACAAGAATAAGTTCAGGTGAGGAGTCTTTCATGGTTTAGGAACAAACCCTTAGGAACAAACCCTTATGGGTGTTCTCTACAAATTGTGAAACCCTTGATTTTAGGCTTGTTTATAGAAAACCCCTCTGCGGACAGCTTGGGGAAGTGAGACTAGATAAATCTGAGGTGTTTTGGAAAAGGGTGTCAAGAAATGCAATTTTTTTTCCAACTTGTTAAGCAAGTTTTGAATTTATATGCAAAAAGGTGTCTAATTAGGCCTAATTCCTTATAGCCCTGTTTTGACTAGATTCAAGCAAGTTATTGGAATCGACTAGGGTTCCATTTGAATCTAAGTTATTAGGCATTGTGTTGGTTTCAATTTCCTTATTGTAAACCTTAGTCTCCATTTGGAGGTTATTCTTGATCATATTGGATCAATAAGCATGGAAGATGTAGGAATGCATCTATGGGGGTGTTGACAGTTGAGTGAAATTAATCATTGGTGTGGACAAGTTGAATAGGAGAAGGATTGAGATTAGGATCCTTGTGAATTAGGGTTTGTGAGGGACCCTAATAGGATAGAGAAGTGACCTATAGAAGACCCTTGGAGAAGATAGGGTTGTGAGAAAGACTTGTAATTACATCAGTTTGGAAACAAATTGTTCCAATGTTTTTTAATGTTTTTTTTGTAAACACTTTTGACTCGGAGCTCTGAACTGGCGAGGTCACAAATGTGGGACCTCATCGCATTTAATCATTCAACAATAGAACCCGACAGGGTTTGAGTCTTGATTACAAGAAAAACAAAACCACAACTTAATCATCTAATAGAGATATACAAAACCCAACAAAGATATCCAATCCCTTCCCCAGAGTGCACTACAAACCCATAAATTATTTGTGGCATAATTTAGAGCCATGAAAGTGAAGTGTATGTTTATATAAATTAAAAAACTATTTTCATTTTCATGCTATCCTTTTCTCTAATTGTGTGCCTTTTTTTTTATTTGGAGGATGAAGTGATTATAGTGCAGGCATAAAAAGGTCTAATAAATTTAAACAGAATAAATAGAAAGTAAAAATAAGTTTAAATGACTGCCCAAACATCGATAGTGCAAACTTTTAAACATTTAATATAAGAAAAGTAACTATGTTTAGATCATTTTAGTTGTTCATAGTTCCTTATTTTTTAGCGACATAAAATGCCATAGGTGTCCAGTTCAAATCTTTCCAGTCCTTATGAATATGAACACTGTCCTATACAATAGTTTTGAGCCACTACAAGGAGCTTCTTATAGAATTATGAAAATTTGCATTTGTCACATGATGAACTAGATAAGGTGATAATGATATATAACTATATAAAAAATATCTCTTCTTGTTCCCTCACATGTCAAAATTTATGGTGTCTAATGTGAAGGTGTAGGGCTCTTTCATTTGGAACTGTATCCGGCAAGCTAAGCTGACAAATTTTAAGGGTTCTAAGTGGATTTTGGGTAATGGCAGGAGAATTATGTTCTGGGATGATTGTTGGGTCAAAGATTTTCCTCTGAATTCCATTCCTGCTATTCAGCCTTTTATTGATATTTGTAAATAGAGATTTGGTACATGGGCCAAAGATTACTGGGAAAACCAGACCTCGGTTGATCTTTCTGAAGTAGACTTCTCGCTTAAACCACTGATGTTGGATTTGAGTTTCTGGAAAGTGGATTCTACTAAGGAGGATAATTTGATATGGGGTAATCTTTCTTTAGGTCTCTATTCTGTTGCTTCGGCCTCTGACATCTTGTTAAAGCCTCTAGATCCTCTTCCCTTCTGGGCTCAGGTATGGGATAAATGACTTATTCCTAAAATTAACATTTTTTATTGGATGATTTTGCAGAATAAGATTCTTACCATTGACAATCTCCAAAAAAAAGGCATGATTCTTCCTATCAGATGTTTTCTTTGCAAAAAAGTGGAGGAATCAGTTTTCCATTTGGCCATTGACTGTTTTTATTCCAGAAAAGTTTAGTGCCTTACCTTGCAATGATGAAATATTTGTTGGGTGTTTCCAAACAATATGGAATTTTTTTTCAAGAAGTGGAGAAATGCAATTGCTCCTATTGATAGGTTGTTGTGGAACATTATTGCCCCTCATGTTGTTTGGAAACTATGGTGTGAGAGTAATGACAAAGTCTTTCATGATAATGCCTTGCCCCCGGTTGTGATTGCTAAAAAGATTAAGAGAAGCATCAAAGAGAATTGTAATGTGTTCAATGGAGTTATGCTGGATTTCAATGCTGGAGTTTCTATAGGATCAAAAGCCAAATCTCCCTCCATGCAGGGGAATGCCATTTGGCTTTCCCCTCCTCTTGGCTGGATTAAAGCCAATTTTGACAGAGCGACGAAGGGAAATCCGAGCCCTGCTGGGTGTGGAGGTTTAATCCTCGATGACAAGGCCAACTATCTTGCGGCTGTGGCATTCTCCATTGGGGTCCAGACCAACCATGTGGCGGATGTGATGGCTCTCCTTCAAAATTTAAAATTAATTAATGAAAGAATGCCCTTGAATGTGTGGATCGAAGGTGATTCAATGAATATATTAAATTGCATTAAAGGGATTACCAAGCCATCATGGTCAATCAAGGATATTATTGATGAGGCTTTTTTAATCATTAACTCTTTCACTAATGTCATCAATTCACATAAATTTAGGGAAGCAAAATGTACCGCGGATGTGCTGGCTAACATCGCAGTTAAGGCCGAGGGCATCATGACTTGGTTAGTGATTTGATCGTTAAGGTGAGGGCCAAGTTGGCGTATGATCTAACTCATAGAAAGCGAGCAGATTTGGAAAATCTCAAAAATCTCTAATGAATTTACGCATGTCATTAAATGTTGTTAATGAGGTTACGGAAAGGCTTGTCTTTCCCAAGAATGTGAAGTGCAGACATGCGTTTATTGGCACTTTAAATTTTTTGAATTTGGCATTTCTACTCTATCTTTGTCTTGCTTCTGCCATTTCTATTGACAACCTATTCTTGAAAGGTATCATGGGGGGTGGGCTAAACCATAAGGAGCCAAAGAAATGTAAGAAATGAAAGAACCAAACAGAGGTTTGGGATAAGCGCAACAAGGGTGGCCTCACAAACTACATGGAGCGCCTTCATGGCTCTAAAGATGCTGTCACAAAAGATTTCATTGAAAGCTGGAAGGATGGTTATGTGGTGATTAGAGGAATGGCTGTCAAGATAACCAAAGAACTAATAGATGAGGTTACAGGTTTAAACACCAAGGGATTGAAATTTTATAGGGACAAGAAGATTTCCCAGAAGGCCATTCGGCACTTCCAAAGGATAAAGCGGAAGCAGAGAGTTTGGTGAAAGACTCTGGGGGGTTTTATGATGTCGACTCCATCAAAGAATTCTGGGAGAAGGTACTTACGGTGGTTATGGAGTACATTTCTCTGGATGGGAGGTATAAAAGGGCTTATTCTTACCATTCCATGCTATTATGCCATTTCTGATATAAGGTGAGAGTTTCTTTTCCCTTCTACCTGTTGCAATCTCTCCGTCATAGTATTATCGACCACAGGAAAGAGGAAAGTAAGCCCATTCTACATGAGGGTATAATTCTCCTTATTGTAGAGCATGTTAAGAAAATTGCAGCTTCCAGTCCTCTTATTATCTCTCCGAGAGACTCTAGCTCTGCTAAAGCTTCTGGTAAAAGGATTAGAGTGGGGGAGGATACGACAGAGCCGATATTTAAAAAATTAAAATTTGAAAAAAATAAAGGTATGGACATGGAATCTGATGGTGAGAGTGCTAATGATTATGAAGAAACTGACTATATCCCCCAGTCCCAGTCTGAAGATGAGAGATAGGAGTCTCTATCGGTTTCGGTGAGTGTTTCTGGTGATGATGAGGACAAGTCTCTAGGTGTCCATATCGCCAAGGAGAAATGAAAATATCCTGAAGAAATCAAGGAGGATGTGGGTGGCCAGAAAGTTCCTATTTTGGTCAACTATGTGAGTTCTAAAGAGCATGATATACCCATCTCTCCGAAGCTTTAGGTGGTTATGGAAGTGCATTCAAAGAGGAAGGAGGAAACCCCAGGTCAAGACATTGCTGAGAAGGGTAACATCCCTGCTACTTCAAGGAATATTCCTTTCTCTAGAATGGTGGATATGTCAGAGTGGAATGTTCAACTCCTTCATGATGATATGGACGACAAAATTGAGCCCCCATTTGGAGTTCTTCAAACTGTGAAGGCAATGTCTATGTACTCGTTTTGTCTGATGAAATGGGTATTTAAGGAAATCAAAATCCTCCATCTCAGCTTTCGTGCTGTGTCTTCTCATGTTGATCTTATTCAAGGTAATAATGATTCTTGGTCGGTCAGGGTTGATGGTAAAAAGAACAAGGAGGATGAAAATAATTTGAAGACTCTGTATGACAGATTTGACATCCTGGAGAACACTTTGAAGAAACACATGAAGGATAACAATATCTTCATGGGTTATGCTATGGAGTGTTTTAACTCCATTAAATCAGAGTTGGATACTGGCTCCCCTAATGTGAAGATTGAATATGAAAAAGATGACATGGAAGATGCAGGCCCGGGCAAGCGCACGTGTTCTGCCAAGAAGAAGAAAATCCAAGACAAGATTTAAGAGCTTTCAGACTTCAACTCTGCCATCAAGAAGGTCTCTGAGGCTAAGAAGGAAGTGGAAGGCACTCTTCTAGAGTTTTCCTAGTTCCAGTTGTTCCCCTGTGTTTTTTTTGTTTCATTTTTTGGCTTTTGGTTGTCGGGGGGCCTAGCAGGTTTCTGGCTTTTTTCTCTATTTTTCTATTTTGGTCCTGGGTGTTGCGGGCTAGGTCTCAGTCCTGTTTCTGTTTAGTGTTTTAATTGTTGTCTATCTTTTTGTTTTGGCTGTAAGGGGTTTTGGGTCCCCATAAAACCTATTTTTACCAGCAATCAAAAATTATATTTGATAACTATTAGCAAATCTCATGTCTTAGGGATTTTGATTTCATATTAATTTCACTCCATTGGTAACAATTTTCAGTATTTTAACAAATTTTACATTCCTTGCAATTAGCAGTGCCAATCCATGAGAAAGGAGGGGAAGTTTTTAGAGTTTTGCTATAATGCAAGATCAATGAAATCTACATTTTGCCATTTTTAGGTAGTTATGTTTTTATGGATGTCCATGCCATATTCCAAAGCTCCCATTTTGGATCATGCCAGAAAAGGTTGTCAAGTCTGGCTTTACTCCTAGAAAGGTTGTAAAGTCCCTGTCTTAGAGGACCTATGGAAGTTACAAAATTTTATGATAGTATTACAATACTAGTTAAATATAAGGTGATACTATATAGGGACTGTAAAGTGGTAAAAGAGTAGGAGCAACAGTTGTAGCCAATACTTTGCCTAAGATAGGGACTTCAAATGGGCATAACACACACTAATTGAGTTCTTGCTAAATGTACATGGAGTTTCTTGAGGGATTCTCTGGCTTGGGATAGTTGGATTATGTATTTTATTATCTCATATGAGTGTAACTATATATCTTTCTCAGTCATCAAAATATATCAGCAATAGTTTAATGCAACATAGACTTTTGAGTTATTATTACTTCATAAAGTCCTCTCTTGCACCTAGTATGGTAATGTATGTCTTTATTAAGGAAGGAAAAAATATGGAGATGTCAGTTTATTGCAGTAATGATGAGCCTATCTCAGAAGCACTTTGCCTTGGTTAAGACATAATTATTGACATTTGAAGATAATTATGTAATAAGCTTTCTCACGACGTGTGGTTGTTTATTCCATTGATAAAATGTTCTATATTTTCGCGTTTATCAGGGAAAATAATAAGGTTTTTGGATCGATGTCCTATCATGGGCGAAGTCATCATACAGTCCCCATCATCATTTTCTCTTTTGCATAAATAATCAACATCCCTTGTGTACTCTATGATAATTGTGATGTACTTTATATTGCTATCTACCTCTACTATAAAACTGTGGCAGATAAAATTATTTTATAATGAAACTAAATTGATTCCACAATTTGGAAAGTAGCTTCTCATCTCAAGGAATTTCTAAGAGTTGAAATAATGTGTATTTTAGGCACAAATAATATAGAATAAATACACACCATACCCTCTTTGAATCATAAATAACAAGCAATGGAACACATTGTCCTCTTCTACTCATGTTGCTTTGCAGATATGAAAGTAGCTTTATCTTCTTTTGACATCACCTATATATTATACAAATATCACAGAATAATAAAAAAATCTAGAATTAAATTTGATGTAAAGTTTTAAACATCAGAGACGAAGGGATTTATCATTTTTTCCCGATCTATGTAACATCAATTATTCAAGACCGACTCTTTATTTTCCTTTTCCCATTATAATAATTTATCCTCAAATTACTGGATTAATTGTATTATGTATTTTTTTAAGACAATTTCAACATTCAATGTCCTTGATTACAAGGTGCAATTAAGTTTTCAAGCTCTATCTGTTTAACATGCTACTTACGTGCATCCCACTAGCTTCCAATATAGCCCGGTTAGCAAACTGTGGAGCCATGCCAAATATATAGGTCAATTCATGACTTAACTAGACCCCTGCAGATGTAAGTGTTTTTGCAAGAAATGTCATCCGCTTCAACCTTCTATACAAATCTTGAGTTGGACAAATGGAAGCAATCTTCTCTTCTTTTTAGTGACAACCAGTTTTGAACCACGCCTCTTGGGTTTTTGAACATCTAAATTGGCAAATGATTTTCATGCTATTTTCCAATAGTTAATAACCTTGACCAAATAGTACCACTAAAGCCAAGTTCAATTAGTAAACATGCATAGAAATTCAAACTAAAATCCCCCCTAAGAAGCCTTACCATTGAATGAAGCAAACATACCAGACCTCTGAATGTGAAAGAAGTCAATGGACTTAGTCTGCAGTAACAAGAATTCTTCATTTGAAAACTAAATTAAATAACCAATCAAAATACCACCATGACTTTCCAAAATGTCAAAATACGTATCATGCATATACAGAAAAAATGGGTATTAAATGATTATCATTTCAAACCTTTTACTTTTAGTTTATTGTGCTTATTTCATTGTGTACAAAACTACTTCCCTATAGGTACTTTAACAACATGACAAAGCGAATACATGTGATATCCCTTATCACACTTATTACACAATAGCATTTTATCTTCTTGACCTCCTTTTTAACATTCTTGATCACAAAGAGTGTTTCTATAATCTATACTATTGGAAATTGTCTTGGACTTAATACTCTTTGGTTTATCTAATGGTTCTACATTCGTATCATTTTCCCTCATCTAATTTGTACATTTTTGATGTTATTTTTATACTTGTAAATCATATGCCCTCTCTTATCACACTTCCCTTTGCTCTACTATTTTGTTGGTCTCCCATGCCAGTGATCTAAAGTGACAAAACAAAGTTGACAATGGTTATAATACAGTGGTATTTCAAGAAGAAAAAAATAACATTTTCTACCGTAGCCTCTCTTCTCTAATTTCGTGTTAAAGTAAAATAAACTATTTAGATTAGCCTCTTCTAAACTTCTCTAATTCATGTTAAAGTAAAATAAACTATTCAAATTAGCCTCTTCTAAAATAAATAACATTTTCTACCATAGTCTCTCTTCTCTAATTTCTTGTTAAAGTAAAATAAACTGTTCAGATTGGCCTCTTCTAAAATAAATAAAATTTTCTACCATAGGTCTGGTTACATGCCCTAGTTTCAGCAAGTTTGAGAAAATTTTAGAAGACCTTCAATATGTTCCAAATTTAAGATTAGAACTCAATAAACAAATATGGATGGATCAAATTAAATTAGAGTCAGCATGGGGATCAATAACGAAATTAATGACACATAAACAAGTAAAGAACACACCTACCATATCATAGAGAAGATTAAATTAGAAAACAAGAACTCAATGAATGAAAAAAAGTCACCTTCACCTCTCGCATCTATATCACTTTCTGGAAGAAATTTTTTTTTCAGCATCTTAGCACCAGCAATGTTGTATATTTGAGTAGTCAATAGTCCAATATGTAACTACACTCATCAAAGACCAACTTTGTTATTTTAGGTTGTCTCTTATCCTAAGATACTTGTCTTTTTTTTTGGTATTTCCAACTGAATATTTGATGTCCACTCTCTGTATCAGCTGATCAGAGTCCTCTTAAGGATGGACTGATAAATCTTAACCTAACCATTGTAATTATTGTTGTATTATAAATATATTACATTCCTATAAAAAAGTGGTGGGATATTGATACCCAATCCTTAACAAGTTGACTATAAACAAGGAAAAGATGAATCTATTAAAGGTTACAACACTAGGATGTTGTAATAAGTAAAAATGTAGGACGACCCAATAAATGATGATTTAGAACAACCATACTTTGTTAATGGACTAAGGAAAATGTTCACTAAAAATCTAAGGGCAATACCAAGTTGCCAACATCAAAATATAAATATAAATACTTGTATATGCTACACATTGAGCACTTCTTACCAAAGAGAAAAATAAAAATGGAACACAAGTCCAAATTAATGAGACCAATGATATTAAAGTGAAATTTCAATAAGTATAATTATGGTGTTGGAAATGTAAAAATGGGGGCGATAAATAAGAATGGGCAGTGAAATATTGTGGAATATAATGTCACGACTCACAATATGAGAGAGTGTTATTTTTATTAACAATGTTGATAAGCAACGTCTGATAGTGCAAAAAATACCATCACGCAGAGGTTATAGGAACCAAAAAAGATGACGATCTTAGAGTAATAGTAATATTTGAAAGATGTGGGAAAAGAACCCCAATCTTGGGTGAAAAAAGGTGGATTTATTTTTTCCAAGCTTATCTTCACTACTTTCTTTATGCAATTGTTTCTGTAGAAGAAGTTGCAATTTTTTTTTTTGTAGATCAAATGAATAGTGGGGCTATTTATGTTATGAAACAGAGAATTCCCTCCGTAATGGTGTGGATTTATTTTGTACAGAAGAAATTTTTCTTCTTTTCAATAAGAATTTTTATGTAGGAAACAATCATAAAATGAACTCAAATGTTGTACAAGACAACTATAAAGGTTTGGCATGGATGACTTCAGAGGAAAAATATCATAAGAACTTACTTGTTTCTGTTAAACTTCCTTGCAAGTACGATGAAAATGGTAGTGGGTATTGGAAGTACTTATCATATGTACCTCAGACTAGTGATGTTACCAGTGACCTTGTTATGCAGTTTGGTTCAAATCTAACTCTTTTCTTGGCTATAAATAACTTGAGTTCAAAAGAAGTTCCTTTAAATGAAGTCAAGATCTATTATGATCCTATTAAAGAAGGTAGAATGTCAGATTTCTTCAAATTTGAATTACTTTTTTCACTGATAAATCACTCCTTTTTCAAAAGATTTGATTTCAGGTCATTTCATACTAATACAATCAGTTTATTAAGTTGGGAAATGAATCTTCTTATTCGGTGGTAGAAATGTCTACACAATTTGCTGGGAGCTTTTAAATGAAATTTCTGTAATCATTCTAACAGTTTCCAACTATAGGGCTATGATCCTTGGTGTAATATTTCTATGGTAGACACGAGGTCACGAGTTCTAGTCTCCCTCTAGTCTACCTGAAATCAAAGGACACATTATACTAGCATCACCAATCACGTTAAAAAGTTTACCCGATATGCTGCAATTTATAGAAGACTACCCAATTCCTATGACAGAAATGAGGAGGCGGGAGACAAGACATCAATAGGGGCTTCATTGGTTGTACATGATATGTATGAGGTTGATGACGAGGATGATATTGCTCATTATAAATTATTATCATCCAGTTCAAGAAGACCCCTGCATCCACTCATAAGCATTTGATAGAGAAGAAATTTATCAAAATTGAACATGGAATTCTTATTCATATCGATATATCATATGACATGACACTATGGTGTTTGTTGATCTAATTCTTTTATATACAAAGGAAGGAAAATTTGTTTATGAGTTCTCTAAATTTAGCTTATACATTTTTTTCTTGAGATTAGCTTACAACATATGTTTTATATTGGGAAAATTCACCAAGTCTTTTCCTAGTCCCCAATCCAACTCACACTTTAGGCCTTCTGAGTTTTAGTTGAGGACAAGTCTTGGAACTATGCATACAAGCATTGGAACTACAAATACAAGCTTTGGATTTGACTTCCATTATACACGCTAGAATTTCCATGACTTTGAATGAAAAAATTCAGAACCCTGCATATTGTTAAGGAATAACATGAATACCTGTCACCTTCGTAGTAGATTTTTCTACCCTTTGAGCTTCTTAATGTGCTCGCCTCTTAGCTTTTGAAGTTTTCTCCTTCAGATGCTTTTTCTTTGAATCATCTTCTCTTCCTGAACCCAAACATTTAGGATTTTCTTTGCCCTAATTCTACGCTCTAGCTGAACGATTGAGGAATCCCTAAACCATTTCCGATCCTAGGTGCCAGGTATTGAGATTACGACATCATTTTTGGTGCACTACAATTGCCAAATTTTCCTAGATTTGAACCTCTTTTGGCAGGCCATTTCAAACCAAATGGAATGGGCCCATTTCGCATGACGTGCCTCCTTAATCTTGGATCAGGATAATACATTTTTTAGTGGGATGAAATTACTTCTGCGCTCTAACTTTATTTTGGAAAACTTAAAATACAAATATAAATTAATAAAATAAAATAAAAATAAAAGAGGAGAAAGTTAAGGCAATAAATTTTTTTGTCTCAAAAATTATCTTAAAATACCTCATCTTGTAGTAGAGACTCCATGATCCATTATCGAGATAAACGATAGCATAAGAGAGCACATGGAAAAAAATATCACAAAATAACTATAAATTAAAAATCATCAATAAGAAATTGTACCAAAAGAAAATTGTTTAAAATATACTAATGCACCAAAACTCATAAAGAAAATTTGACAACATCTTCATAAGGTGATTGTTTGACCCATCAAAATGACTTATCTTTTTTAACCAACATTTTTCGGTACATAATCTAAATTAATATCTCTTTTTAATTATGATTATAATATCTCTAAATTAATGGTGTTTATCAATCAATTTTGATCAAATCACTTGAAAGTCATATTTGTAGCATGAGACAGGTGTAGATGGATTTCTCATGTAATATAAAGCCTATTGGCAAACAAGCATTACTGGTGAAATGGGACTAATAAATTATGTATTAGTCTATGATTATATAATCAAATGTTATAATTATAAAGGAGTAATAATAATTTATATAGTTATTTTGCTTTGGGTGACTGATTATTAGTTACTAACTATTTAGTCATTTATTTGGTCCTTTATTTAGTCATTTTTGTTTAGGTGACTAATTATTTAGTCATTTATTTAGTCATTTATTTAGTAGTTATTTAGTCATTTATTTGGTAGTTTATTTAGTCACTTTTATTTGGTTGACCTTGTGATTTTACCCGGTGACTAAATTAGTCACTTATTTAGTCATCTATACTTGTAAATTAGTAGAATACGATCAATTTTTGTCACGTGAATACAAATTTTTAGTGGTGTGACTAAACATTTGTCACGTGACTAAAATTTTTTAGTGGTGTGACTAAACGTTTGTCACGTAGTCACAAATTTTCCAAAATGTACTAGTGTGTATCAAGTGGGCTTGCTAAAAATGACCCAAACACACACACACACACACACACACACACACACACACACACACACAAACGAGCATACAAAGAAATCCATTTAATCACATAACGTCCACTTAACATCTAATCTACTCCAAATCATACTCAACATAAATAGAATCAAATAATTATGAACTCCAATACTCAATTGCATCATCATAATAATTATCTCAATCAACTAATCACAAAGCATGTAATAATGTATCATAACATCGTCATCATAAGTATTGAAATCAACATAATCATAATATCAAATCTCTGTCAAAAGAGTTTAAAACCATAATGCATCAATATAATGTATCAAATAGGAGGTCTATCATGACAGTGAAGGAGATGCTATGACAGGGTCGGGGTAGGGCCTCTGTCATGTCCCCTAATTATGACAATAAATATAAATAGATATAAAATACTTATAATATCTTAGTGAATATAGAAATAGATTATATATAATTATTATTGCAAGAGTAATTATCAATATATAAGTTATATTGTGAATAAATATAAATACACAAATTTATTTAAAATAATGATATAATATAATATATTATTAATGATTATAAAAGAATAAATAATAATATGTTATTGGCATAATCATTGATCTATGGATATAATTACTATTATTAATTAATATTAAATTATCAATCTATATATATATATTTATCATTAATATTAATAATATCTATCATTTATATCTAAAATAATATTATTAATTAATATTAAATTATCAATATATATATATATATATATA
>MU223409.1:837130-872008 GCA_018584345.1 Thuja plicata | reverse complement strand
TAACCAGATTGGAAAGACAATCTAATAAGTAGAAAAAAATGTAAGAAAATTAAGGTGGTGGAATGACTTCCTACACTAACCTTGAGATCAGATCATAAACTCTTAGATCTTTATACTAGTTGTAAAAACTTAATAGAAGGGTGTGATTTTCATAAATGACAAATAAAAATATAATTACCTTTAATTGAAAAAGATATATGGAACATTATCAGTAGAATTATTAAAAAGGCACAAAATGTAGATGAAGCAACAAAATAGATGGCTAAATATCGTAGGGCCACAACATTGATTGGTCTCGGTTTATCTAGCCAATGTAAAAGATTGCATTGGTGAGTATATTTAGTTTTAATCTACATTAATTAAATACCACTCAGTTGCTTTCTGCGGTTATGTTACTATTTAATTGCTTCAATTTTGTTTGTATTGCCCATTTAAAGGCATATGTTCTAAATTAATTAATTATCAAGCTTTGCTTATGCTCTTCTCGCCCTTAATAGACACAAATTGTATCTTTTCTATAAATTTTGATGAACTTTCAATCAAGAATATAAAAATATATAATGTTGATGAGGCTTTTTGGTGTAATTAATTATTCACCTAATTACACTTTACTTAAGCTTGCCTGTGATAATGCATAACATAGTAGTTTGAATATGAGACACTTAGGAGTCTGCACATTTAGTTGCACGTGGTGTAGGAGAAATTCCACTTTAGGTACCTGATAGTTGTTATCACATTCCACTTTATGCTTGAAGACCTCACATTTACACTTCTACTTCCAGGGACAGGAGATCGAGATTGCCTCCGCATACACATACCTCGAGGTTAAGTTTTCCAGTCCTCGCTTCAGTTTGAGACCCGCTATTCAGCCCAGAATCAACAAAGGGATGGGCTCCCTTGCCCCGATTGAGAGACAATGCTTTAGACACCACTTTCAGGACACCTTGTCCAAGTTATCCCTCCTGGATTCTCTAGTTAGACCTACTGTACTCTATGGCTCTGTTGTTTGGGGACCATCTCTCCTTGATTCTGACTGGGCCTCTATTGAGCGTATACAGACTCTCCTCCTTCGGCGTATCATCAGATGTCATCGTACCACCTCCCACAACATCATCCTGGCTGAGTTCGGGGCTCATCCCTTTAGGTTGGGAGCCATCTTCGACCTGGTTTGGTTTCTTCACCACCTACGTTGCTTTGCAGACTCTTCGGATGGCCGGAGTAGATACTCTTACCTCGCCTATTGCTCTTTGTTGAGCTGGCTAGATCTGACACCTCCTCTAGAGCTCGTTGCTGGTATGCTCAGATCACTTCCCTTTAGGGTTCCATCGGGATTGATATTGATTGCCTACCCCCCTTTCAATTTTCTTTGGACACTTCGGCTCATCTTCTCCCCTCCAAACATGAGTTGAATGAGCATGTCAGTGCCTCATCTCGACCTAGACCAACCGTAGTGGGGGCTTACGTCCGAGGATGGTTTTTTATGCTGAGCACTTCTTACACATCCAGGATGGGATCATCGTTCGACCCAGATATTTATCATAGCGTTGATGCCATACTCTCCGGATCGCACTGGGATCTTTCAGAGTCGGCTCTCACCGCCTGCGAGCACAGACTGATCATCACATTGACAGAGAGGATCGCATTTGCAGTTTATGCACATTGTCTGAGATTGAGACCGAGGCACATTTCATTTTTCGCTACCCTATATACTATGAGATCAGAGGGAGATTCTATTGCTTATTCAGAGAATGCAGCTCCTTGACTTCCTTCTTTTGTTACTCTGACCAGAGATGTATGGCACTCTATTTACGGGAGACGATTCGGCTCCGTGACCATAACCTGCAGTTTCTATTTTCCCAGAAGCTGGTCATTGAGCAGCTCATTACGGATTTCTTCTCGCCCTTGCCCCCGACTCGGGGTGTGAAGCGACCCTCATGTGCCTCCACCATCGGTCACTCCAGATCCGTGAGACCTTGCAGTGCTTCTAATCATCAGCGACAGATCACTAGCAGATCACGATGATGAATTTATACCCATATTCTTCCGGGTCACTATCCTTCTGTGTTGGATTTCTTTCCGCTCGGGAAGGACCCCTAGTCCTTGCCTTGGTGGTTCTTTGTTCTCTGCTTCTTGTTTGGTTCCTTGTTCTTTTAGCGTGTTCCCTCGACCACTGTTTGGTGGTCCGCTGATTTCTTGCTTTTTGGTTGTTTGTTTCCTGTCCCATAGACCCTTGTTGGTCTTCCGTTGGACATTAATAAATTTATCTTATCTTATCTTATCCACCTTTAGTGTACTTATCACTTATCATCCTCCACATATTGGACATACTTCATCGCACAATGATGATCCACCTTTGATGGACATGTGATTCCACCTTGTTTGGGTGATACGTTATCTCCTGCTTATCATCGTCTCTTATTGCCTTGCTTATATAAGCAAACACATCTATCATTTTGTATCTATGTTCTGCAATTCAATTTAGTATTTTGCATCTCTCTCTCTCTCTCTCTCTCTCTCTCTCTCACACACACACACACACACACACGCACACACACACACACACACAGAGGTCTCCAGATCTTGGATTTTTGCTATTAGTAAATTCTTATGTGGTATCAAAACCATTGGAACTATCATTGCTATTGAGTGGTGGATCATGCATCTCGATTAATAAATGAAAATAAATAATAAAATGATTTGAGCTTATCCAAAATGGATAACCCTAAAAACACAATGCAATAGACCCATAAACATAGGTGCATAGTATCATCCTTGAAGATCTTAAATTTCAAAAGCTTAAAAATATTCTATTTTGGTTTTAAAATATTAAAACTTTTAAAGTGAACGCTATTTCTTGATTTGTTTGTGCAATTTTTTACATCAACGTTTTGAATCACACTCTGTGATCCATTATCAGGATGAAAAGAGTTGATGATGGATCACAAAGTGTGATTCAAAACGTTGATGTAAAAACTTGCACACAATCAAATCCAAAAACATCGTTCACTTTAATTGATGGATTGTGGAAATCTCTTAACATTAAAACTTTTTTTTAAAATGAGAATGCATGTGCATATTATGGAAGGCATTATAGCCTTTGTTAGAAACTTTATTTTTCTTTTTTCACCACTTCACATGCACTTTGTTGCATCCTTCTTTGTTATGCATTTTTGTGTTAAGATAGGCAAGTAGAGAAATTACAAACCTTATAGAGGTTTTGTTGACCATTTTTTAGACATAATTGGAGCTTGTCCTTTTGATTTTTTTCATGGTCTTAGATGAATTTGGTTGTGTGGAAATATTGTCCAAGTCATGCAAAGGCTCATGTGAAGTCTCCTAATCTCCCATAGAACACTCAATTCTATAATAAAGAGAAGTGACATATTTCCACCATGTGAAAAGTGATCAAATTTAAATTTAGAGCTAGAGCATTCTATGACTATGTAGCCAATCTTGTAGCATCTTTTGTAGTAAAATGGACTAAGTCTAAATAGGATAATTTAACGTCAAAATTATTTCTATAAGGTCTTTTGAAGTATCTGTATCCACCAATATGTAAGCAAAAATAGTGTACACAAAATTAGAAGAATCATGAATAACAACAAAAAAGTTTCTTAGTGAACCATCAATAGCTTCAAAGCATGATTCTTGTTAAAGTCCTATTTTGTTTTTTAATTTTACTTTTGGAAACTAGCATTTGTAACTTTTATATCTATTTGGAAATCAAAGATCCTACAATTTTATTTTGTGAAGTGCTGATTTTCTACGATTCAATTTGATAATGAACTCTTCTATTTTCTCAACCATCTCCCCACTAAATAAATCTTGAAAAATGTTGCTAAAAAGTTACTTGTGTATTTTAACCATATGTCTTTGTAAGCTTTACAATCTTCTTTTCACAATATAATATATACAGTTAAAATTTTCTCAAAAAATTTCTTAGAAACATTAAAAAATTCATAAAAATAAAGAGGCATAAATGTATATTATAAATTTAATAAAGTTTTAAAATGTCGGCATTTTTCCCCTTAGGAATCAAAACTTCGTTTTATATTAATACAAGATGAAGTGAGAACGAAGAAATCCGAGTGAATGGTGTATAGAGTAAGTGTAGCAGCATCTCCAAAGCTTCTCATAAAGTTCTATAAATAGTATTATTTTTACCACTATAATATTAGGCATCAAATTTTAAATTGAAATATTATTTTTAAAGATAAAAATAACGAATATTATTCTATGGAGTTTAAGTTTAAGAAACAATATTTAATTTTTTGAGTTTTTCTAAATTTTTCATTTCACTTCCTTTCATAGGTTTTCAATCTATTGTATATATTTATGTGAATTTTTATTTATAATTAAAATTTCAAATTTTTAAATAAGATTAAAATATTTTAAGCAAAAAAATTAGATAATATAAGATAAATTTATTAATGTTCAACAAGAGACCAACAAAGGTCTAAGGGACTGGAAATGTACATCAAGAAACAATGACCCAACATACCACCAAACAGTGGCCGGGAAAGCAACCAAGAGCGAGAAAAGAAAGAAGAGAACAAGAAACAACAAGCAAGAAGAACAGACACAAGAGAAGGACTAAGGATCATTTTCAGGTAGAAAGAAATTCAACACTGAAGGATAATGATCTAGATGAGCAGTCGTCGTTGTGAGCTGCTAGAGATGTGTCGTTGACGGGTAAAGGTGCTGCAAGGTCTCACAGATCTAGAGTGACCGGTGATGGAGGCAAAGTGAGGCCGCTTCACCCCCCGTAAAGGAGACGAGGGCGAGAAGAAGGCTGTAATGAGCTGATCGGATATCTGTCTCTGGGGAAAAGAAGCTGTAGAGTATGCTTGCGGAGCTGTACAGTCTCACAGAGATAAAGTGCCAGGCATCTCTGATCGGTGTAGTTGAAGAAAGCAGTCAAGGAACTGCACCCTCTGAATAAGCAATAGAATCTCCCTCTGATCTCATAGTAAGTAGGACAACGGAAGATGAAGTGTGTCTCAGTCTCAATCTCGGCTACGGTGCATAACTTGCAAATCTGATCATCTCTGTCAATGTGATGGTTTGTCTAGGCCCGAAGGCGGTGAGGTCCAACCCTGAAAGATCCCAGCGTGATGCGAAGGGCGTGGCACCAACGCTGGGATAAGTATCTTGGACGAATAATAATCCCATCCCGAATGTCTAGAAAGTGCTCAGCATAAAAAACCATCCTCGGGCGTAGACCAAAAACAATCATATAATTAAATAGAAATAGAAATTCAAATAAAAATAGAAATAAATTACTTGCAAGTTATGCTCGTATTCTTTAAAATGAATAAATGCTTTTGTATTTTAATATATTTATAAAAATTCTATATAATAATTTAAAAAATTGTTTTGTTTCATCTGAAGCAGCAAGGGAAAAAACGTTGGAGGGAAAAATCGTCAATCTAAGCAGGAATCATGGCTTCAAAAATTCATCTCATCTCCATAGGTAAGTAGGCAGCATTTTTTCAAAGATGAAATTCATTATCATTACTGTTTTTTTTATCAGATGGCCTACTCAGTTCTCAGAAGTATATGGCATGGCATTCATATCCAATTGTTTATGCAGAGTGTTTGATTTTTTCATGGAAACTGTGTAACTAGAATACTTTTCAAGTGGGTAAGCAGAAAATTTTCGGATTGTTATTTCATTATTGCCTGAAACAAGTGAGTCCCAAATGTTTTATTCGGCCTGCTATGTAGGAGAATGATATTGATGAGTACATCTTCAAAAATATGTCCCTCAAATAGACTAAAGCCAATCTAGACGAATGATCAGAGGATACCCATTTTTCAATGAAAATAAGACCCAAAATTCAAAACAACTGGAAATCCACTTTAGGAGGACGATTGCTGTAGGCTGAATAATGAAAAAAGATCAAAGCTAGCTTATAATATTGGTAGGATTGGACCAATTTTTGGTATTTTCACACAGTTTCAGATAACTGATTATAATTTCAATTCTGATCATCTCTTTCATATGATTTGTGCAAATTATGGGAGCCTGTTTCCAGCACCTTCTCATTATTGTGAAAAGGTATATGTTGTGCTCTCTCATGATTTCTTTTGCTGTAAAATAATTTTTAATTTGGAATTCAAATTACGGCTCTATTTTTAAATTGTAAAGGTTTGTATAATTGCTGGACAGGCAAGATGGGGAATGGACCGTGCTGGAATTTTGTATCAAGAGACAAAACATGTTCCTATATTTCATGTGTTGTACACAAGGTTTGCACTGTGTTCTTCCAATCTCACAGTATATCCTTTACAGAAGCAGTGTCAGTCTAGTTGCCAGCTATGGAATTTCTGAAATGGTGTTCACAATTATCAAGTTTATGCTATCGAGTTTACTCATGCACACAATATGTTTGTTTTGATTCCAAAGAATAATGACCCCCTATTTGGATAATTGGGATTCTTTGCACTGAAAAACTTTTACTAAATGTGTAGTCATCATTTCTCATTTTTACAAAGATGCGACTTTCGTTAGAGAGTAAACTGATTAGATCTTCTTTCCACAACCTGTTTTTAGAGGATTGGGACAGGGAACCAGCTGTCCCAAACTTGTAGTCAGCGAGGGAGAAAGATATCAACTGTTGAATGAATCGTCAGACATCTTGCAGTTTGCTGATAATAATATTAAATATGAAGAAGATCACTTGTATCCATCCACCCTTAAGCAGTCTGTGCAAGAATGGGGTAATTATCTGGTTTCTGACCTTCCTTTAAGGATAAGTTTTTAGTCAGTATAATTTGTTGATTTCTGCTGATGCTTTTTGTTCTGTTGATTGATATGCTAGTGAAAACCAATTATACAAATCCAGATTTTTTTTAAATGTTCTTTTGGTCCCACTGCAAACTATGAGCAGAGTACCCTTTGTGAGATATCAAAAAGAAATGATATAAATCATAGTGGATGGAAGGAGTTCATATTATATCAATATATTTTACCATGTTCTAGATGCAGTTTCACTGTATGCCTTCAAAATCTTAATTATGAGCCAAATGTTTTTAAAAATCTTTACAAAGTGTATAAGAACCATAGTTATAAGACTCACCTAAACTTGGCAATTCCCAAGACAGTTGCATCCAAACAAGGTCCGCAGACTTGTGACACAGATACCTGGAAAATCTGGTCAGACTCCCCAAACTGAGTGAATCCCTTCATCAAGATTGAGATCAAAACAATCCTCATGGTCAGATGACGGTATCAATTTTCACTGACATCTTAATTGGGCTGTCAGCTTAGCTGAAAGATTTTTTAAATGCAAGGGTTAGGGGGAGTTTAACTGCATTGTTTGAATTTGATACTTGTGTTGCATCTTTTTCCCTTGTTTTAAGCTTTTATGTTTCTCACAGAATGTTATTTTGCGATGGATGATGGGTCATGCAGTGTTGTTATTTCCATATGACATGCTCATTGATGACATTTCAGTGTGCTGTTTTAATCATCTTTGAAGAACTATTTCACAGATGATTGTTTTTACTTGTGTTTTTCTGAGTTGTGTATGATCCAGAATTGTGTATGGGCTTATGATCAGGTCTTATCTAAAGTGAATTCACTCATCAGCCCACTCGGAACCCATATGGTGTGAAGCACCTAAGTCAAGAATCCACTATATGAAAAAATCTTCCAAGCAACAAGTGTTCAGGGAACAACACATGGGAATTTGTTCCCCTTTTTAAGGGAAGAATTTTGGTTCAATGTAAGTGGATCTATCAAACCAAATATGCAGCAGATGAAATTGTTGATAAGTTCAATGCATGACTTGTGGCCAAAGTGGTGGGTTCCTATTGTTGAGTACATTGAGGCCTTTGCCTCTATCCCAAAGATGAATTCTATTTGCCTCTCTTGATATTGATACAACTTGTGGATGGACTATGCATTAGACGGACGTGAAGAGTGCATTTCTTCATGGGGATCTAGAATGGGAGATTTAATGGAACAACTGCACGGATTCATTCAATATTCTTCATTGATTTGTTGATTGAGGAAGTCTTTTCATGACCTCAAATAGGCCCCATTAGTTTTGTATGCCAAGCTGAACTCCTTTCTTCTCTCATCTAGGTTGTGTAGATGCCACTTGATCCAAATGTCTACATATTGAGACACGGGGATGCTCTTCTCTTTTTGTTCCTCTATTGATGATTTGATTATCTGTAATGTATCAATCACGATTTGGCACTAAAAATGTTATGATAGCCAAACTCCAGCTTCAGGGTACCCGTTCCGCACTTTACTATCACAACCATATGGCACTTGGTCGACAATCTACCTGCACACCTATATGGAAAGACATACCAGGCACTTGGAAATGTGCCTATCTGCCAAGTCACACTCGGCAATTGGCAACACTAGGCACTCAACACTCGGCAACACCTGACACTCGGCACTCAGCAACACTTGGCCCTCAACACTCGGAACTCGACGTTAATACTTGAGCGTACTATAAACTCCAGACATTAGCCGATATGCATATTAATCATGCCAATATAGTATTCAAAATTATGAATCGAATCACTGTTAATAATCGCTAATGCAAGAATGCATCACAAATCATATAACAACAGTAGTAATTTGCTGCCAACATAATATTTGTATTTCTAGGATATATCAAGTTACACAAATTTGTCTTCAATTGAAGACTTCACAAATTTGGATAGACAGGTAGATTAGGGTGAGGAGTTACTCCCATTGAAACTGCAAATGCCAAGCTAGGGAGGGTCTTGCACCTTCAAAGGGAATTGCAAATACACAAGAAATAGATAACTCTATGACAATCAACACAATGTCCAACCACCTCCTTATAAAGACCTACAAGAAGAGTCTAGAACACAACATTAGGCCACGCTAACATCGCTTTATTATTTTATTACTTTAGAACATAACAATAGGGTTCTTACAGTGGTATCAGAGCGGTTTCTGGCCATCCTGCAGGGTAATATATGCAACCACAGAGATTTGATCCTAATAGATATTATTTACGCAGGAGAAGAACATAATCACAAATTGAACATGTACAAGAAACACAATTGAGTACAATGGGCGACAGGAGAGGTGGTAGTCCACCCAGGAATGCAGATAATAATGAGGAGAGGGAAGCCATGGAAATATTTAGGGGTCTTGCAGCAGGTGACTACTGTTTTACAGAAGCTTACCACAACCATTCAGTAGATGTCTTTGCCTAGAGGGCAAAATCACGACAGGGAAGAGCGTGGTAGTGCAGTTGGGACACCTAGAGCACAAAGAATGCATATAGGGACTTACGACAGACACACACGTCCTACATTCCTGAGACCAAATTCAGAGGTAGGGAGTGTAGAAGAAGGTGGAGCTTTTGTTGATGATGTTTTGGCCTTGCATGACGAGTGGGATGCATTGCCTCAGAGAGTTAAGGATCACCAACCTTTTGACAGATTTATGACTCAGAGGAGAGAGCATAGCAGACCTAGGCAGGAGAGAAGGCAAAGAAACTAGAATGTTGATCTTAAACATGCCACTAGCAAGCTTACTCTTCCTATTTTTGATGGCAGTGGGAAGGTCACAACTCGAGCCTGTATCAGTAAAGTGGATACCTTCTTGACTCTTAGGCCTATGACGGAGGTGGATGCCATTAAATTTGCAGCTTTACATCTGGATGGGGCAGCACACAATTGGTGGCATCATGGGATGGTCACCCTGTAGCATAATCTCATTATCTCTTACTAAGAGCTCTCTAATAGATTGGTTGAACGTTTTGACAAAAAGGATCCAGAGTCATACTTCAAAGATCTTGCTTAGCTTAGACAGGTGGACAATTTGGATTCTTTCATTAGTAAGTTTTAGAGGCTTGTTGTGATGGTGCCTGATGTGTCAAAGAGACGTTTAGTTATGTTATTTACTGAGGAACTTTAGGAGCCGTTGAAGGTTGGCTTAAGGCATTTGATCTGCCTTTCTTGCATGGTGCCATCAAGAAGGCAAGGAGTATGGAGCTTTTAGCTCCTAAGAAGCAAATTCAGCCTAAATCTACCGCTTTGCCTTCAGAGGACTACCCACCACTTGCTGATCAAAAGAAGAAATCAGTAGCAAAATATGATGATGCAACTTGTGAGGATTTAAGGAAGAAACAACTATGTTATTGGTGTAAAGAACCCTATGATTGTGACCATAGTTGCCCATTGAGGCCTAAGGGCAAAGCTAACCACTCTATGTGGGTTTACTGCGATGATGACGAGGCTGAAAATTCAGATCAACCAATTGTTTCTGAGGTTTATGAGCCTCAGAAAGCCTCTCTTGAGTTTGGTCTTGATGCCAAATTATCCCCGATAGCCTTATCCACCACTGTACCACTTCCATTTGCTTTTAGGATCAAAGGATTAGTGGTTGGACATCGATGTGTTTCCATGGCTACACATAATTTCATTGACGAGGGATTTGTTAGTAGGTGTAGACAGAGGACAAAGGACTTCGCTGGATTCTGTGTCAGAGTGGTGGATGGTTATACCCTTGCTTGCACTAGTCGCATATGCAATCTCACTTTTTCTTTTGATGTCTACGAGCTACAGGCTGAGTTCTATGTAGTCAACTTGGGTGAGTTAGACATCTTGTTAGGTATGCAGTGGCTACAGGACATAGGGGAGTTCACCCTCAACCTACGTTTGATGGAGATAAGATTCGAGTACCATGGCAAAGGGTGTGTTGAGAGGAATCACAAAGGGGGGTTTGCACTCTATTTCTCTTTTTAGAGAGAAGAGCAAGGTGATATAGGAGTATGATTTGCTACAGGAGTGTGACACACATCATGTCATGGGCACTTCAGGGTATACTGTTTTGATCAGCACAGAGGTTCAGTTCACTTTGTGAACAATCCCTTGTTTGATATGGATACGACGTTGTCTCATGACAATCCACTTTTCGAGGTTGATGATGATCCCCCTCTCGAGATGAATGTTGATGGTGTTTGGGATCCTACCAGTGCATCAGGATTCCAGAAAGGCCTCGCAGAGGAGTTTTCAGGGGTGTACATGGTTAGGAGTACATACAATTTTACATTTGATCCTCATGTACATGATATTTTTCAGATGCACAAATCAGTGGCACATGGGTTAGATGATTTGTATGACAGTTTATCCTGCGCAGTGTATGGGGGCAAATCTTTCCAATCTATAGAGTTGCTCCCACATGATGTTTATGTTCCTGCGACATCGGTTGGTGAGGTGGTTTTAGTTGGGCAGATTCTTTTGATTGTTTTGATGATGTCATTGCAGGAGTTGGTTGGTGATGATAAGGACGTTTCTCAGTCCTTTCCGTGGGATCCTGGTGGAGTTGTGATTTTTCTACAGGTTGAGTGCAGTGAGCTTTCACATGATGGATTGCTTGGGGACAAACAATTTCAAGGAGGCTGGAATGTCCCCATTTCAGCTCACTAGGGTTTGTGGTTCGGATTAGCCTATAAGTAACCTTTGTAGGCTAAGTCAGATGGCTAGAAGGTTTCAGTTGGCCAAATTGGAGGTCAATTCCCATTCAGAGGGTAGGGGAGTTCAAGATTGCTCTTTGTTTGGTTCAGTTTGGCACACTTACTATTTATAATGTTTTTTACAGGCAAGTCAGGATTTCTATCTTTAGCAGAGCACCTGAATAGGTTGGTGGCAGTGTTGAGATTTGGTATCGTTGACAAAGCTTTCATTCAAGGACTTACTATTTATAGTAAGTTAATTATGCCCATGTTATTATTTTTGGCAGTGCACCTGGACTTGGTATTAGCAGAGTTCATCAGTTGATTAAGTGGAATAAGTTTTATTGGCTCAAGTTCCAGGTATTAATTATTAATAAAGAACTCTTTATTAATAATTAACCATTAAAGGTTATTATAAAGTTTTTATTTAAATGGAGCCAATTGACACATTAAAGTGCATTAAATGAATATGTTATAAAGTGACACATTAAATGATTATCCTAAGTCAATGGCCAAAAATAATACAACAAAAGCCAAATATAATTTTAATGTTTCAAAATGCAAAAGCAAGGAGTTTGGCATTAAGTATTTAAAGGCCTCTTGGAAGAAATTGATGATCATTATGTATTTGTTATTTGTCCTGAAATTGGTGTGGGCTCTTGGGAATTGGCGCATTCTATGTCAGGGTTTCTGCACTTTGGAGAAGGTTGATTCTTCAGAGTTTTCACAAGGATCTAAGGTGTTGGAAGATACACTGATATTTGCCAATTGGGTAACTCATTTCAAGGTTATCATTTGGGCCTATTTGTGAAGAGAATTCAATTGGATTACAACAATAAAAGGGTTTGGAATTGCAGAGGTTGAAATTGAGAGATGGCAGTTTAAAAACGCTACATTCTAGACATTGTTGTGGTGCCATTAAGGCAGCCGCTCCCAGCATCCAAGCCACGTGAGCCATTGAGGAATGACGCCCAACTTGAGGAAAGAATGCATGATGAAATTGGGCCGAGTTTAGATCTCTAACTCCAATGTATAGCATTTTGAGTGGCACATGTGGGGGTTTGGAATAGTAATTTGGTCTCAGACTCAGCCGGCCAGAGGATTCCTTCCATCGTGGCCAGCAACAATCAATTTGGTGTAATAACTCAAGGCTGCAATATATACTTCAGGTTCTTTCATTGTCGATAGTTGCATTCCTTAGTTTTAATAATTTGAATTGCAATTCAATACAATAGCATGGAAAAAATAAAGTTGAAAGATATTTGTGCATTGCCTTGCATTAGTTAGTTTCATTTTCATGAATGGTTTATGTATTGAAAAAAAAAAAAAAAAAACATAAAATGCAAAAACACCAAAAACAAACAAATTTGCATAAAAAAACATCTAGCAGTGCTAGTTGAACAGGGGTAGAACCAATGGGGTTCTTACAGTGGTATCAGCATGAGACAACAGAGATTTCACATGTGGATGATGTTTCGTTGGAGTTTTTGAATGTTGGTGCTCAAGATTTGGGTTCTAATGATGCAATTTATGATGAAGATTCATGCGACAATGAGTCTGATTTTTCATATCAGACCTTAGAAAACAAATTAGAAAATTCATTTGTTGGCATTGAATCCCTAGATCGTGCCCTAGACGGACATACAACGACTTTGGCAGCGGAAGTGTGTGAAGATATTGACATAACAGCAGCTTCTACCTTACCAGTTGAGCCATCCTTTGAAGTACATAGCAACAGTACCATTGATGATATTGTGGGTGAACTCAATAACACTCATGATGTTGCTTATCATGAGAAGAGTGATGTCGATTCAGCCTGATATTACAGTGCAGATGTTGAATCAGAAAGCTTGTATGGGAATCATAATTTACAGAGTCCGCATCATTTGGTTGGGCAACTAAAGGTGAATGACAGTATGATTGCCACAACCATTGAGCATTTTGATGTTGCTCGTCAGATCTGCCAAGTAACTCTACTCCACCAGAGGTCAAAAAGATGAACTGTGTAATGTCCCACACATCTCCAACCAACTCCTGTAGTGACATCATCAATGCAACAACCATCTCAACAACTAATGTCGCAGGAATGGAAACATCATGTGAGAGCAACTCTGTAGATTGGCAAGACCCCCAAACATTGCGCAAGAACCTCGTAGGAGTACTGTAAGAACCTTGTTGGTTCTACCCCTGTTCAAGTGGCACTGCTAGATGATGTTTTTTTTCTTCCAAATTTGTTTGTTTTTGGTGTTTTTGTGTTTTATGTTTTTATTTTGTGTTTTTTCAATACATAAACCATTCATGAAAATGAAACTAACTAATGCAAGACAATGCACAAATATCTTTCAATTTTATTTTTCCATGCTATTGGATTGAATTACAATTTCAATTATTAAAACTAAGGAATGCAACAATGAAAGAACTTGAAGTATATATCGCAGCCTTGAATTATTACACCAAACTGATTGTTGTTGGCCACGATGTAAGCAATCCTCTAGCTGGCTGAGTCTGAGACCAAATTAATGTTCCAAATCCCCACACGTGCCACTCAAAATGCTAGACGCTGGAGTTAGAGACCTAAACACATCTCGATTTCATCATGCATTCGTTCCTCAAGCTAGGTGTCATTCCTTAATGGCTCACGTGGCTTGGATGCTGCGAGTAGCTACCTTAATGGACCACAACAATGTCTAGAATGCAACTTTTTTAATCTGCCATCTCTCAATTTCAATCTCTGCAATTTCAAACCATTTTACTGCTTAATCCCAATTGAATTTACTTCACAGTTTGGCACAAATGATGACCCTGAAATGAGTCACTCCAATTAGCAGATTTCAGTGTTTCTTTCAGCACATCAAATGCTTAAAAACTCTGAAAAAACAACCTTCTCCAAAGTGCAAAAACCTCAATGCAAAATGCACCAATTCCCAAGAGCTCACACCAAATTCAAGACAAGAGAATAATAAACATAATCTGGTCGATTCATTTCATGAGACCCTTATATACTTGACGCCAAAAGCAAATGCTTTTGAGTTATTTTAAAAACATTAAATATATGTGCTCTTCAAAGTCCCACATTGACTTAGGAGAATAAATAAATTGGCCCCCTCATTAAAGCGCTCATTTAATGCACTTATAAAGTCAATTGGCCCCACTTAATAATTTTATATCGTAACTTTATAAATACCTTATCATTAATAAAGTGACTTTATTAATGATAAATAATACCAATGTGCTCAATAAAAATTATTCCACTAGGCCAACTAACGAATGAGTCAATCATTGCAGACCATGTGTCTAGGTGCCCTGCCAGATATAGCAACTCCTCAATAATGACTTACTATAAATAGTAAGTCCCTGAATAACTACTCCCGTCAATGATACCAAACCTCCATACTACCACCAACCTGTTTAGGCATCCTGCTATAGATAAAAATCCTGGCTTTCCTGGAATAGACACTTACTATAAATAGTAAGTGTCCCAAACTAGTCCAATCGAGGAGTGGGAATTGGCCTTTGGTTCTGCCAATTGAGACCCTCTATCCCTCTGACTTAACCTATGAGGGTCACTGATAGGCTAATCCACAATACAACCCAAGGTGAGCTAAAATGGGGTCATTACAGTTCGCCCTTCCTAAAATTGCTTGTCCCCAAGCAATCTCGCATCTAGTAGCTCACTATACTCCACCTGAAGAAAACTCACATCTCCACCAAGATCCCACGGGTAAGACTGAGTAATGTCCTTGTCATTACTAACCAACTCTTGTAATGACATCATCATCAATACAATCAACAGAATTTGACAAACTGAAACCATCACAACGTCTGATGTCGCAAGAACATAAATATCACATGGAAGCAATTCTACAAACTGACAAGATTTGCCCCCTTTCCCTGTGCAAGATAAGCTATCATACAAATCATCCAGCTCATGCGCTATCAAACTGTGCATCCAGAAACTATCATGTACATGAGGATCAAATGTAAAATTGTATGTACTCCTAACCATGTACACCCCTGAAAAATCCTCTGCGAGGCCTGTCTGGAATCCTGATGCATTGGTAGGATCCGAAACACCATCAACATTCATCTCGAGAGGGGGATCATCATCAACCTCGAAAAGTAGATTGTCATAAGACAACGTCGTATCCTTATCAAACAAAGGATTGTTCACAAAGTGAACCTCACCTCTACGTTGATCAGAACGGTGTATCCCTGGACTGTTGGAAACATGACGTGTGTCACGCTCCCCCTGAATCGAATCATGCTCCGATAACACCTTGCTCTTCTCTCTAAAAATAGAAATAGAGTGCAAATTCCCCTCTATGATTCCCCTCAACACATATCTTCTGCCCTAGTACTCGAATCTCATCTACATCAAACGTAGGTTGAGGGTGAACTCCCCTATGTCCTGTAGCCACTGCATACCCAACATGATGTCTAACTCACCCAAGTTGACTACATAGAAATCAGCCCATAACTCATAGTCACCAAAAGAAAGAGTGAGATTGCATGTGTCTAGTGTGGGCAAGGGTATACCCATCTGCCCCTCTGACACGGAATCCAATCAAGTCCTCATTCTGAAGTCTACACCTGCCGACAAATCCCTCATCAATGAAATTATGTGTAGCCCCAATGTCAAGCATGACAATGCATTGTTGTCCGTCCACTAATCCTCTAATCCTGAAAGCAGATGGAAGTGGAACGGTGGTGGATAAGGCTATTGGGGATAGTTTGGCATCAAGACCAAACTCAAGAGAGGCTCTCCGAGACTCATAAACCTCAGAAACAACTGGTTGATCTGAATTTTCAGCCTCATCATCATCATATTAAACCCACATAGAGTGGTTAGCTTTGCCCTTAGGCCTCAATGGGCAAGTGTGGTCATGATCATAGGATTCTTTACACCAATAACATAGTTGTTTCTTCCGTAAATCTGTGATGGCCCTCAATTAAAATTGTACTTCTAACCGAAGAATTGAATATTAACACTAATTAATGAGTTAATAACAATTTATACATATATATTTAAATTTAATAAGTTGATAAATATCAACCATGATTAATATATTTATAATAATATATGATATTATTAAATAATTAATATATTAAATTATTAAAATTAATATACTAAATTACTAAAACGATTAATGTATTAATGCACTGATATATTATATTATTAATTAATATATAATATATTAATAATAATAATATTAATAAGTATATTAAAATACTAATATATATTAATATTAATATTAACATATCATATTATTAATTAATAATAATAATATTATTAATTTATATATAACATTATATATATATTAATTAATAGTAATAATAATATTATTATTATTATTAATAGTAATAATGATATCAAAAATAAAATAACTTGCTTTTAATTAAAAGCGACTAGGTCCCTGTCCCTTAGGACTGCGACTACAAGTCGCAGCCTAAGGGCACGACTCTCTGTCGCCACCCGCGGGGAGGGAGGTGACTACCCTCACCCATGGGGTAAAGACAGTCCCCCCCCCCCCCCCCCCTTATAAATAAAGGGAGTAAGAATTATAAGGGGGAGACAGAAAAAAGAGAAAAAAGAAGACAACAACCGCATAGATAAAACACAAAGTCGACAGGGATTTAGACAAGTGGTATATATATATTATTTGGAATTCTCAATTAATTATTTATTAATATATATATTTCCATGTTCAATTATTTATGTATTTTAAATATATATTACAATTGGGGAAATCTTAAGTTAAAACATTATTTTGTAAATGAATGTGATTTTATAATCTAAAATTGTACATTTATATAAATGTTGATATGGGATACCATATAGAATGAATCTTATATTCATTAGAGATGGATCCCCAAAATGATGCTATCGGATACCATAGAGAATGAATTATATATTCATTAGAGATGGGATTCCTAAACAATGGCAATTCGAGGTTGGTATAGCCCCGTTGCTCGAATGAGATGAATTGGCAATTCAAGATTGTTATAGTCTCGTTGCCAATGGCAATTCGAGGTTGGTATAGCCTTGTTGCCCAAATGAGATTAATTGACAATTTGAGATTGTTATAGTCTCGTTGCCAATGGCGATTCGAGGTTGGTATAGCCCCATTGCCCAAATGTGATGAGTTGGCAATTCGAGATTGTTATAGTCCCGTTGCCAATGGCAATTCGAGGTTGGTATAGCCCCGTTGCCAATTTGAGATTGTTATAATCTCGTATAGGCAGTATATATACTGATAGCCATTCATATGCATATGCGTAGGCTTGGATAACGATGTTCGTTTCCAAGAGAGCCTAGAAGCAGTGCTCTATGGAAAGACGGTCGATAGCCTGATTGCTTAGAGTGGATCTTATATCCCTCAAGCCGAGAATTGGGAATTTTGTGAAGCCCGACCTAGAGGTAGTTCCTAGGGTCAAATTTCCCTTACTAACTTAGAGTAGAGAAAGAGTCATATAAATATAGTGTAATATGTTGTACTAATGTCGGTTTTGCAGGACATCACATAAGGTGAATAAGAAGGGACATTACAGTGGTATCAGAGCCTTGATCTTGCCATCCTGTGGATTCGGTTCATGCAAACTTATCAACACACCAGGGGAAAGAAAGCGATGGCAGAACAACTAGCACAAGAGTTAAGAAACTTCATGGAACAAACCAATGAAAGGTTCGAAAGAACCAACTAATTGATACTCCAGGCCATACAAGGCATGAACAAAAGCAATCATAATGAAAGACCCAATCCCAATCCAGGGAGAAATACTCACTCCAATAATTCTGAAAATGAACACTCAACTCAAGAGTCCACCATGAGACCCATTATACCATCCTTTCTCCCAAGAGAAGAACCAGTTGTCGAAGGAGAACAATCCACCCATTCAATGGAAGAGATTGCCCAAATGTATGCTAATTTAGAACCAGAGGTACAAGGACTCATCCCCTTTAAAGAATACTATGAAACCAAAACCATGGCAAGCCGTAGTGGGAGAAGAAGTCATGGGGAAAGAGACATTAAAACCAAAATAGGTAAAATGTCCCTACCATACTTCGACGGGACAGGGAAAGAGACTGCTCAAGCTTGGGTTCAAAAGTTAGACACTTACCTCTCCCTTAGCTCTATGAATGAAGAAAATGCCATTAAATTTTCCATAATCTATTTGACCGGGGAAGCCCACAATTGGTGGCACCATGGCATCATCACTCTTGGACATAAAAGTATTAACACCTATAGTGAGTTCACACAAAAGCTCATTAGTCGATTTGACCAAAGGGAACTAGAATGGTACTTCCAAGAATTAACCCATCTCAAGCAAACAGGAACTATTGAAGAATTTGCCAACAAATTTCAAAGTCTATCAGTCATAGTTCCCGAGATATCCCAAAAGAGGCGGGTATATATGTTCATCGAAGGGCTTAAAGAACATATCAGGATAAGGGTAAAACCCTTCAAACCCCAAACCCTTGAAGAAGCCATCAAGAAGGCAAGAATGGCAGAATATGATGCACCTAAAAACTTCACGACCAAAGTAACCCATCAAAATGAAAGGACCAAAGAGGAGAATACAGAAAAGACCTGTTATTTATGCAAGGAACCATGGAGTAAGGATCACCAATGCCAAAAGAGAGGAGAATTAATCGAGAAAAAATTGTGCTTTAGATGTAAGGCACCTTGGAGTCGTGATCATCGATGTAAAAGGGGACAAATGAACCAAATGGAAGAAGTCCATGAAGATGAAACTCCAAATAAAAGGGCAACTGGCCCCAAACCCGGAAATTATTTTTAACACTCAGAAAAAGATACTAAGAAATAAGACTATCATCGAATATGTAACCAATGGGGAAAGCTATCGAAAGGAATGTCACATGGGAGAAAGAAGAAGCCCATAAGATGCTTTAGGACAAGAAAATTTGAGACAGAGGGATTGTGATGGCCCTCAATTAAAATTGTACTTCTAACCGAAGAATTGAATATTAACACTAATTAATGAGTTAATAACAATTTATACATATATATTTAAATTTAATAAGTTGATAAATATCAACCATGATTAATATATTTATAATAATATATGATAGTATTAAATAATTAATATATTAAATTATTAAAATTAATATACTAAATTACTAAACGATTAATGTATTAATGCACTGATATATAATATTATTAATTAATATATAATATATTAATAATAATAATAATATTAATAAGTATATTAAAATACTAATATATATTAATATTAATATTAACATATTATATTATTAATTAATAATAATAATAATATTAATATATAACATTATATACATATTAATTAATAGTAATAATAATAATAATATTATTATTAATAGTGATAATAATACTAAAAATAAAATAACTTGCTTTTAATTAAAAGCGACTAGGTCGCTATCCCTTAGGACTACGACTACAAGTCGCAGCCTCTAATGTTGCGGCTGCAGTCGCAGCCTAAGGGCACGACTCTCTGTCGCCACCCGTGGGGAGGGAGGTGACTACTCTCACTCACAGGGTAAAAACATTCCCCCCCCTGTATAAATAAAGGGAGGAGTAGGAATTATAAGGGGGAGACAGGAAAAAGAGAAAAAAGAAGACAACAACCGCAGAGATAAAACACACAGTCGACATGGATTCAGACAAGTGGTATATATATTATTTGGAATTTTCAATTAATTAATTATATATATATATATATATTTCCATGTTCAATTATTTATGTATTTTAAATATATATTTCAATTGGGGAAATCTTAAGTTAAAACATTATTTTGTAAATGAATTTGATTTTATAATCTAAAATTGTACATTTATATAAATGTTGATATGGGATACCATATAGAATGAATCTTGTATTCATTAGAGATGGATCCCCAAAATGATGCTATCGGATACCATAGAGAATGAATTATATATTCATTAGAGGTGGGATTCCTAAAATAATATTGGATACCATATAGAATGAATCTTATATTCATTAGAGATGAGATTCCTAAACAATGGCAATTCGAGGTTGGTATTAGCCCCGTTGCCCGAATGAGATGAATTGGCAATTCAAGATTGTTATAGTCCCGTTGCCAATGGCAATTCAAGGTTGGTATAGCCCCATTGCCCAAATGAGATTAATTGGCAATTCGAGATTGTTATAGTCTCGTTGCCAATGGCAATTCGAGCTTGGTATAGCCCCGTTGCCCAAATGTGATGAGTTGGCAATTCGAGATTGTTATAGTCCCGTTGCCAATGGCAATTCGAGGTTGGTATAGCCCTGTTGCCAATTTGAGATTGTTATAATCTCGTATAGGGAGCATATATACTGATAGCCAGTCATGCATATGCGTAGGCTTGGATAATGGTGTTTTCCAAGAGAGCCTAGAAGCAGTGCTCTATGGAAAGATGGCCGATAGCCTGATTGCTTAGAGTGGATCTTATATCCCTCAAGCCGAGAATCGGGAATTCTGTGGAGCCCGACCTAGAGGTAGTTCCTAGGGTCAAATTTCCCTTACTAACTTAGAATAGAGTAAGAGTCATATAAATATTGTGTAATATGTTGTACTAATGTCGGTTTTACAGGACATCACATAAGGTGAATAAGAAGGGACATTACAAAATCCTCATGAGTTGCATCATCATACTTTGCTACTAATTTCTTCTTTTGATAGCAAGTGGTGGGTGGTCCTCCTCTGAAGGCAAAGCAGTAGATTTGGGCTGAAATTGATTCTTAGGAGCTGAAAGCTCCATACTCCTTGCCATCTTGATGTCACCATGCAAGAAAGGTGGATCAAATGCCTTAAGCCAACCTTTCAACGACACCTGAAGTCCCTCAGTAAATAACATAACCAAACGTCTCTCTGACACATCAGTCACCATCACAGCAAGCCTCTGAAACTCACTAATGAAAGAATCCAATCTGCCTACCTGTCTAAGCTGAGAAAAAGATCTTTGAAGTATGACTCTGGACCTTTTTTGTCGAAACATTCAACTAGTCTATCAGAGAACTCCTGGTAAGAGGTGATGAGATTATGCTGTAGGGTGATGGGCTAAACCATCTAAGTGTAAAACCGCAAATCTGATGGCATCTTCGTCAGCCATAGGACGAAGTGTAAAAAAGGTATCCAACTTGTGAATTCAAGCTCTAGCTAACACTTTACCGCTGCCATGCAAACTAGGAAGAGATAATTTATTGGTAGCATGATGATCACTACTTTTATTCTTTGGCTTCCTGTCTTGTCTTCCCTGTGGTGCTCTCTCTTCTGTGACAAATCTGTCAAAGTTCAAGTGATCCTTAACCGGTTGGGGTAGTGCTTCCCACTCTGCATGTGAATGTCAAATCCTCATCCTCCTCTACACTAGCTCCCTCTGAAACTCACTAATGAAAGAATCAGAACTGCCCACCTATCTAAGCTGAGCAAGATCTCTGAAGTATGACTCTGGATCCTTTTTGTCGAAACATTCAACCAGTCTATCAGAGAACACCTGCTTCAATACATAAACCATTCCATTGATACCATCCAACGATGCATATCAATGTGCAAGCCATAGTCGAAGTAAAGCTCATAATTATGCCATTTCACCACACAAGGCGTACTTACAATAAAAAAGCAGCTACTGGTTCGGTCTAAATGAGTTCACCAAAGATTGATTCACAATTGCTTCCATTCAACTAAACTACTTCTATTCGGCATAAAATGAAATCCTAATCTAAGTGACAGATGCAAAGAACCATGCGATACTCCAAAATGATCATATATATCCACCATGCAAACACAACAATGAATAAAGAGCAATTTTGGTAGTACTTTGGCAACAATTCTCCAACACAACTCTGTTACAAATGAAGAGAGCAAGCCTCTATATAGGGCCTCAATTATAATGAATGACCAAGATTAAATCAAAATCAATGGCCTAGATATTCCACATAAGCCCTAATTAGGATTTTCATAACCATAGCTACAAATATTAAATGTCCACCCAATTACAATTAGGCATCACCATGTGGGCCAATTAGAAAATTACATTGCCTTCATGGGCCAATAAGAAAATAGAACAGCCATAACCACTAGATAAGATGCACCAACAAATGGGTCAATGAAATAATTACAACATTTTGTAGGCCAATGAGAAGAGAGGTTGGGTAGTAGCTTGTAGAAGAAGAAAACTTGTAGAAGAAGCCACCACTTAATGAACCAATAAGATGGTGCCACTGGTATTTACACCAAGCCATCTTTGAGAATATCCTTTCTTTTATCCTTTTCTCTTTTGGCATATTTAATGAATCTAGACACAATATGATGAAGTTTTTCCACTAGGGCACTTGGCACATTCAAAATTAGTTGAGGAAATGGCTGCCACCTCAACATGCTCACCCTATAAACTTGATAAATACCCCCCATTTGAAGATGGGAGATCATTGTTGAGCCCCTAATTGTGATGGCTCATATTCTCCAATTGCTTCATCTTCATGAATTATCTTCCTTGGATGAGTTTTTTGGCCTTCCCCTTGAATGTCTTAGAGTCTTTCTCTTGCCTTTGATCTTCTAAGTTGCTCCAACGAATGGATTTCAATTCAACCTTCGTTCCAATACTAAATCTCTCACCACCTTTCTCCATAGTAGAACCTGCAATAACCAACCCTTAGTCAATTTCTAACATAATTAAATCAAATTCAATGTTACTAGATGCTGGAGTTCTAAAAATCAGACTTTGAATTTTCATCTCAGACTCCGAAACCTAGCAAATTAAGGCATGCAAGGGCATAAAATGTTAAGAAGTTTGGCATTTTCAATCCTAGACACCCTATCACTCCCAACCACTTCGGTTTTGATTTGCTGTTAATAAAAGACGGACTGAGGTTTTCAAAATAAATTCTGTTATAACATTAAATAATTGTGAAAATGATGGAAAACCTCTGTAAACAGCAAGAACAATGTTGTAGGAGGTGAAACTTTAAGTGCTTGACTGACTTTGTTCAATTCGAACACTAGGATCTGCTCAAAATGATCAAAATTTGGTCCCTATTTGTTGGTAAACACTTCAATTTGCTGGTAAAGGTCTGAGACCTATGTGAAAGTGCTGGTAATCACTTAGAATTGAGGCCTTTCTGCTGGTAAGTGTTGGGAAATGATTGAAATCAGACTAGCACTCGCTGGTAAATACTTGCAAAAGTCTGAAGTTAGAGTCTTGTTGTTAATAAATACAAGTATGGCTCTTAATCTGCTGATGAATGATAATAATCAGAGTATAATTTTCTGGTAAAGGCCTGCAATCAGACCCAAGTTGATGATAAATGCTGGTAATGAGTTGATTTTCAGACTAGAAACTTGGAGAAGAAAAGTTGTGAGTTGAATCTTATCATCTCCATCAATGAATCTTGCAATGAAATGATCAAAAAAACTCCAAAGTCTTTGCCTTTGCTGGTAAAAATTCTTAGATCTGCCTGCAATAACTTTGAAAACAAACTTCTTTTGAATTGACGAATGGCTTGTTTATATAGAGAATGCCTTGGGTTTTGTTTTTCACTGCATTGCAATGAAAATTTAATCATTGTTATTAGATATTTAATGGCTATTCTCATTAAATTTAAGCCTCTTGACCATTTCATAATTGAAATTTGGACCCTAGAATGGATCGAACCCCTCCTAATTCATGTGATTGTAAATCATTATTAAATGCTTGGCCTCCCTTGGTTAAGTTCGAGGCATGATTGAGGGTGTGGTTGGGTGTTTATCATTGAATTTTGAGTGCCATATATTAAATATTGAAGCTTCTACTTCCTTGATTGGTAGCTTGCATTGAACTTTGATCCCATGTTTATCCATTTAACACCCCTACATTTGGATCTGTATTTAAAATCAACTCTTAGATTCAAATTTTATTGATCTGCATATACACTTCATTTAGGATCCAAGCCTAGAGTTTAGAGCCCACACGCATGGGCTTTATGACCAAAAAGTGTTTGAATTAGGCTTGGGCGCCTAGATTGCGGCTGAATTTTAATTGATTTAGGGCCTATTTAGGCCACACGTTTTATGTTAAAGAGGGTCCTTAAATTTGATTAGGCCTGATCTATGACTCCTAGGCCACACATTGCCTCTCTTGGGGCCTATACTTTGAAGCTTGAGCTCACACGTTTGGCTTAGGCCTCTGCATTTTGAATTTCGATTCGATAAGGCCTGATATAGGCCCACACGCCACATGCTTAGGCCTGGCCTATTAACTTTCAGTCCATACGTCACATGATTGGTCCAGACGTTTGATTAATTCCACATATAGGGTGGGTCCTATACGATTTTGGCTTTGATTTGCCTCGAGTTTAGGCCCAGATGGGCCACACGTTTCATAGTTAGGACCCATGCTAAGACCCTAAGACCCACACGTTTGCTTATAGGGCCCATCTCCATTCGAATTTTGGTCTGATCTGTTGTGTTTATGGCCAGATTTAATTTTATTTAGGCCTGATTTAGAAGCCCAAGGCCACACGCTAGGCATGGGGCTAAGTTTAAGCCCAATTTCATTTCAATTTAGGCCTGCTCTAATTAGACCAGGCCCACACGCTACTGCTGAGGATTAATCTCATTGATTTTAGGGCCTCATCCCTCTTCTTTTAGGTCACACGTTACCTTATAAGACCATACGCCAGCCTAAGGGGCTCATGCTCTATATTTAATAACCCAATCTAGGCCATGGAGATCGAATTAAGGTCTAGTCTAAGTAGACCAGGCCTACACGTTATGCTTCAAGGGCTACTCTTTATTCGAATGAGGGCCTTAGCTTAGAGTTTAGAGCCCAGATTTAGGAGTTCTGTGGCCCACACGCCACATCAAAGCCTTATTAGGTCCATATGTCAGCTATTGGGGCCCAATTTAAGCCCAATCTCATTGAATCATGGCCTGATGAGACCTTAGTTGCATCGATTTGCTCTTGGCAGATTCAATAAATCTAGACACAATATGATGAAGTTCTTCAAGTAGGACACTTGACACATTCTCATTGGTTGAGGAAATGGCTGCCACCTAAGCATGCTCACCCTATAAACTTGATACATACCCCCCATTTGATGATGGGAGATCATTGTTGACCCCGGTTGATGTGTCTTTTATGACCCACCAACAACAGAATAAAATACCAAGGTATCTTATCCTCTCTTGAGCAAAATCTCGTGTATGCAAGATTGTGAAAGATCATACAGGTGACTCCAAGGTTCTTTACTGCCAGGTCTTGACTTGTGGATAAGCTCAATGGTTGATGTGATATGCTAGTATCACAAAGGGACTTACATTTAAATTGTTCTTCACTTCTTCTGCAATGTTGACTGGAACTCGTTCATCAGATATTGCAATCTCGTGATGCTTCTTCTTCGAATGACACAACTGAAATGAACTGAAATTAAAGGGGAAAGGGTTAGAAGGATCTAAATCTACTCCTAAGGGAAATGATATCAATAGATAGTACTCCAGTGGACAAACTCCCAATAACCAAGCTCTGTTTCGCCAAGATCACCTACAACTCCGCAAGAACTGGTGTAATCTTCTAAGGGTTATGCAAAGAATTTTCACATCACACATATTCACCAACATTTTGAACAATGAATACAGTAATGGAAGTTAAACATCCATATAAAGGGGGGCTCAGGCTAACTTTACACGACAATTTACAATCAACAAACTACTAAAGGTATGGGTCAAGGAAATTCATCAGACACCATTACATTTCTCCATTGAAATCAAATCACTTTATCTAACAAATCTATTTTATTCTAAGTGAGGGAAGAATGAAACAATGCAAGCACCAAAATACATCAAGTAATCACCATGAAACCAACAATGAAAACTCTATTATCTTGGTAGCTCATAGCAACAATCTCAAGATTCATTGTTTTACAAATGACAAATGGGGCCTTTATATAGGTCCTCGATTACAATGAATGGCCTGGATTGAAACAAGATCGATGGTCTCGATTGTGCCACCTTAGCCCTAATTAGGGTTAGGGAAAGAAGAGAGAATCCACATTTAATGCACGGGTCCACACGGACCAATGAAGAGAAAACCACTTCCTTAGTGGGGTAATAAATGTCCACTATGCATGTTCATCCAACAGGAGAGTGGGGCGAAACGAATGCCCACTATGTATTAAATGCTCCTTTGTCGGGAATAACATGTGCTTGATTCTGTTACTTAAATGCAATGAGCTTTGGTTTGGGGATCTTTGACTAGCTGGTGAAGATGATTGAGCACCATGTAAGTATGTTGGGTTTCATGTAGGCTAGGGTCTTTTCTAATTGCATAATTTCGTAATCCACATCCAACTTTGAATACTCCTTTTCAAACTATATGTACTTTCTTGGAAATTTAGGGATTGGAATCCTTCGTTGATGATTATGTCATTCTGGAGTTTCTTCACATAGAACTTCCCTTGGTCATGCTCTTGGATTTCTGGATTGAGCTTTGATCTTTTAAAGTCTTGAACCTTGAATGCCTTGAACTGGGTCGCTTGAAACCTGGATGTCTTCAACACTGCAACTGGAGTTCTGGAACTTGAATGTCGTCCTTGATCACGCGAGACTGAAATTCTTCCTCCTCTTTCTTTGATTCTTCAAACTCTTTGCAAATTCATCTTCTCTAGAAATACATTTTCTCTCTCCAAAAACTCTCTTCTCTCTCTTCAAAACTTCTCACCTTCCTCTTCTCATGCTTTAAATTCACTTTGTCCCGCTTTTTCTTTTATTTTCCAATAATTCCCTTTTTGGCGTGTCTTCATCAACATTTCTCAACCCATGGGCGCACACTTGAAGAGAGTGAAATTTGAGATATGGAGAGGGAATTTTCATACTTAGCCAAGTTTTGTCTATTCTTTGCAATTTCTTCCATGGAGGAGAAATTTTCCAACACTTAGCCATTTTTTCTTCCACAGAGGAGAAATTTTCCAACACTGGCATTTTTTCTTCCATAAAGGAGAATTTTTCTAACACTCAACCATTTTTTTCTTACATGAAGGAGAGATTTTCCAACACTTGCCACTTTTTCATCTTTCCTTGCAATTTCTTCCATGGAGAAATTTTCCAACACTTAGCCATTTGTTTCTTCCATGAAGGAGAATTTTACCAACACTCAACCATTTTTCCTTCCATGAAGGAGAAATTTTCCAACACTTGCCATTTTTTCTTCCATGAAGGAGAAATTTTCCAACACTTCGCCATTTTTTCTTCCATGAAGGAGAAATTTTCCAACATTGCCATTTTTTCATCTTTCCTTGCAATTTCTTCCATGGAGGAGAAATTTTCCAACACTTAGGCATTTTGCCATTTTTTCATCTTTCCTTGCAATTTCTTCCATGGAGGAAAATGTTTCCAACACTTAGCCATTTTTTCTTCCGTGAAGGAGAGATTTTCCATCACTAAGCCATTTTTTCTTCCATGATGAAGACATTTTCCAACACTTAGCCATTATTTCTTCCATGCTGGAGAAATTTTCCAACACTTAGCCATTTTTTCTTCCCTGAAGGAGAAATTTTCCAACACAATCATTTTTTCTTCCATTGAGGAGAATTTTTTTGCAATTCAAGGAAATTCCTTGACTTAGTGGAATTCGCCTTCTACACATTTGGAGCCTAGTGGAGGAATTTCTTCAACTCAAGGAAATTCACCTTGAATGAGAATTCCATCTTCTTGAAACTCTGGGTGCGTTTGTTGAGGGTCTCCATCCATTGAATGCCCAAAATCACATCCGTGTCATCCAAACCCACAATGAACAAGTCATCCATCACTGTGTAGTTACCCATGGTGATGCTAAGTTGCAAAATTATATGAGTTTATGGTAGCAAAGTTCCTTCCGCCACCTTGATCTTGAATCCTTCATGCTCCACCTTGTGCAATCCGCTCCCAATGATCAGTGATGAATTGATGAAATTGAGTGTGTCCTCCACCATCAAGTATGACCATGACTCGCTCCCCCTAAAGTGTGCCACAAATCCAAAATACACTGCATTTCGGAATCCCAAAAAGTGTAGCAATGGAACCTCCTTTCCGCACAAGTGTGGTGATCCTCTCCACATGATTAGTTCCTTCCTCTTGCACCACGGGCTCTTTGCTTTCTCTCTCGCTATCAGGTACCACTTCGATGTAATGCATCTTCCTGTTGCCAAGATAACACTGACCCAATTCCCAAGGCTCCTTGCAAGTCTAACAAAGCTTCTTCCTCCATGGCTCCTGACAAGTGGCTACATCCATCAGGAGCATCTTTTGAAATGGCTCCATGTTCTTGTCCACTTGCAGAAGAGACGGCTTGGGATGTGTGTAACTATTGGAAGTATGATGAGATAGCCATGTCACGTGCCTTATTGATCGCCTCGATGAGTGTCTTGGGGTTGAATCCCATGGCCGAACCCTTTAGGGGTTTCATCAATCCATTTATGAATAGCATCACAAGTCTCCTCTCGGAAATGTCAATTATCAAAATTGAAAGCCTTTGAAATTTTGTGATGTAATTATCCATTGGCGCAGTCTATCTCAACTGTGCCAACTCCTTGAAGTTGAGTTCTAGATCCTTTCCATCAAAGTGATCAATGAGTCTTTACGTGAAGTCAATATGTGACCAAGTGTGACCATCCCATGGTGCCACCACTCGTGAGTGTAATGTCCCCTTTCTAGTGTTCACAACACAATGATGTCGTTAGCCTATTTCCCCTTGGTCCCGTAGGCTAACCAAGACATAGAAGGGACTTAAAGGCCATTTGGCCTAGGCAGTTTTGGTTGCAGTTCATTCTGAGGTGACTCAAGGCAGTTTTGGGGAGACTATTTATAGTAAGTCATTATGGTCATGTTTGGACTTCCAGTTGCAGTGGCATGTCGATGGTAAATCGCCAATATCGACCAGATCATTTATTTATCATTGATATAATTTATAATGTGTTAATAAAGTTATTTTATGAAGTTAAATTTAATTATTTAACTTTATTAATACATAATATATAGTTTGTGGGAAATATTTAAATTAAATGGTCCCCCTTCATTTTATAACACATTGGAGATATTAGAGGTAAAATGATAAATATTTAAGAAAAAGCACTTGCGGAAAAATAGGAGCCACAGAAAAATAGGAGCCGCAAGAAAATAGGGGGCCGCAAGAAAATAGGGGTCGTGAGAAAATAGGAGAGAAAAAGCAATGTTATGTTTTTTATCTCACATTGATGTAACAAGAGAGTGAGCCCATGAGAAAGTGTATAAAAACGAATGAAGTGCTCTCTTTTACGCATGCTTGGATATTTTATGAATTTGGTAATATTGTGGAGATTTTCTTCTAGGGCTTGGAGGACGCAATTCCTCTTGGCTAACGATCTTGATGATGTTGAAAGATACAGTCTTGGTATCCAAATCAGTGTTTAGAAGTAAATCTGAAGATTATTTTGTGTTGAGAATAAGTTATTATTTATGCGAGTAGTTTCAGTCTTTTGGCACTCATTTCCTAGCTGCTATTGGAGGTGTGAAGCAAGTGTTGGAGTAAATATTGTTTAACCAGTTTACTCTTTATCTAAGTTTACTTAGGACAACTCATTAATGAGTTAGATGGATATTGTTTAGTCCTATTTGGACTCTAACATATCATAGAGGATATTGTTGAGTTCTGTTAGAACTCTACTTCCTCCAAGATGAGACACTTGTCTCAACCTTGTCCTTTCTTTCTATATGCTCTTGCCTATTTAATATGCCCTCATGATGGAGAGAATATTTGGGAGAATAATCAATGATTGGTTCATAACGGGGATTATTGTAAACCCTAAATCCTTGTATCACATTAATTAACTTTTGGTAAAGCGAGAGTTTAGGAGGTGTGGAGGAAGATTTAGTAGAGATGAGGTCATTAAGGGCTTCATCTAACATATCAAAATCTTCACTACTAAATGGATCATCAAAAGCAGTAAATTTTTGGACAAAGAAATCAGACATTTGGTAATGAAACAAGCTAGCATTATGAACAAAACAGAAAATGAACTAAGAATGCAAGAAAAGAAAATACTTTTGGATTTTTATTGTTTTGAAAAATGCAAGAACGAAAAGGACATGCAAGAATGCAATGGATCTATAATAGTGATTAACACAATGCATACAAAGTAGATCTAGAAGCACAACATGCATACAAAGGATATCTAACCACCAAAATCAAAAGAGTAAATGTCATAAGTTGGGTTCACCAAAATGTATAGGAGAAAATGGTGAGCAATGCTAAGGTAGAGATCACTGGGAAATAGACAAACCCAACCTATTTGTATCTAAGCTTGATTAGCACAACCCAAGATGCAGGGATGCAAATGCAAAACCTAGATGCAAAGGGAGGAGGATAAGACCTATTTCCGCTATTAAAGAATTAATGGATTTGACTAATTGATTAATGAACAAGTACAGCTTTGGAAAGTAACTAAAATGACTGATGCAATAACAGATCTGAAAGCAAAATGCAAGGAAGAAAGATTTGTGCACCTTGAAAAGAATTAGGAGGTTATGAGCCTTGAAACTGCAATTTCCAGCCACCGGGAGGTCACAAACTAAAACTGTTTTGGATCTGGGACCCTGGCACCTGTAACTCCCGGCTATGAAATTCTGAGCCTCTAAGGAACAAGTCGACTTTTCAAGTACAAGTCGAGATTCAACTGCACCTCTCTGTTGGCGATTGTGTTCTTTCTGGTTCCAATCTCAAAGATGACCCCAAAAATGCCCGAATCCAACTCCGCAAATCCCAAACCTATTCCTGCACACAGAAAATGGGAAATTGTTTGTGGAAAGGGGCTTGCCTTGGTCAAGCCCCGGTTTAGGAGTTAACCTTGAAATTGACAAGTAAAATGCAGATCTGAAAAGGAAAGGAAGGTAAATGTTTGATTCACCTTGTGTAAACCCTCATGAACGGATGTAGCAATCGCACAAATTCATGAAGATGTTTGCATTTGAACTTGGAATGGAGATGTAGGAAGATCAAGGATTTCCTCATCAATGCATGAGATCCATAATCACCATCTCTAGATCATGAGTGTAGTTTTGCCACTTGAAGAAGGAACCTCCTTGCACCACTTGAGAAGCTCTCTACTTGGCCATCATGGGAGAGAAATCTTGCATCAAAGGAAGAAGATTGACTTGCTTGGATGGATCTATGAAGAAGACTTGGAGACCTTGGATGGATACCTTGCCTTCACCACTTGAATGTTTCAATGCTTGAATGCTTATGCTTGTTGGCACAATAATATTATGTAAGCTTCTATATCTTGTATATGTTATGTTCTTGTTGCAAAATGAGGGGATAGAGCATCCTTTTATACTCATTTTGAGATTCAAATGTGGGCAGGCCGACCTAGAAAAAGAAATGAAAAAGATATAGGAGAAGAATCTCGACATCGAGCTCCAGACCCAAACAAGGCATACCCATAAGGGGTGTAGTCGAAGTTCGACCTCACCCCTGGGGGTGAAGTCGAATTTCGACCTTAACCCTAGGTAAAAGTGCCTTGGGCAGGGTGAAGACCCATCGGGGAATGTGGAAAAGAAGCCGGGAAAAGGGGAAAAGCGAGCATAACTGACAGTCAGATCTCAAAATTGCCAAAATGGGGTTAATAGGTCCTAAAAGACATCCAATTATGGGTGCTAACTTTTTAGGAATATACACAACCTAATCGATGTTGACAAGCAAAATGATGTACTGGCCATAACTCTTGCCCAAGCAAAGAAGGCTATGTACTCAGACCAATGTACAAACAAAAAAATGCTTTGCAAAGCAATGGCCAAAGTGGAGAATGCTATTAGTAACGAATGATGCTACTCAAATGCAAATTAAGTACAGTAACACATCAATTGCCATTTAGTTCAAATATTACAAGGCAAGTACTTCAAACTACCGTACCAATTATAGTAGCGTCCATTTATCACAAATTATTCTTGAATTCTGACATGTCATGACTAATACTATATTGGGGGAGAATGAGCAGTGCATGCTATGACCCAAGTGGAATTCAATGAGAATGAAGATCCAATAACTAAACCTCCACTATCGAGCGACCAAGTGATTGATCCAATGTTACTGACAATTAACACACAAAAAAAAAACAAATAGTGGTGAATATGGTGATTCTTTGAAGGAATCTCACTAATACAATTGATGATAGTGGGTGTGAAGTGAATGTATGATTGGAAGACCCTTGGAGAAGTTTAGGCAAGCCAACAGTTTGGTCAACAAGGTATTAAGGCACTTGGAGTTTTAATGGGACAAAAGGTAATCATCAAAACCCAAGCATTTTTGTTGAGTTTTGTGGTCATTTAATCAAATAAGAAAGACAGTGATGCATTGTTGGGTCGAGGTTGGTTGGGGATAGCCAAAGTTGACCAAAACTAGAAAAGGAATCCAATCTCCATTGAGAACAGGGGTGAAAAATATATAATTGATTTGAAGAATCAAGCAATCAATGAGGAAGCAGTTTCCTCTACTTTATCATATTTGGACTTTGAAGAAGAATGGATAGATAAGCTGATCTACATCCAATAGAGCTGAATGACAAAGGGATTCTAGAATTACACTCATGCTTAGAGGGTGAAATGAATTCTCTCAATGGCCTACTTCATTGGAAAATGTAGGACTCCGAGGCATTTTTATCGACTTGTAATTTTCTTGAAGCTACGACTATCACTAATGAGAAGCTAATGAAAAATGATTTTGAAAAGTTGGACATTTGTGTGTGTGAAATGCAGTCTGTGGTTGCAAAAATGAGAGTTGCAGCAGAGGTATCTAACTTTGCAGAAAAATGCAAAATTACTTAGAGTACTAAGAGAAATCAACTTGTCAAGTCAAATCAACTTCACAAAAAATTTATAGAAAAGGAAAAAATAGAACAAAACAAGAGAAAATGTTATATTAAAAAATTAAATCCAGCAATTAATGGAGAAAATACTACAAGGATCGATTACATAAAAGGATTGACTACAAGGCTCGATTACATAAAAGGCATGACTACATTAAAGAGCTTGACAACAAGGCCCAACTACATAAAAGGCCCAACCACATAAAAAGACAAAGTACATTAAAAGACCTATATTGAACAACCTATAAAACAAGTTGTACAGCTAAAAAATTTATATGCACGGTTAGAAAAAGAACTATGTTGTGTAGTTGCCTTATCTCTTAGTGTGTATTGTACAACCTTACCTATTGATCTCCATTGTACAGCACCATTTATTTGTAAAACAATTTCATTAATTAGGCTACATTGTATGGCTATCTCATTTTTTCAGCGATATTGTATGACTATTTGCATTTCTCCCTCTACATTGTACTGTCAAGAGTCCATACCATACAGCGAGGTGTGTTTGTAATTGCATCTGCATTGTACGACATCGACATCTTTGCATCGTCTAACATCTTTACAGCATACAACACTATTTTTGCAGTTGTCAGCAACCTTTCTCAATTTGCATTGTATGACAAACAGATAAATCGACACCTTCCCTTCCATCATATGATCTTGTGTGCCTTACCCAATTGAAGATCCAAACTCCATCAGTCTACAACGACATGGTTTTTGGCTTCAATGTCAGCCAATCATTTTTCTAATCAAGTATTATGACTACTTTGTGGAAAGAAGTTGGTTCAAAGAAGTACTCACATATTGGCATATGTTGGTCAAACGCTCCAAAAACTCTATTTTTGGCTGTCAACATTGATTTTTGCCTCATCAAAATCATGAAAATGATGTGCTCCATGAAGGTTTCTGTTGGGCATTGCCCCTAGAACCCTACAATGGGCATGGCCCCTTGACTCTAATAGGGGTGTTGCCCCCAAGCCCCCATCAAACTCATTGATTTTCCAAGTGATTCCATGGTCTGAGTTTTCAAAATGCACTTCCAAGTTAATCTACAATATCATCATCAATTTGGAAAGTTTTCCCTAATGTGACATGATCTTTACTTTTCTTTTGGAAGATGAATTTTTCTTTTAGGTGGGGATGATGTAGTTAGTGTACAATGACAATAATGATGTTCCGATAATATGGGTTATTTGATTATGTATTGATTGTTTGTCAGCTTCAAAAAGTTATAAGTTTTATCTAGTCAATTATTGTGTTCCTCTTGGCAACCATTGAGTCCTTTAAATAGATTAAGTATCATCAAGGAAAGCAATATACGGGGTTCCAAAATTTCACAAAGGAGGCATTCCTTTGAGACCGATAGTGGACACCATTGGGTCACCCACCTATTTTCTTGCCTCTCACCTTGCCAAATTAATCTCGCCCCTGGTGGGTAATTTTGACTCCTTTGTCAAGGATTCTAACCACTTTGTTAACTTCATCAAGGATGCCAAGTTAGAGACTAATGACATCTTGGTAAGTTTTGACGTGGTCTCTCTCTTCACAAAGGTTCCCATTCCTGACTCTA
>MU223409.1:815414-836479 GCA_018584345.1 Thuja plicata | reverse complement strand
AGGCCTCCCTTCCTTTTGTGGATGGCATCTCCCAAAAAATTGCGAAAATCCTTACTAGGAAGGGTCTTCGCGTTGCCTTCAAACCCATCTCGAAGGTAAAAAATCGTGTTCCCCCTCTTAAAGACTCCAAAGACTCTTTCTTAGACTCTGGAGTCTACAAGGTAGTATTTTCCTGTGGTACACCCTATATTGGCGAAATAGGCCACTCTTTCAACACCAGAATCAAAGAGCATTGTGCTGACATCAGGCACGATAGGGTTCAAAAATCTGCCTTAGCTGAGCACTCGTCCTCCACCAAACATCATATCTGTCTAGAGAACACCTAGATCTTAGCCAAGGAGGACAACTATTTCAAGAGGAAGCTTAAGGAAGCCATAAAAATCAACTACCACCCCGTTAACCTAAATCGGGATGATGGTTGGGTCTTAAGCCTATCGTGGAAACCTCTTTTGGCCTCATTGGATAACCGCCACCATCCTTGACCTTATCCAACTTCCCTGCTCCTTTCCTCCTGTTCTATCCTTCGGCCCTCCCCGCCTCCCCCCTGGTGGTAGGCTTTCGTCCCCGCCCCCCCCCCCCTTTGTGTCGGTGTGGTTGCTTCCTCCTCCCCATCCCTTCTTCTTCGTCTTCACACACCCACACACTTGCACACACTACATATAGACATATATTTATATATATACATATATATATACATATATATATATATATGCATATAAATGTATATATATTGACCTACATATATACACACATATATATAGATATATATATATATGTAATTGTGTATATATATAGGCATATGTGTATATATACATACTTACACACACACACACTGTTAGATATATATATAACACTTCCTCACACACATGTTCATATATATATATATATATATTTGAGTCTTTCTTGGTTCCTTCTTTCTCTTTTCTTCCTTTTTTGTCCTTCTTTAGTTTGTTTGTGCTTTTATTTCTTGGCCTTTTTGAGCTCCTCATTATTATTATTTTATTATTATTATCATTATTATTATTATTAGTATTAGTATTATTATTATTATTACTATTATTATTATTATTTTGTATTTCTTTGCTTTTTTGTTCTTAGGTAGTCTTTTCTTCCCCCTTGGTTTTCGTGCCTCCTTTCTCACCCCAACCATCCTTTTATCTTCTGAGTGAAGCCCAGTCTGCAACTTATTTTTACACTTCCTTATTGCTCTTACATCCTGATGATGGATCACGGAGTGTGATCCGAAACGTTGATGCTTAAAAACATACACAATCAAAACCAGAAATCAAATCTCAAATTCAATCGATTGTGGAAATCTGATCGATTTAATATGATCTAGTCATATCATCTCGTATTCTTGGCTAACCATCTTTGGTCTTCTTTTGTAATAATTTCATGAAGATATATTTTACTCCTGCATTTGGTATGCATTGTCATCTTTATTATTAATTCATGTATTCATTTTATTAGATAAAGCGGTAAATGATGGTTTTAGATGTAGAACCTAAAATAGAGGAACTTGAATTTAAAGAGGAGCTAGAAACTGGAAAGAAGGAAGAAGTAATTTTAGGAAGTGCTTTTGCCACACTTTCTAGTACTCCATAGTACAAACCCTTCATAGTTAGAGTATGGCATGGGCTGAGACTCGAGAGTCTGTAATGAGCCCAACCTGGCTCTGCTAATAAATTAACTGATCTTTGCACAAATAATAATGGATTGCAATAATACTTCTCTATTTTACTTAGAATGGTATTCAGTTTCAATTTGTATCTCTCATTCCAGTCAATTATCTCAGAATATTTATTTGAATAAATTCTGGAAATACATTTAGAACTTATTCAGTAAATAAAAGTAAAATATTTAAAGAACCTGTAACTCCTTCTCTGGTTCACAATGCTGGCCGCAGCTATAGATGTTGTTGGTGGCACCAATGCAATCATTCCTATGCCCAAAACACCTCCCATACATTCACTTTGAAGGCTGCTGGTAATTGTCTCCCACGTCTTCAGCACAAGCCACAACTACTTGTGACATTTCTATAAATGCTGGCCGCACTATACAAAGATTAGCCGCAGCATTTCTAAATGACTTGCAAGCCTGTGCACAATCCACGCGTCTGGTGACAATGATTGTTGATGTCTGCTAAACGGCTCGAGCTAAGGGTAACGATACCAAATAGAATTTCGAGGCCTTCCCACCACCTGCAATACCATGTAAGCCAGCGTCCACACAACCTCTATAATTAGCGTAACCCAAGGCACAATACGATCTCCACACAGTAAGACCGATTCTGATTTTAAATAAATCGAATCTTCAAAGAATGACAGCCGATTCTTAATGTATTGTTTCTATTCCCAGTCAACCACACTTGTATTTGAAATCTGCAATGTCTCTTCTCTTCCAGACGCTAAATACCTTCAATCGAATTGATAATTGGATGATGCAATTCCAGCAGACATGAATCACTCTCCAAATCAATTCGCACCCTTAGTGTGCAGGAACAATTTCAGAATTACTTCTTCCTCTAGTAACAGGCAGACAGTATGGAAGAAGGATTGGTTATGCTTCAGCAACCAATAAGAGATTAACTTCAGAAGAATTAGTCTTCCAGAAGCCAATTTGACCCTTATACTTCAGCAAGGGTACAAATCATAACTTCTCTTCAGAGAAAACCAACAAAATATCATATGATCAATTGATGATGAATGAATGCCTTGCCTATTGCTTTTATAATTAAAAAGTGTCTTCTCTCACACACTTTTCACTTGAAGCACTTTTATACTTAGGCACATATTGAGTAATATAATTTATTAACTCATTTGGCTCCAAAAATGACCTTTTCATCAATATCATGAAATTATGACACGCAAGGTCCCTGTTTCTTGTGCCCAAGATTTAAAACTTTTCATCCCGGTTCCGACAAGCTATAACACTAAGGTGCCCAACATATAATACCAATAATAATGGCAACCTTAGCAAATTTAATTAAATAATAATAATAATTCACCCGTCTTGCGAAACCAACTGAAAAAGCATCAAAATCGAAATTTGTCTGCACTGGAGTGATTCTGATGATAAAAGATGATGAACGAACCTGACGGGGGTGACTTACTAAAAATAGATACTCTCTCCAAGATTCTTGGAGCCCAAACCGGAAGCCAGAAATGAAAACTGAGAGCATCATTCACTCCTCTAACTCATCTGAGCTCATCGGAACTATCCATTGACTTACTATAAATAGTAAGTTCACACCAATGACCCTCTAAACACCTCGCCAGACCACGAGGATCGCAATAATGACCTGGCACCATCTATTCAATGACCCTGCTAAAAATGGGGACATTACAGAGTCATGGCGTTAGTTGATAGTGGGGTGCCCCACAACATTATTGATGAAGGGTTGGCTGTCAAGATAGGTTTAGATAGAATACCTAAAAGCATTTAACATGAGATTTCACAATGCAGATGGATTCACCATTCATTGCACAAAGAAGATTCCATAGCTAATCATCATCTTGGAAAACCATAAGGTGACTAATTACTTCTATGTCATTGGTATAAGTGATATTGTTAGAACATAATGTTATAGTTGCATTCTTTCTTTGCAAATGATCTTCCTTGGGAAACAAATCTATGTTCGTTCCTCCCTTTCCTAAAATTTTTCAGTATCTTTCCCCGGGAAAAAATAGGTTATTGACCCCATGTTAACCTAGGATTTTCTCTTGTTATTTCCAATTTAGTTTATGTACCATTTCTTTTTTCAAATCAAAAGCATAACCTTGAAAAATCTCAAATTTATTCTTACGATGGAGCTGCTCCTTTCAGTTGTAGAGAAAATTACTAATCTAATAGCGATTTCTCCAACTGTGGTGAACTTTGTCGTTGCAAGTCAAGGCTGGCTTTTAGTGCTAACTGTAGTAAAAAAGTTAAAACCTATTTACCAAAAAAAATTGGAGACAACTCTAAGGAAATGAAATAGCTGTGCATCTTTATTCTCTGAGTTTTCATAAGGAAAATAATCATATCTCACATCTACAATTGATGATGATAGTGATGTAGATGAAGAAAACTTCTCCATTCATGCATTTCATGAATTATGTCAACAAGCATTTCCAGGCCCAAGAAATATATCCCTCTTTGCTTAAAACATATGAAAGGGATGGAACAGTAATCCTTCTACTTGCTCATTGCCATGATAATTCCCACTTCGCTAAAGAAGAATGAGTTTACATCCATTCAAGATACTACCAAAATGATGGAGATGGATAAATAGGATAGAACTAGTGTGTATCATTGACATGGTGAAGACCATGATTATAAACAAGATATCTTTTTGAATGATTGAGAGAATGTGGATGCTTACTTTTGGAGCCATTGAAGAATATTTGATCAGCAATGTTCCTGAAAGAAAGAACAAAATCAGTTTGAAGTCAAAGAATATGAAAATGAACCACTGAGTGTCCTCTTGACATGCATGCAGCACAATTTTGAAGAGAATGACAAAGAAAGGATTCTGCAAGGGGAGTCTCGTGATATTTTAATTCCAAGCTGGTGTCTTAATGTTTCAGAATCTCAGATGATGGTTTTCTTTGTTAAGAAGATGTTTTTCTTTGTTTGTCACTAATCATGTAAGGAAGAGATTTGTTGATGAAATTAAAGGTAGGGAATTTTCCTTTTCTTCTTCTTCACAATTATTTAACATTAAATTTCTCTAGTTATATCAAAGAAAGATGAAATCTCTTTTGTGGGAAACGATCCTATGGTCCTTGAGGAAGATATCCATTAGGTGACTCTACAACCTAAACTAGTAGAAGTTTTGGATCATCATATTAAAACTACTGCACATATTATGGTGATAGCGATAAGGGAGGTAGAAACATTGTTCCTAAAGGTAGTCCAAAATAGGTGTGAATATATCATGGGCAAAAGAAGAATCAGAAATTCTATCTTCTTCATTATCAGCATGTGAAGATGAAAAGACCTTTTGCACCGAACATCTCTATATTTTAATTGTTATTTAGTACATCCCAATCAGACTAGCACTCAGTCAGATGGATTTCAGTTAGGTTTGGTCTCGTGACGTCGTTTCTTCAAGTTGGTGCCTAGAAGCTTTAGACAACAACTTACTTTATGGAGATGAAGCCATTCTTTGAACTTTCTCCTTCATCAATTATGGAAGGAACTCCCTTCGTTGATAAAACTCATGATGCAGAATTGTCACATTCAGCTCCTCATATTTCATCATTAGACAATGGCTTCTCTGGATTAATTGCAACTAAGAAAGAATAGGTTCCTTTTACCAATGATGGTCCTATACTTGTGGAAATTGATATTCATAAGGCAGATTTACAACCTAGATCAGATGATGATTTTCTTTTTGGTGAAGATGTCTTTCCTACCTCCCTGAATATCATAGATGAAAGCATCTCTGCAAGTGATTTCCAAAGCACATATTGATATCCTTTTCTCCTCTGTCACCCCTGGACAACGATTTTTCTGAGTTGGTTGCATCAAAGAAAGAGCAATTTTATTTTGTTAAAAATGATCCTATGCTATTAGAGTTTGTTTTAAAGCATATCTGTAGCCCAAACTGGTTGAATTCTCTTTATCCAACAGAAACAAACTCTAGCAAATAAAGAAAATTAAAAAAAAAAATAGAACAAAACTCTAGCAGCATTGTAGTAAATAAAAATAAAACTAGTTGCTAAACCCTAGCAGTTACCACAAAACAGAAATGAAGACACAAAAACAATTAAAAAGATGGGATTGTGTTTTAGTTACATGCTTTTGAAATGTTGTTGAATAAGAACTTAGAAGAGACAACTTTTTGTTCCCAAATGCATACAGATTCAAACGCCATTTCTCCAGCAACACTGAGTCCAAAATGATGAAAAATGGTCACTTTCTTTTGGGCTGAAAAGACTTAGCAAAATGCAATCAAGTTTTAAAACACATATCATGAGTTGATGCTGAGTTTTTGGTGAGTTTTTCTAGAGTTTCTTATGAATTTTTCACTATAACTCACTGCTGAGTTATTTTGTGTGTAAATTGTGAATACTTGTGACTCTGTGAGTGATGTGAGTTTTGCATCTATGTGTAAAACTAACAATAGGGTGTGCAAGTATACCATGATCAGAAAAAAAACAGTATAGAATTCAGAACAAGGTTTATTAAACAGCTTTTGTTAGCACAAGCATGTTACTAGAAAAAGTCCTCAACCTCACCAATAAAATCACCAAAAGGAGTTGAGGAAACAGGGCAACCCCTCTGACCTTAATGGTGTTAATGTTTTGAACCAGAAGTGCATAAATAAACTGCTGATAAATCAGAAACACAAGGACACATATTTTACCCTGGGAAAACCCTCCTACTCGAGGGAAAAACCCAGCCACACCACCAAAACTATCTTCTTTATTTATGATAAAATAATCTGAATACAATCTCTTCAAAGGTTCTGCTGAACATATATCAAATACAAATATCCCAGTGATCGGAATGTTTGTCTGAACAATCACTATTACTGTTCGAGCACAATAGAACCATCCTTTAGAATAATCGAACCATCCAACAGAAACGGAAATATATATAACATTAAGGCCCGATGAACAGCCTCATACATGCAAAGAGGAGGGAAGATGAAGTACCGTCTCCATAACGGTTGATCAACAAGGAAGAAAACGGACACACATCAAATGAGTCCCGCAAGAGTTAATACAAGACGGTGAACGATATCCATCTCAACCGGTAACGGGCCCATTAAAAGATGACGTGGAACAAAAAAACAAAGCCTGCTGAACATGTCATCCTCAATCGATGACAAAGCATAGAGAACTCAAAACAAATATACAAAACGAGAGATTAGCAAAGGCAAGGTAAGCACACAATTATTCATCGCTGAATAATTTCTCCTGAAGCTACATACTTCGACAAATGGTACTCTTCATAAAGCCAAAGAAACTGTGGGAAGTTTGTGTTTTTTCTACAACCACCTCGTAGAGCCTCATTTGGGTGGTTAGAGGCACTGGCATTTGGAAAACCAAATCTCTCGTGGCGAAGACAAAGGCCTTCATTAAATCTACAAACTAGCAAAATACTTTCTAAGACAGCTGATAAGTATTCTGTAAACATGTGGTTCAAATGATTTTTATATGATCAATTGCTTGCTGTTCAAACATAACATATAAGAATTATTTAAGCTTATATGGTTTTGTGTGAATTCTCTAGTGTATTGCTATTTAAATTTTCAGTGTTTTCGTTACTGGTATGATGGGAATCAGGAAAATTTGGTGGAAAGGTGGATTGGTTGTGATAAGGTAAAGAACAAATAGAAAGAAGGCTAAAAGGCTTATATGTTTGAATATATGATGATTATAAACTTTTGTGGTAGTTGTGTATGTCGGTCAATGTACATATATTTGAAATTTATGTGCTGATTATGGTTCACTGTGCACTAAGATATTCCAATGTTCAATATGCACGTTAGATGCTGTATTGTATTGATTTGTTAGGTAGACATGTCAAGTTTTCACTATTTTTCTTTAACAGGAGTTTCTGTTTTCTTTTTATTCTCCAGATGCAAAATTTAACCAGATAGTGGGTCCCCATGTCAGGCGGTGGTCATATTATTATTTGCTGTATGAAGGAAAGCACAGTTACCAAGTTTTATGTCAAGGTATGCAGTACATTATACAACAAAATTTAGGCCTGCTAGCATGGAAAGCTTTAATCACAAGGCTCATAGAACATATATCTCAGAATCTACCTATGAATGCATGATTAGAAGGCTGTCAGTGGTTTTCAAAGCTTGCAGTGCTAGATGCTAAAAGTCTGGCAAATTATATTTCCATCTGTATTGTCTTGTTGACATAAAACTTTCTTTCTCAGCTAAAATTGTAAAACTAAATAGCTAAATTGAAATGCATAAATTTGAAGTGATATCAATCTGGTGAATGGTTGCATGAATTGTTAATTCTTCTGTAACGTCCCTCCTCAATCTTTCCTTGAATTTTCACCACAATAATGTATTTTGCAGCTAAGTTTTTAACTCTTTACTGTTGAGTGTATAATTTCAGATGTACGTGCTTGATATGTTTGCTTGTTTTATCAAGCAATATATTAACGATTCCCAATGCAGATGTAAATGAACAGGATCAGCATTAAATTGCATAAATGATTAAGCAAAAACTTCAGGAAATCAGTATAAAGTTCTGACCTTTTTGCAGCAAATACAATGGTGCACGGAATTTGTTTGAAGCCACTAACCCCAGGAAATTATTTGATAAGAAATTAATGCATAGCGTTGCAAATCGCTATCATTAAAATAATATTAATTTTCATCAAGGGCATACATGAGTATAGAGCCCATTCAAAGGAGGTCACACTCTAAGGAAGCCCATTGGGTCATTCTGCTGGAACAAAACTGTGTTAGCCCTATCTTCTTCAATGTTGGTCCATACTTCCTTTGCTATCTTATCTTCAAATTCTTCGATCTCCTGAATGTACTCATTTTTACTGGTAGAATCACCTGAAGAATTAGCTTCATCCGCAATTGGAGAAGCATCAGAACTAATAGTAACAGTTTCCTCTTCCTGAACCTCCTGAAATGATGGTACGAGAATACTGGAATTTTCAGCAGGCTCAACGTTAGTAGACTCCTCAACTGAGATGTCTGGAGAGATGATAGAACAATCTTTCTGTTTGACTTTTCTAGTCTCTCCTTCTGTAACTTTGTGTTCTTCCTCTAATACTTTCACCTTCTTACTCGTCCATTAGTGATTAGGCTGCCAGGGCCCTGTACAGGAACAACAAAGATTTTGTCTTCTTAGTTCGTTCTTGCCGCCTTCATGTTTTTTTTTTGCACTCGAAGAGTATTTTCATTTGTTTCTGTTTTTTCTTTAACTGGAAAGAGAGACCTTACCCACTTAGGATGCTCGTGCAATTGTTTCTAATTTTCACTGTCTTTGATTAATTTGTTGCAACCCTACAATATGTATAAACTAATAAAAGCCCAAAACGAACACCAAAACACGTTATAAAAAATTAAAATAGAAACTTTTAGAAAATTCATAAACACTTAAAAAATGGTCAAAATCTTGAAATTTTTTGTGAAAACATTAAAGAATCAATGGTTACCTTAGAATCTAGATTAATCTCCTTTGTGCAATGGGTAAGCTGAATAGGTATGAAAGGTTTATTAGGAAAAAAGGGTACTTTTTTCTTACATTTGTGTAATACATTGGAGGAAGAGTGAAATAGAAAGATGGTGCAATAGGGAGAGAGATGGAGGGGGTAATGAGATATAGATAGGGGAGAGATAGAAGCAAAGATGGTGAGGGAGAGGGAGAGGGAGATAGAAAGATAAATGCAAAGAGAGGAGAAAAAGAAAGATGGATTCATTTAATTAAGAAAGTGTTTCTCATATCATATGACTTTTTATAAGGAGAAATTATCTTCCTACCATGGTTATGATGGAGAAGAAATGCATACAGGTTACAATAGTTTGCATGAAATTGTTGGTTGTAGGAATGATTATTACTATCATGCCAAGACATTGTTCAGTGCCAACCAAATGCACTTTGCTAATGATGTCATACAAATTGAGTAGAGAGGGTGTATAATTTCAATTAGAATTAGTGAGCATTATTTTTAAGCATATTTATTTTAAGTTGGAAATCTTGAGAAAAATGATAACATTACCATCTATGACATTAAATCTTAGGATAACTTCAAGGTGTGTGAATACTAAAAAGTGGATTAGTGGTATTAATATAAATTTGAGTTGTAAGTAATCTTTTTATTTTATTTCTAATTTTGTACACCTAGACTTGTAAATGTTGAGTCATTTTTCTAGGCAAAAATTAATCATCTTTGAAGGTAAATCAAGACCTTATAACTATTGTTTGAGGTGCTAGGCATCAATAATGTAGGCACATCAATAACCCCCTATTGATTTATTTGAAAATGCCCAAAAAAAAGTTAGATGAAAACATAAAACTGTAAAGAGAAATGTTAAAATTAATTCCAATTTCTTAATAGTTGGTAATTCTGAAGGAGTATTTATAAAGATGAAGGAGAGTGAAAACAAAAAATTGCCACATTCTCCATGTTGAAGAAGAACTTAGTAAAATGAAAACGTGAGTGATTTGGGATTTTAAGTGGTAGATTTCCATTCCAAATGTAGGATCTTAATTGGGGGATGGAAAATGCAAGTTGGCATGGAGAAAGAATGAGACACGAATCTCAATATTTTCCAAACCAATATTTACATCAGTTTACGGGAGTTGGTAAATGTGAAATTCGCATCCCTAGATAATGTGAGCGGAGGTGGAGAATGTGAAAGATAAATAAACTTATATCACATTTGAGAATTTTACCTTTTATAATATAATGAATGAATATATGTAATCTTGTTGTATGATATCTTGCTTCAAATATTTGTTCGATTCACATATAACACTGATAGATTGTGGTATTTGTTGTGATCGATATTCTTCACCTTGGTTGATTTTATACATATTAAATGGGTCACGAGTATGATGAGTCACGACTCATCATAGTCGTGACTCTTAATTATACTGCTCATCGATGCCAAAGTAATCGGGTTTATACATACTGTTTGCTAATACGCATTAACCGATAGTTATCGGTAATCTTCTAGACATATACATGCATTAACCGATAACATTAACATGTTGTTTGATAATACTAGTGTTTCCATGACGGTAAACGATAGCCTAATACTATCATTATTATGATTATTGATATTAATTCAATAATCATTGTTCTTAATGATAATCGATATTATAATGATGAGAATTATTTGTACACACACACACACACACACACACACACACATTCTCATATACAATTATCTTATCAACGCTATCATGTTTCAACACTCCCTCTTAGCTAGGGAAGATAATGTGAAATGAATCTAATATCAATATTTGCAACACATTTATCAAACCATCTTACTTGTGAATGTAATATGGTATAACACATCACTTAACATGTGATACTCAGTTTTGCATATCACCTAACATGTGATATGAGGAATCACTTTAACTCATGATACCGAGTTTTACATATCACCTTAGATCATGATATGAGGAATCACCTTGACTCGTGATACCTGGTTTTACATATCACCTTAGATCATGATATGAGGAATCACCTCATATCGCGATACCTAATTTTCATATCACCTTAGATCGTGATACAAGGATATAGTAACTAGAGAACATTACATTCCCTTTTTACATATAACCCTATTATGGTATGTGCACTGACATTGCAAGATGTCTACCATAATGATTCTGCATTACAAGATCCTCACCTTATAATGTTAAATACAAGTGTTCATTTACTAAGAAGTCTTCACCTCTTAGAAATGTACACATGATGGATGAGCCCATAAGAAGTTTACACATTAAACATCTTAATTATATTAATACAAATCAAAATTTTACAATTCAACCATACCAAGATTTTTCCTATAGTGATCAACTTTCACCTTAGGGAGTGCTTTGGTAAGAATATCTGCAATTTAATCTCCTGTACTAATATATTCCAACTGAACCACCTTCCTCTCTACCATGTCTCGTACATAGATATAAGGAATCTCAACATGCTTGGATCTGTCATGAAATATTAGATTTACTGATAACTTGATACAACTCTGGTTATCACAGTGGATGATAGTTGGTTTTAGTGGTTTACCAAATAACCCAACCAGAAGTTTTCTAATCCATATTGCTTCTCTAGCAGCCATTGAAATTAAAATGTACTCAGCCTCTGTAGAAATTTGAGCTACTGAAGATTTGTATCTACTGATCCATGATATCATCCCAAACTGAAGCAACATCCTGAGGTGCTCTTTCGATCAGTTACACTTCCAGCCCAATCTGAATCGGTGAATCCATAAAGATCCAAGTCAATCTTTTCATATTTAAGTCCATAACTTAGAGTACCTTGAAGATACCTCATTATATGTTTTGTAGCAACAAGATGAATTTCCTTAGGGTCACACATGAATTGACTTAATGCATTTACTGCATAGCAAATATCTGGTCTAGTATTACCAAGTACATCAGAGACCCAATTATCTGCATGTATAAAGTAAGGTCTGCTGATGGAGACTCTGTTGCAGCTTCCTTTAGTTTATGAAAGTTAGTTTCCATGGGTGATGACATTGGTCTACAATTTGTCATACCAAATCTCTTTAATATGTCAATGGTATACTTTCTTTGATTCAGGATAATGCTATCTGATTTCTGCCAGACTTCTAATCCAAGAAAGTAGTGTAGTATCCCTAAGTATTTCATGTCAAATTATGTGGCTAATTCCTTCTTGCATTGATAAATGAGGTGGTCCTCTCCTGTAATCAATAGATCATCAACATATAAGATTAGTATCAACATATTACCTTTACTTTGTTTAAAGTAGAGATTTGGATCAACATCATTTTTGGAAAATCCTAATTTGATAAGATAGTTGTCAATTCTCTCATACCATGCTCTGGGAGCCTGTTTAAGTCCATATAGAGCTTTCTTTAATCTGCACACATGTGTTTTAGAGTTATGGATCTCAAAGCCTTCAGGTTGTTCTAGGTAGACCTCTTCTTCAATAGTTCCATTTAAGAAGGCAGTCTTTACATCCATTTGGTGTACTTTCCATCCTTTGGCAGATGCGATGGATAGTACTGCTCGAGTTGAAGTATAATGGGCAACTGGACCAAAAGTCTCATCATAGTCTATCCCTTCCTTCTGTGAGAAGCCTCTGGCTACAAACCTTGCTTTGTACTTCTATATACTGCCATATGTCGCGTGTTTGATCTTGTACAACCATTTTGAGGTGACCACTAATTTCTCTTTAGGTCTAGGCATAATTTCCCATACATTATTCTTTATAATGGACTGATATTCCTCTGTCATGGCATCTTTCCATACTTGTTGCTGAAGAACTTCTGAAACACTTGCAGGTTCTGATTTTGAGAGTTCACTCATTAGGGCTACATAACTAGATAATCTTGTGGGCCATTTACTTTCTCTGAAGGTCCCTGAAGGAGCTCCATAAGAATTTGCTTCTTCTATTATCTTAGTATCCCTGAGAGGTCTCTTTTTGGGATTTTTCAATGTTGTGTGTTGTTCCTCATTTTCTTCTTCCTCAGAATACTCCCTCTGAATCTCAGGAGTGGGTTCCTCTACTGGAGAAGCATGTGTCTCTGGTTCCATAGAGTTTCTAGCTCTAGAAAATGTTATATCTTCCTCAAAGATTACATCCCTTCTTAGTTCAATCTGGTTTTGGCTAGGTACATATACTCGATATGCTTTTGAGGTTTCTCTATAGCCTACAAAAATACCTTTTCTTCCAGATGGTTCTAGCTTTGTTATCTTCTCTTTGGGTACATGTATGTATACTGGACAACCAAATATTCGTAAGTGATTGATGTATGGTTTTGTCCCTAAGAAGGCTTCTTCAGGGTTTTTATTATTAATGCGAGAGTGTCGAAATCTGTTCTGAATGTATACTGCAGTGTTTGATGCTTCTGCCCAAAGAGAAAGGTCAGTGTTTTTATCAAGAAGAATTATCTTGGAAGCTTCAACAATTGTTCTATTTTTCCTTTCATCAACCCCATTCTGTTGAGGGTTGTAAGGGACAGTGTACTCCCTCTTAATCCTGACTTCTTTGTAAAATTCTTTAAAACTATCTGATGTATATTATTTTCTGTTATCCATCCTTAGGGTCTTGATTTTCTTCCCAAAAAAATTTTCAGTTAAGGGACAACTTGAATTCCTTAAACCTTTTCAGGATCTCCTCATATTCTTTATGTTTAAGAAAATAGATCCAGGTCTTTCTAGAGAAATCATCAACAAAGATTACATAGTATCTACGCCCTCCTATTGACGGAACAGACATTGGTCCACATAAGTTTGAGTGAACTAATTCTAATACATTATTTGATTTGCTAGAGCTGTTTTGAAATGCCCCTTTAGTGTTTTTACCTAAGGCACACCCCTTGCATGCCCCAGGGTGGTACTATTTAAGTTTTGGTAATCCAGTGACTAGATTGTCCATGGAAGATAGAGCTTTGAAGTTTAAGTGCCCTAGTCTTCTATGCCACATTTCATTTGTGTTGGTGATCTCATTAATTAGAACTTGATTTGGTTTTGTACATAGTTTATATAGACAACCTTTCCTTCTACCTATGGTTTGGGCTTTCTTGATAGTAGAGTTCTTTGGCCAAGCCAGTACTTTACCATCCATAAAGGTTACTCTATATCCATTATCTTCAAGTGTGGATATGGATACCAGGTTACTCTTGATACTTGGAACAAATAGAACTCCAGTAAGTTGAATGGAAATACCAATCTTAAGTTTGATAGTGCATGTCCCAACACCTTTTACTAGATAATTTGAGTCGTCTCCAATAGTTACTTCCTCATCAGATTCTTCTACCATAGATTCTAGTAGTTCTTTGAATCCTGTAACATGTCTTGAGGAACCACTGTCGATAACCCAGGTGCTTTTATTTGAGACTTGATTTGAAAGTGCAGAGTAGAACACAAACTTCTCAGTCTTGGGTTCTTCCTTATTCTTCTTTACTTTGGTGAATGAAGCTTGATTATTTTTGTATGGGAAATTTATTACATAATGTCCATATTTATCACATCTGAAGCATTGCACTTTTGACATATCTCTCTTACTGTTTTCATGGTTTGTTTTCCTTTTCTCGAAGTGTCTTTTCCTTTTCTTGTGGGTATCCACATTTAGTACATGAAGATCTTTATCAATGGCTTTCTTCTTTAGTCCTTTCTTGGCTAGTCTTGATTCCTCTTGGAGGCAATTTGTTCTCAGTCAATCAAATTTTGGAAATTTAGACCTAGCACTTATGCCAAAAATAAATGTTTCCCAAGATTCAAGTAGACCATATAACGTGATCAATGATATTTATTTACAATCGATTTCATAGCCAAGTGTTGATAATTGATCTCTTAGGGCCGAGACTCTCATAAAGTATGCATTGATCATTTCACCTTTGTTCATACTTATGTGATTGATCTCCCTCTTTAAGGCTAATTTCTTGTTGGCATTACTTATCTCATAAGCTTTTACCAGTGCCTTAAACATCTCATATGCCCTTTCATATTTTGTCAATATTGGAACAATGTGGTCTCTAACTCCATCGATGATGATCTTCATTGCTTTATCATTTCCTTCATTCCAAGTTAATTTCTCTAGTTCATCCTTCGGTTTCATCTTGTCTTCTCTTATGATAGATTCGACTTTGTTTTCTTTTAATATCATCATAATTCTAAACTTCCATGATTGAAAGTTGTCTACTCCCTCAAGCCTATCTTCGAATCTAACAATGCTTGCCATTGGGAATGTAATGTGTTTAATATTAAATCTGAATTTCTCTAGGTTATTCGCCGCCAAGATCCTTCAGAACCAGCGCTCTGATACCATGTGAAAGATGAATAAACTTGTATCAGATTTGAGAATTTTACCTTTGATAATATAATGAATGAATATATGTAATCTTGTTGTAAGATATCTTGCTTCAGATGTTTGTTCGATTCACATATAACACTGATAGATTTTTGTATTTGTTGTGATCAATATTCTTCACCTTGTCCGATTTTATACATATTGAATGGGTCACGAGTATGATGAGTCATGACTCATTGATGAGTCACAGCTCATCATAGTCATGACTCTTAATTATATTGCTCATCGAAGCCAAAGTAATTGGGATTATACATACCGTTTGGTAAAGTTATCGGTAATCTTCAAGACATATACATGCATTAACCGATAACATTAACATGTTTGATAATACTAGTATTTCCATGACAGTAAGCGATAACCTAATACTATCGGTATTATGAGTATTGATATTAATTCAATAATCACTGTTCTTAATGATAATCGATATTATAATGATGAGAATTATTTGTAATTTTATATATAATAATAATAATAATATTATATGTACATTAATATATATGTAAATGTATAAGTACATTCTCATATACAATTATCTGATCGACGCTATCATGTTTCAACAGAGAATGGGAAATGCTAAAAATTGGTTGAAACAAAGGGGAAAATGATCGCATGGTCACAAGCATTGCAATCATTTTGCAGTACCTATTGGAAGTAGTGGCTATTCTGAGAGGGGGTGAATCAGAGTAGACGTTTTTCACAGGTTTATTAGATTTTTTTTATCGCATGTACATTGAAACATTTGAAATAAACGAACACAAACTGATTACAAAACAAGAATACAAGATATCAGAGCCAAGTAAACAACTCACAGAAAAGAGACACAAAATTTTGTGCTAAGTGGAAAACCCTCAAAACCTTTCGATTTTCTCATAGGGAAAAAACCACTCCAATGGAACCTATAATCTTTATTGAGAAACAACTCATCTTTACAAAGAAGCTACAACTGTTTGGGCTTCAACCCTTCTCTTCTTTTACAATGTATTTGTTCACAAATTATTTACATACATAACTGTGTGTTTTGTGTACACAAACCTATATATATAAACAATCTTTTGATTTCGCTCTCAATATTATAATCAAGTAATCTGCATACAAGGCAGTATGACTGTGTGTCTCAATTTTTCTTCACACACCTTTTACACACACCCACACATCCTTATATAGGGACATACTTTGAAATATTTACATTCACTTGCAGGAAATCATATATACAACTGATAGAGAAATTCACGAACAAATCCTTTGAGTAACATAAATTGTTTTGCTGACCTGATTTACAACAGAAATGTTGATCCTTTTTTTTCTCCTTAAAAAAAACTAATTCAAAGAACCGTTGATTAGAGTTAGTGCAAAAAGAATGATCATTAAACCAAGACTCTTTGTTAGCGTAAACAATTTGAATCCCTCAAATGAAACATAAACAAGTCCCAACCATTTTCCAACTAATTACAAACCACTTTTTAATTAGGTAAGCAACTAAACAAAACAACATCTTTTATAAACAACATCCCTCATGTCTCATTCTAACTGCATCATCAACCATTTTGAAATAGCCTTGAAAACTCAAAATATAGATGAAAAGAACTATCCATTTTGAAGACAAGAACGAACAGAGAGAAAACATATTCTTGAATTGGGTACATACAAGAAGTGATGTAGAGAAACCAAAACTGTTCATTACTTCTTTCTTTCTTTTCTGAACCAAACAAATGACTTTCACAAGAATACAGTCATGAGAGTCGAAATGCTGCATACCTGTGACAAAAAGAAAGACATGGAATACCTTTCTCTTTGGTTTCATCCCTTGATATACTCTTTATTGTTTAAGTTCTTTGTTCCTCCATCAAATATACATATTGAACACAATATAAACTCATTGGAATCATACAAAATAATCTTTGCAAATCAAAAATTTGTTCCAAGTTGCACTGAAAACAAACTCAATATATTAGCTCTACAACCAAATGGAATTCGAGCACAAAAATGGTATCAACAGAATCACAACATCACATAGATAAAAATATAAAAAACCCATGAGAAGATCAGATCAAAAACTCCTCTGAAATCTCCATAGTTTTGTTCATGGCGAGCAGAATAGGGTTTCTTATAGCAAAAAAATCTGAATGAAATGATTTTACCTCTTTTTCATCGTGTTTAAACAAACCCTCGACTCTAGTTCATAATTTTTCAAGTCCACCATACGTATCATCCACATGGAACCATGATGGCAAAGACATATACCTGTGGGCTTAACCCAAGTTAAAAACAAACCACTCAAGGAGGTTATGCCATAGTCACAATGGGTGAGGATATTCCAATATATGCTCCATAATAATATAATGAGCCACGTAAGAACTGACTTTTTCAACGCCAACCTTCAATAAGTTTGCATCAAGGACAAGCAAATTTCTAACAAACTCCCCCATTGTCCTTGAGGAAAAATCACTTGTTTTTCCTTATACATCATATGAACAAACATAAATGAATGGTCAAGATGAGCACATAAACAAATAAGCATAACATAGAACTTTATACTTACTTGAATATATGACCACCACAAACATACACTTACATTTGAAAATTCAGCGCATGATATATAGAGTAAAAACAAATGAAAGTGTCAAGAACAAAAAAAAAACTACTGGATTACTGAATCAAAATTGATCACAGAACCAATATACCCGAATCATCAATACCAAAAATCTGTGCAAAACTAAAACCATCCAAGCTGAAACCATTCACTAAAACCATCCAAGCTGAAACCATTCACTAAAACCATCCAAGCTGAAACCATTATGAACTAAAACTGAAATCATCATGAATAATCAAACTAAGAAATGAAACCTTCTCTATCTGAAACCATTCAGAACTACAACTGAAATCATCCTGAACAATCAAACGGAAAACTGAAACCGTCTCTATCAAATGAATTCCATCCAAAAACTGTGTACAAAACAAGTACAATGTCTCCCCCATTTTGCATCAAGGACATAAAAGAGAAAAACTTCTTTTGGGAAACAAAGATATGTCTATGGATAGGAGCAAAAACCTACAAACAGACTCCCCCATATTGGATGAATTAGTGCAAAAGAGATTGAGAGAGAACTCCCAACCTTGTTCGAAACTGCTCAAAACTATCATGAGCCAAGGGTTTTGTGAAAATGTTAGCAACTTATCTTTGAGTAGGGACATAGACCAACTGAAACTCATTATCAATAACTTTATCACGAAGAAAGTGAAGTTTCACAGCAACATGTTTGGTTCGAGAATGTAGAACTGGATTCTTACTGAGTTGTATAACACTCATATTATCACATAGAATTGTGATAGGTTTTGGAACTTGAATGCCTAAATCAGACAATTGATAGTCCATCCAGATTAGTTGTGTACAACACGTTGTAGCAGCAACAAACTCAGACTCACATGTAGATAAAGTAACACATTCTTGTTTTTTACTATGCCAGGCAACCAAACGGTCACCAAGAAAGAATGCAGCACCACTAGTGCTCTTTTTATCCTAAGACCCACCCCAATCTGCATTTGTATAACCAAGCAAAGTGAAATCATACATGGTCAGTTTCATGTTTATTTGGTTGATTTGGGCTATCAGAGGCAAAAGGGGAAATATTTTAATATATTTAAATATTTCCTACGTTAGCGATTAAATAATTTATAATAAGACTATTTTAATAGCCATTTTGGAGTAATAAGGGAATAATTGCTTCATTTGGTCAGGGATGCCTTTGTGTGATAGCTCGTTTGAAAGGTCTCAAATTATTATAAAATATTTTCACTATCCGGAGACCTTTTGGTGCCTTGAGTTATAACTTTTTTAATAAAGTATTGTTTTCCTATAGCATGGATACCTTTAATTGGGAAAATATTATTTTATTATAAAGTGTTAAGTGTAATTCTCTTTTAGGGTTCAAATTGCCTTGAGAGAAGTTATAAAAAGATGGAAGCTTATTTTCTCATTACCTATTGAACATTTTCGAAACTTTTGATTTGTAGAATTGCTCTGGAGGGCAATTTGTGGCTTGGGACGAAACCCTCAAGTTGTGACTGTTGAGACACAAACCTCAGCAATCATTGGTTATCGGATTGGTGTTTTATTGCATTTGTATGATCACAGGAAGTGATCAAACTGGTATTGGCATTACATGTTGGAGAGAATCAGTTTCAGCTTGGTGGCCAGCTATTGGCTTTGGGCGTTTTACACTAGTTGCTCACGTGGGGTTTACAGGAAGGCTTTTCAGCATTGTTGGGCGGCATAGCACTCAGTGAGGCATTGGCAGATTTATCACAACAGTTCATTCATATTTGGGGCACACACCAAGCATTCTCACATAGCTGGTGTTTATTTTTGTCAAGGACAATATTGTATGCTTGTTCTGATCTTTTCTTGAAGCTAATATATATGATTGCTGGATAAACCAGGTATGTGCTGTTTCGAAACTCAAAAATATAATAATTGCAGATTGTGTTTACATTTTTAAATGCTATTTAGTTTCCATTTTTTATGTAATTGCTTTATTTTTGAAAAACTCTAAAAACTAAAAGAAAACACAAGGAAAAGATAAGAAATCAGAATTCAGCCAAGGCCCTTCCAAGATACCAAACAGTAGACAAAGATTCAAATTTTGTAATGTACAGTAAATTCCAAGATCATCGAGATCGGGGATCTTTCAGTGGTATTAGAGCCTCCTGCCAGCCTGCAGGGTTTGTAGGATTTTGTCACAAATGACTGCAGAAAAAGTTATAATAATTCACTCCAGCAACTGGGTAGTTGATAAAAAGTTTTGATAAATCATTCCAGCATTTGGGTATTTTATAAAAGGTGTTGATAATTCATATCAGCAACTGGGTAGTTGTTAGCCTATACATTTATGCTTTCAGTTGACAGCTGGTATGACAATAATGGCCAAACAGAAAGACCGACATATTAAAAGAAATCAACAAATGAATGGCTTGGTTAGAGAAATGAAGAGTTTTGTCCAGGTGTTCAGTGAATACCAATCAGGCATGTCAACGTTGATTGAGAAGTGGGCAATGAAAGAAAACAAGATGACAAAAATAGGGCAAACCCAAGTGGGGCAAGAAATCTCTTGTGATGATGCACATGAAAAAGTTATAAATAGGACTGAAACACATGTAGCCAACATTGTTTTGGGTGGAACAACAAGCAATACAAAGGGTCTGGTTGATTTTGGTGAGTTTGCATAGGAGAGTAATCCAGATATAGGTATTTCAGAGGCATTGTGCGATGACAATTCATGTCATGATGAGTCTGATTTCTTAGACTAGACCAGAGAAATCAGAGCAGTGTGTACTCATAGTGGCACTGAATTCCAGGATCATGATTCGGTTGTATGTGCGGACATATGGGGAGCTGATGAGAGTGAGCATAGTGTGGTGACAACAGTTTCATCATTGACTGAGGAAGTGGTCTCAGAGGTACAGAGTTGCAGTACTATAGATGAGGATGCATGCATTAGTGAATGCATACTGGATACCCCCTACAGAGATGTACCGAACTCAGACACAGTATCCTACCA
>MU223409.1:803675-815364 GCA_018584345.1 Thuja plicata | reverse complement strand
TTGACTGAGGAAGTGGTCTCAGAGGTACAGAGTTGCAGTACTATAGATGAGGATGCATGCATTAGTGAATGCATACTGGATACCCCCTACAGAGATGTACCGAACTCAGACACAGTATCCTACCATAGTGCAGATCCAAAGGTAGTACACATGCCTGAGAATTATCATTTTCAGACCCCTCATTGCTTGATTAGACAACTCAGGGTTGATGACAGGAGGGTAGGAACAGTGGTTGAGCACTTTGATGCCACTCGATAGATGTTATCCATGCCCAGTTGGAGCGCTATCATGACTGATGAGCATGATAGTAGCAGATTTTCCATGGCAGAGTTCCATGCTCTTCACGAGGCTATGGGGATATTGAAGTAGGATTATTTGGAGTTAGTGGCTGAACGGAGCTATCTTCTAGAGAAGGATTGCATCTGCTATGATGCCCTAATGCGGAAGGAGGAGGAAGTTGACGGGCTCACCCAAGAGCTTGAGGAGATGAGTGAGTCATTGGAGTATACCCAGGCAGCCCTTCGGGAGGTGAACTTACAGTTAGAGGAGCTTATCGATAGTATGGGAGTGGCAGAGTCATCATCAGAGGCGGTTACAGTACAAAGTTTCCCAATGACACTAGTGGACTCACCAGAGAGTTGTGTGATGGTTTCCGATAACATCCCTACAACATCTTCACAAGAGACTAGCAGAGTGTCCTTGGAGTGGGAATACAATGCTCATGTTGATTTGTTCCCTCCTCTAGGGAGCAAATCTACTATTACACCACCTACAGCTGACCATGGACACCAGTTTATCTCACAGCAGAATCAAGGTGGTCAGTTGTGGTCTATGAAAGGTCCTTGTTTGGACTTCAGAGATCAGATGTATGAATTATACCCAGATTCGTGTGATGAGACTAGTGGGAGTGACGGTGAGCTTATTGGGAAAGATTTTGACAGAGACCATGTTGTACTTCATCTTGACTACGCAGTGATGAGTGCATATCACTCCTCATTTAGACCCTTGGGTGATGATGAGATGATTCATCGATATGAGTTGTTGGACAGGGTTATGCCATAGAGCCATTGAGGGAGCCTACAGGAGTCCATCTTGATTGCACCATGAGGAGTACACTCCACTTCTCATTTAGTCTGCTGGTAGATGATTGGGTGGTACACAGGTGGGAGTTGGCTCCAGATTTCTACTATCCAGGGTGTGGTAGTGCACTTCCATCTTCAAAGGATAGAGTTATTGACTGCAGGGACCTGACCCAACAGTTTGGGTGGGATTGTTTGTGGGACTAGCAAACAATCCACCATTGGGTCATTTAGTTTCTGGCAGAGGTTATCACCTCTATGTCACAGAGACTTCATCCAGAGCCATGGTTACAGGATGGGGTGGGAATTAGCAAGCATGATGTTGTGGGCAGTAATCACAGTGGTGGGAGTTTCACGGTGACCGCAGGGAGATTTATTGTTGATGACACTTTCCACTATCAGTATCTTCTCATGACATATGGATATGGGTTCAAATTGTGTTGGGATCCAAGAGTTGTCTCGTTTGACGCTTTGTTTCACAGGGATTTCAATACGATATCACCTTGGCTGTGGGAGCACTCCCATCCAGTGTGGGATCCTGGTATCATCCTATGCAGTGCATTCGATTGGAGGATCCTTGATGAGTTGCTTCATTCCACACACCTAGGATTTTATATCATAGTAGTGCAGGAGTTGGGTGAAGCCATGCATCCCAGTTTGATACATGATTGAGGGATCAAATTTCAGCATACATACTCTTACGCGTGGATGAGTGACATAATTAGTGCATTCACCTTGATCCTGAGACGACTATGTGGCATGCATGACAGGGTAGCGATAACACTGTTGATGGGTGGCTTCATGTTGCTTGATTCCAATTGGGTCGATGGTTACCCTAGTCAGTATCATCCAGTCTTCCCTAAGATGGAAATAGATACCCCAACACTTCAGGAGTATGAGATTGTAGAGATATTTTTCTGTGGGGTGGAGACAGGTTATGGGGTATCCTTCTTGGATTGGCACTATTGGGACCACTTGACTGATATCGTGTTTGATGCTGGTCTATGTTATGTTAGCAGGCTTGGATGGCTGTTGGTATGGATTGTGTGGCAGGAGGGGTTCCATTCTCATAGTGTTGGGATGATTCACGTGTGTGGTTGAACCACTCTAGAGGTCTCTATGATAGGGGTCAAGGGTATGCTTGAGTCATCTTTAATGGTTTCACATCTCTCTTTGGGTCGGGTAGCTATACCCCTACTGAATGGAGACTACATATGCCTTGACTCCAGCTGGGTTAATGGTTGCATTGGCCTCCACTTAGCATTTCCAGAGTCTGCATTGCCTGTTACAGTGTTTCAGCCGTATGAGCGGTCAGAGATTTTTATTTTCTCGGCAGAGGCAGATTAAGGGGTGACTTTCATGGACTGGTACAGGTTTGATTTTGGGTTGGTTACTGACCCCAGTTATGATAGAGGAGCAGAATGGCCATTTGTGTGGACTCCTGGTCACGAGAGCAATAAGGGTTGGATTCTCAATAGTGATGACGTGATCTACTTCACCTCTATCCCGTACGGTGTGAACTATGCCTTGATGTGGGATCTAGGCAGTGGTTTTGTGATGACACTTGCACTTCAGGGGGGTGATGAGTTGTTTCCGACATTAGGGATACATCGTATTTATTTAGACTGGAGCAGCAGATGCAGTCAAAGTACTGCATATGGTATAAACGGTATGTCTACGATGGTGGTGATATAGTGTTGCATTGCTTGTGGACAAGCAATCTCCGGGAAGGGAGGATTGTCATGTCCCCTTTCTAGAGTGGACATCAGAGACAGAGGAGTTGGCCTATCATCGGAGTCTCGTAGGCTAGCAGAGATGAATAGGGACTCATTCAGTGCAGACAGTGACCAAATGTTGGCTTTATAGGCAGTTTAGAGCCCGTTTGGAGCAGTTCCTAGATTTTAGGGGATATCCCTAAATTTTAGGTCATGACAGTTACCAGTCGTGAGGTTATTCATGACCCTTCAGTTGGTGTCACTTTTAGTGCGACGGGATTGGTTTCCTAACTTCTAGGAGCATCCCTAATTTTAGGGAAGGGACTACCAGTTGACCCATCTCGTCCGGTATCAGTCACAGTCAGGTGACATGGTCAGTTTCATGTTTATTTGGTTGATTTGGGCTATCGGAGGCAAAAGGGGAAATATTTTAATGTATTTAAATATTTCCTAAGTTAGCGATTAAATAATTTATAATAAGGCTATTTTAATAGCCATTTTGGAGTAATAAGGGAATAATTTCATCATTTGGCCAGGGATGCCTTCGTGTGATAGCTCGTTTGAAAGATCTCGAATTATTATAAAATATTTTCACTATCCGGAGACCTTTTGGTGCCTTGAGTTATAATTTTTTTAATAAAGTATTGTTTTCCTATAGCATGGACACCTTTAATTGGAAAAATATTATTTTATTATAAAGTGTTAAGTGTAATTCTCCTTTAGTGTTTGAATTGCCTTGAGAGAATTTATAAAGAGATGGAAGTTCATTTGCTCATTACCTACTGAACATTTTTGAAACTTCTGATTTTTAGAATTGCTCTGGAGGGCAATTGGTGGCTTGGGATGAAACCCTCAAGTTGTGACTGTTGAGACGCAAACCTCAGCAATCATTGGTTATCGGATTGGTGTTTTATTGCATTTGTATGATCACAGGAAGTGATCGAACTGGTATTGGCATTGCATATTGGAGAGAATCAGTTTCAGCTTGGCGGCCAGCTATTGGCTTTGGGCGTTTTACACCAGCTGCTCACGTGGGGTTTACAGGAAGGCTTTTCAGCATTGTTGGGCGGCATAGCACTCAGTGAGGCATTGGCAGATTTATCACAGCAGTTCATTCAGATTTGCGGCACACACCAAGCATTCTCACATAGCTGGTGTTTATTTTTGTCAAGGACAATATTGTATGCTTGTTCTCATCTTTTCTTGAAGCTAATATATATGATTGCTAGATAAATCGGGTATGTGTTGTTTCAGAATTCAGAAATATAATAATTGTAGATTGTGTTTACATTTTTAAATGCTATTTAGTTTCCATTTTTTATGTAATTGCTTTATTTTCGAAAAACTCTAAAAACTAAAAGAAAACACAAGGAAAAGATAAGAAATCAGAATTCAGCCAAGGCCCTTCCAAGATACCAAATAGTAGACAAAGGTTCAAATTCTGTAATATACAGTAAATTCCAAGATCACCAGGATCGGGGATCATTCATTATCCCTTGGATTTTGGCCAGAGGAAGCTCTTGTTGAGCAAAAAGAGGGGACCACCAAATATTCTGCTGATTGAAAGAAATCCCATCACGGAAGCCATTGCCAACCCAGCGAAGCCAAGGCTTGACAGCTTCCCAGGCTCTCCAAATACTTTTGACAACAAAAGTACCTTGGATTTGAACGGGGTGCTTCATAACAAGAAGGGTTTGAAACCCAATCCCCTTCCAAGTCGACTTGTGCAAGGAATACCTAGAAGAAATGCAATGTTGAAGCAAAATTTTCCAGGCCTCATCGCCTGTGAGACATCGCACAAAGGACCAGACCTTGTTCTGTGTGTCGAGTAAGCCAAGCCCACCAGAGGCCTTAGGGAGACAACAAAAATCCCTCGCCACTGTGAAATCCATGATGATCAACGCCAGAAGCCCAAAGAAAATCCCTCAGCAATTTCTCAAGCTTCTTGTAGGAGGCTTTTGAAGGAGCCCAACAAGAAGAGTAGTAAACATGCATAGCATCCAAGACCTTGGAGCAAATTTGAAACTTCCCAGCGAGAGAGAGCGGCTTGGTAATCGAATAGGTAAACTTCTATTCAATTTTAGCTAACACAACATTCCATAATTCAGTAGAAGTGGTTTGAAAAGCAAAAGGAATACCAAGGAAACGAAAGATTTCCCCATGTTGAATCTTGGACCATTCAAACTGAGAAAACCAAGGCGGATCGGGAAGGCAAGACTCCCTGTAACACAAGGTTTTATGCCATTATATGGCTGAACCAGAGGCCAGGCAAAAAGTGTCTAAACACTGCAAGGCTGCCTTGATATTTTCTTCATCCTCTTCAAGAGTGAGAAAGGAATCATCGGCAAAATGGCCATTGACCAATTACTGGGTAGAATCCGGTAGAGCAATCCCACGAACATGGCCCAGAGAAATGGAATGAGCTAACAAATAGCCAAATCCCTCGGCTGCCAGAACATACAAGGCAGGAGCCAGAGGATAGCCTTGTTGAAAGGATCTGAAGATACCAAAGGGAGAAGATTGTCTTCCCTTAATGGTGATGCAAGCAGAGGCATCCCAAAAAAGCATCTGCACAGATTGAAGAAATCTAGGGCCAAAACCAAGAGTGTGAAGCGTAGCAATAATAAAAGGCCATTCAATGCGGTTATAAGCTTTAGTAAAATCAATTTTAAGAAAAAGGGTTTTATGTTGAGACTTACAAGCTCATTCCATACCTTCCCAAACCGCAATGATATTATCAAGAATAAATCTTGATAAAGCCAGTTTTCTCTGGCCAAACAATTTGAGGCAAGATGTAACGGATCTTGAGAGCCAGAGCCTTAGCGATGATCTTATAGGATACATTGAGCAAGCTAATAGGCCGCCAGTTGCATATATCCTCCCTAGACTTGGGAATGAATTTAATGTTGCCTTTGTTGATAATGTCCCCTAGAGATTGGGAGTGATAAGCTTCGAGATAAACCTGGTGTAAATCAGGACCAATGGCATCATCAGCCATGGCAAAGACAGCTTCACAAAGATCCTGTAGGGTAAGAAGTTGATCATAGAAATCTCGTTGGAAAGGTGAAACACATTGAGGCACGAAAGCAATGCAATCAGCAAGAGCTTGATCGCTGGTAGGAGAAGATCCCTGAGTGGAAAAAACTTGTTCGCAATGACGAACAAAGGCCTGAAGAATATCAGGAAGCTCTGTGAGGAGGGATTGACCTTCAAAAATCCTGGTTATACCCACATTGGTGTGACGGGCGTGGAGAGCAGCAAAAAATTCTTTAGAGGCTTGATCTCCGACCTTTAACCATTGTAGCCAAGCTTTGATCTGAGCACCTCTAGCAGCATAATTGTCTGCAACTTGCTTCTGCTGACGCAAATGGGCAAGGTGAAGTTGCAAGTCTTGATTGAAAGGATCGTGGGCTAAGGTTTCCGTGGCAACACAAAGAGCTTTGGTGTTGACATCATAGAATCTACGGCGATAGATGACAAGCTGTCTACCATAAATGTGCAGAAAGCATGTAATATGCTGGATGGCATCATTCCACCATTGAATCCAGCCAAGTGATTGCGATGGCCGAGACTCAAGGTTCCAAACCCAATGAATGTGGGCCACCGTGGAGGCATGGCTGAGAACAGAAGGATTAAAAAAAAACTGAGTGGTGGGAGGACGAGACTTAGCTGTCTGCCATACAATATTCAATTGAATGGGGAAGTGATCTGACAAGGTCACATCAACAAGAAGAGTAACCGACAAGGCTTGTTTTTCAGAAAAAGAGAAAAAAGATTGTGTCAAAATCATGGCACGATCAAGCCGTTTATGAATTCTGTCAGAAGAAGCTCTAAAATTAGACCACCTGTGCCAAACCCCATCAGGACGGCGGCGGCCAATATTGGGATAAAAAAGGCCCAGTTTATTACGCATGTAATACCAGCTTCCCGCTCACCAACTGTCCATCAGAAAGACAAAATGTCATCCTTGTCAGAAGCCACTTCGACCATATTAAAGTCACCACAAAAAAGCTAAGTTGCAGGTGGCAGAGAATCCACAAGCCAACGCCAAAGGTGAGATCTCTCAACAACATCATTGGGAGCATAAACATTAACTATGCCAAAAGAATGATTCTCAATAATGAAAGTGGCCCAAACAGATCTTTGCATGGAATCTGAGCCATGATTGATTAAAAAAGAATGCCAACGAGGGGAGAGGAGAATAACAACTCTACCTCAACCAACTTCGTGCTGAGAACAAAGAGCAAGGCTCTTAGGCCAAATAACTTTGCAAGCAACATCAAGCAAAAAATTGGAAATTTTAACTTCCTTGAGGCATAACACATCCAGATGACTAACACGATAATGCACATCCCTGACAGAATACTTTCTGGGCAGGTCTGTCAGACCCCTAACATTCCATGAGATGTACTTCATGAGAAAACAGTGTCGTCCATACCATCACCATCCCCAAGGGAAGCAAAACTGTTTGACAAATAAGCTGGAGTGAAATCATTCCCAGGAGATTCCATGGAAATATTTCTGTGTTTTTCTGAAATGTCCTCTAGTGCGGTCTTAGCACGCCCATTAGGGCTGCGAGAGCGGCGAAAAATGGGAGGGGTGGAAATCGCGGAAGCTGCTTGAGGTGTGCGAACCCAAGGAGGGTTAACACCAGAATCAAAAGTCTCCGTCCCCTGTTTCCCAAGGTTTGAAATGGGAGCATTATTCTGAGCATGAGAAGCAGCTCGAGCCGCTACAGGAGGAGGTGGCGGCTGCGAAGTGGAAGCCGAAGCGGCGGGCTTGACCTGCTTGTTCTTGCGGCCGACTGTTACCCAGTCGTCTTTCTTGGTTTCCTCTTTTTTACCAGAATCAGCGGGCCACAAACCAGAATCCTTTGGATGAGGTTGGGACGAGGAACTGCCAAAGGGCAGTCCTTGATCTTGTGCTTTGTAGATTGTCAATAATAACAAGTGTTGGGAAGGTTGAGGTAAAGCACCTTCTGAGAGAAGGTGGTCTCACCAACCTAGATCTCAACAGACTCCTTAAGGTCTCTGGAAAGGTTGACCTCAATACAGAGCCTCTTCTGAGGCCAAGGATTGAGAAAACAGTCATGCTCACTACAGATAATCCTACCTAGCTTATGCGCAATGGCATGCATGAAGGCCAACAAGGTAGAGGAAGACCAGGGAACTCAACCCACACAGGAACTTTTAGTTTCTTGTCGTCAGAGACGGAAAAGTCTCGAGACCAGCGTTGGAAAACTAAAAGGGAAGCCCTAATATTCCAGGGTCCTTTGGCAAAAATGGCATCCACATGAGTGAGATTGAAAAAACGAAACAAAAAGAAACCTTTGGTGAGACTCTGAATGCCATCCAAACATATTCCACGAGGAGTCCAGGCTTTCGCAACCCAATCCTTAATCACATTTTCAAGAGGGTTGTGACCCAGAAAGTAACCAATAAGAGTATGTGTTTCAAGCCAAGAATAGATATCATCAAACTCATGAATGGGTAAAACAATATCAGGCTGAGACAGACCTCGTGGAACACTTTAGGAACAAACTTGCGAGGTCTCTTGCTTGGTGGTGCCATTGTTATCCGTCACCAAAACAACACCAGCATCAACTGTTGGGCTAATGGTGGTCGGGGCCATAAATACTAAAGGATTTCCCGCAATAAATGCGGTCTGAAAGGGCACGAGGGCTCAAAATAGCCACGCGACTCTAAACCCTAGCAGAGCAAAAAACCCATCTTCTCCTCGACCTCGAAAGCACTATTTTTAAAATAGAGAAAAACTAATTTTACTATTTCATGTCGAGACAAAATTAGTCGTATTATCTTATAAAAATGTTCATCATTGCCTAAGATTAATTAGACTATTTTATTCACTTAAAAGGGTTCAAATGTTTATGTAAAACGAAACAGCTAATCTTGAAATAGTAGGACGTTCTGTCATGGAATATGGTCTACCATTTTAGAGGCAGCCTTATGTTCTTCAACTAAATACTTACTAGGATTTAATATATAAGAAAACCGTTATTATTATTTAAAATTTTAATTTGATTTATATAAAAAATCTATGCAAAATAAAACTTAAAGAAATTTTAAAATATTGTAATGCTTAAAACGTTGTTCAGTCTACCTATAATATATCATAACTACTTTTTGAAAACTTGGGAAACAACAAGGAAAATGAGACAGGTTGTGATTACTCGGGGGTTTTTTGAATGTTATGCACTGTGGTTCCAAAATTACATTGGCCCTAGGGGTATTTCCTAAAATTTTCTGAATTGAAAAAGAATTCAAGAAGGAATATTTTCATAAAAGTGACTGGTGATACCAAAAAAAACCCCAGTGGCGAGCTATGGTAACAATTCATCCTTTAAATGTCATAATGCTTAGTTCTGGCAAATTCAAGTTTTATGGTTGAAATGAATAGATATCTCAAGGGAAGCACAAGCGAGTAGAATTAAGCCACTTAATAAGGGCCAAAGATTTTTGAAAAGTATACTGGACAATAAATTCTTTTACAATAACTCTTAAAATGCAAAATTCATTAGAAAATACTTGTAACATGAGTAGATAGTAGACCAAAGCATATCAAATGAATTGTGTCTGCTATATTATGCTTGGGTGAATAACCTAATCAAATGTACTTTTTATCGAATATCAATGTAATGCTTTTTTTCTTGTTAAATATGAATATCTATGTAATGCTTAGTTTTCTGCTAAATATGATCTTGAAACCATCATGCAATGGTTCTCCTGGAACTTTAAAGTTCATGGAGACTTTGTGCGCACCTGATTACTTTCTGGGAATAGAAATAATTTATATGAATAAAGTATTTAGGCCCCCAACTTAATCAAAAGCTTATATTTGCAGGAGCTGCAGGTTGGCAAAGGTGGTTAGGTTGGCTTCTAATGCCATTGATAAAGTCTCATTTAAATAAATTGTATGGCATCAAAAGGCCAGGAGCAAAGGAATCTTCTCTTGAAAAAATACGTCAGATATTTCAAGAGGTGTGGATAAACATAGCCTTCTGTTAACAATTCATACATGAAAGTTAGGTGGAAATGTCTAGTGCATATAAATGAATTGAATTTCGTTATAATGGAAAGCTTTGAACTTCAAGAAAATTTAACCTTGTGCAGGTAGATAATGTTCTTGCAGATGGTCGACCTTTCATATGTGGTGACCAGTTTACTGCAGCTGACTTGACATTTTCTGCACTTTGTGGTCCTCTATTATGTCCAAAAGGGTGAGATGACAGTAATCTTGGAGTTTGATATTTTGGAGGACAATAAAAATAACTCTTTATTCTAGATACTTTAGTGCATTCTTAAGTGGCCCATTAAATGATTACTTTTATAAATTTCATGAATGTGGAGAATTCTTAATGGACGCGGCTAAGCTCCTTATAAAATGCATCATTGATCAAATTTCAAAAATCCAAAAACACAACAAATTTTCTCAAAATTTTCAGCATCAGTTCTTCGTGATCTACATATTTTGTGGTTGAAAACCATAAAAAATTCAGTGTGTTTTCACAAATTTGAAAAAAAAAAAGTTTGATATTTTTTTGTCTTTAGTACATTCTGTCTGGAACTTAGCCAGCACCATTTTTAATGCTCAGCTTTAAGGTGATTTTTCTTGTATACATCTGTACACAAACTGAAGGAAGAAAATAGTTATAGTTTTATTTTTGTATGTCACTAAAATATGTAGTTATGGATGATAGATATGGCTTCTACCAAGTGCCAATAGAGGAGTGTCCAACAGAGATGGCTGAAGTTACGCTTTCATTAAGGGATACATTGGCAGGGAAGGTGGGACTCCCACTGAATTTTCATGTTATGGATAATTTTAGCAGCCTTTATTGTTTTCAATTTTAATACATCCATATCGTATTTACTCATGCTTGGTTATGTTTAGTTTGTCATTAAATTGTGCTAATAAAGTGAAATATGAGAAGTTCAATTTAATTGGTGCAGCATGTTTTGAAGATGTATGAAACTCAAAGGTACAAGAAAGTCACTTCAAAGGATCTCGTAAGATGATTTTGTGCTGATGAACCTTTGGTGCAAGTACATGACTAGTTACCAAGTTATTGGGAAGACAGGGATTTGAGTCATTTTACCTTGCAATTTACACTTCAACTGACATGAAATTTCACCGGCAGCCATGGTCATCCATTATTTTTGTACTTGCCTAGTTCACCTATGTACAATTATTCCATTGTTTTGCACCAATGAAAATTAATTATTCTTTTGGTAATTTGATTTTTTCTAAAGTTAAGGTGTTTATTTATTAAGTTAACATATCATACAAAAAGTATTTATCTGATTGGACTTTTTTGGTATTGCAATTTTCTAAATTTTACTAAAAAAATCAACTATTATCGCCCAGCAACTTGCTTAATGAAAAAATGTTACCATCCTCTTTTTTTCCCCTATTTTTCCTCTAAATTTTAACTTTAAATTTTATTATAATCTTTTCCCTCTAGGATGATAGACATGCTGATCTGCTTAGTTGTATGTGTTTCTTTGTTAGTTTCTATTTTTTTCTACGGTTATCTAATCAAGGAGTTATCCACTGCTTATTTTTAGCTTTTTTTTCCCACAATTTTTATTTTGCATAAGAACACTTTGCTGCTTAAACAAAAAAAATAATTTAAGTTGGGAACATAATATTATTGATTTTATAAATGTTTGGAAATAAGAAACATCTACAGTTGTAGCGATTCCAGATACCTCCTAATCTAACCTCGAATTCGCCTTTGTCTAGACCGGATGTGAAGGCAACTGAATCAATGATCTGCTGATCATAAAACAAAGAAATATGCAAAAGCCCAAATTGCCTTAGAGAAATAAGAGCAAGGGCATCCATTATATAGAAAATTGAAAGAGAGGTTACATT
>MU223409.1:775614-789990 GCA_018584345.1 Thuja plicata | reverse complement strand
TAATATTAAATATTAAATTTCATATGATTAATAATAATATAACATATATAATATATTATTATTAATCAACATGTATTATATATATTCTAATGATCATACGACTGAAGCTACAAACATTAACAAATTGAAATAGTTCTGAAGTGGGTGTTCGGGAAAGCAATCTTCTTCAAGGGGAAAGGAGGTATGAGGCAATAGACAATTTTCTACGAGAGTGTGAGCGATTGTAGTAATAATAAACCTCCACAGATCAGACAATGTAATATGATATAAGGTTGCATGCATTAGTTCAAGTTTGTAAATTGCCGGTTTTAAGTTAAGTGTGAATTAAATATATTTGGTAGTGTAACTTGTCTCTCTTTGAGAATAGATGCACTCTCTCCTATTAAATTATTTTTGTAGTTCACCTATGTACAATTATTGCATTGGTTTGCACCAATGAAAATTAATTATTTTGTTGGCAATTTGATTTTTTCTAATGTTAAGGTGTTTATTTATTAAGTTAAAACATATTTTATAAAAAGTATTTATTTGATTGGACCTTTTTTTGGAATTGTAATTTTCTAAATTTTACAAAAAAAATTTAACTATTATCCCATGTCTTCATGCGGGTGCTTAAGTGCTTAACCATTTGGTTCCTAGTATTAACCTGGAATAGTCATTATTTAATGCGAGAATAAAGTAATTGGCCATTTTTTGAATTCCCAAATTAGAAAATTAATCCCCATTTTTCGGCCAATGCTTGGATTAATTAATTCAAAAAAAAACCTAGAATTCATTTTTTATTCCAGAATAAGCTATTCATGGATTCAAAATTACAACAAAATGTATATGTCGAGTCCAGAATTTTTTTTTATATATATTCTTGTTTTTTTAAGTTAATAATCCAAAAATTAACTTCTAGGTGCACCAAACAGGTCCAAACCTTATTCCAGCTTTCATTTTCAGGATTAATTAATCCGAGGATAGGTCCTTATTTTGGAAATTGCAGGGATTTTGCTAGTTGGTGTGTTGTGTCTTTCCCTTGAATGCGATAATTTGTAATCAAGATAGCTGGGACCTGAATATCTACCTCGCGCAATTGCAACCATGTTTGGGAAAAAAAACACAAGATACCTTGTTTTTCAATTGACTACGCATGTATAACATGAACAACTGCTTCGTCAATAAAATATTTGAATATCTGGTATGATTCATTTTAGAATTAGATTTGGATATGAAATCCACTTGTATTAATATTGATTTTCAAACTGTCATATATATATATGGAACAAGTGTCTTCTTTTGAGATTAGCTTAATTTTATGATTTTTTTGAAAAAAAGTTATTTGGAATATGTATTTTCAATTTATTGAGATTTTTGTAAGAGGGATGTGTTACTTTAATTATTATTGTTTTAATAATATGTTTTAATTTTTCAATATATATGAAATGTGTGGTCAATAATGCTTCAACGTCTAGTTTGATTGGAAAGAAAAATTATGGCTTCAACATTTCCATGTCAGATGGGGTGTTAAGATGGAGAGAGGCGGTGCGTAGGCACCAGTCCTTACAGTAGTGCTATTTATTTGCATGTGTGAGACAATGAATTCATAACATTTTTTTTATTATGTCATTCACTTATTACTTAATTCTTATATCTAATTGGTTTAAACATTTTAGTGTTATAAGAGCATATTTTAGAGACAAATATCTAGTCACTCTCAATCCATCCCACCAGTCATTACATGTCATTACTGTAAAACAATTGCACACATGTTTAATAAAATAAGTTAGTTCATAAATTCAAATTCTTTTTTCATTTATTAAGTAAATAATATAATTGATTTTATTTGTTTGATAGTTAGGTAGTTGGGTTGAGCCATCACCCTTTATATTAATATCAAAGAAAAAGAGTACAATGTTCTACCAAAAAGAACCCTTTATCATCAACCACTTTCAGCCATTCTCGCCTGTTATAATATCCGAAGACTATTACCCACAAAAAATCTACAGACCATCTACCAAAAATGTTGGCTTCTATACACATGTCAGCCTTAATAATCATGTACCTAGATAACCCTACATAATACTTGTCACAGAACCAGACATATATAGACACTTTTATCTAGAACCACCAAATACCAAGAAAAAAAATTGATACACACAAACCTCACAAACTTAACAGAGCCTTCCGTGTTTCTTATCCTGCGGACCACAAAGGTCTGTGAATAGAGGAATTTCAGGGATGATCAGAAGATGACGTTCTTTCACCTCCTTCTTCATCCTTTTGGCATGTGTCGCTCTGGCTTTGATAGGACAATCCTTCTTCCACCTCCTGTGTGACGGGCCTTTGGCAATTTCCTCCACGTCCAGCTCATCGTCTACCCACTAGTCTTATCCCGAGTCTGGCAATAAAGGGAAGTCCAAGTCATCCAACTCCAAAGTGTCTCTGTCCAACACCTAGTAGCCCTCTTTTTGTTTGTACTTCTTCAGCCAGGCCACCGTTGGTGGTGGGAGGATGGTAGTCACCTTTTGCAGGAAGATCAAGTTCCTATCTATGTTGCCCAACCTATTTTTTAGCTCATCCAATTCCACAGTTATAATGAGGGGGAACCTCTTAATGACACCCTTGAAACCCCACTCTGTGTCACGACCGGTTTTGCGACTTCCTTATTATGCAGATCATTCAGTCGACTTATGCTGACTTGGATGAATCGACATGTCTGGGTAACTATGAAAAATGGTTAATTTTCTTTGTATATTTAAAATGAGATGGAAAAATTGGCAAATGTTGTAATTTTCAAATGATTATTGAATTTTGGAGGTATATTTATCATGTGAATTACTGATGAAATTTTTTCTTGTCGAGTGTTTGAGTGGTTGCAGGTCGGAGGACAGAGGTGTGGTCGAGGAGAGAGATCTAGCTCCCCGTCTAGTGTCAGATTCGGATGCAGTAGTGCCACACACACACCACTAAAATGATAATTTATTAGTTTTGCTATGAGTGTTAATGATAAATAATTGAAAAAAAAAATATGTGCGATCTTTTTTATTTTATCTAAATGGGAATGTGAATCGGATTATACTAATTTAAATATTTGTTAGGAATTCGCTTATATTTTATACCAAGATGCAAAACATTAATAAGTTGTGTTTTAATCCTTTTTAGTCACTGGCACTTTAACGAAAAGTAAAATCAAGAAACGATTATTTTTCCCTCAACAATATAGTGCCGAGAAAACTCTTTTTGATGGCACTTTTCTTTCTGGACATTTACGAGAGGAGCACCTAGAAAAAAATTGGAAACTGGTTGAATTGAAAACAAAAAAAATAAATAAAGAGTGGGAATTAGCGCTTGCATTGGGCAGCAAGAATCTACATATCGTTGGACTGGGAGATTCTGACAGGCCACGTTCTCCATTCATAAATCAGGTTCCTTTTACTTCCATTTTACCGTTTTCCGTTTTACCTGTGATGTGAAATTGATTGAAATTAATAAAGATTGTCATACAGTTTATTTAGGTGGATTTTTCATTTCATTTCTTCTTTTTTTTTCTTCAAATTGTGTAACAAGAAAGATATCAACATTTTAGATCAGAAGTTTTCTTTAAAATCTTGGAATGATTCGAAGTGAATTTGAAATTCAGGGTTAATTTGTTTCTCTCCACCGAATCATTCAAGGATTTATATAACTTGGCTATTGTGTTTTCCATGTACTCTGTTTTAATGGGTCATGGCGATTGGCTTGTATTATATGATATTACATAGGTCGATCTTGTTCAAGATTAGACTTTGCCTTCAAATATTTTTTTCTACTCCATTGAAAAAGATTGTTTTTCATACAAATGTTGCCTGCTATTAGATAATTGCATACCAAAATACCCAAATGTAGCTGATATTGCACAAGTTGATCTTTGCTTCCTGGATTTTACTCCCTAAGACTGTGAGGAAATAATTTTTGTTTTGCTATTATCTACTGGAAAAATGTCTAAATGCATTAGCCTGCCTTCAATTCAAATGTACTTTTAAAGCCGTATAGCTTTTGTCATTAGGATTTCGAATGCATTTCCTTTCAAGTTTTGCACAGCAGTTCACATGCTTTGTCGCTGACTCCATATTCGATGCATGCCTAGCATCAAAGCTTGCCTAAATAATACCTTTGTAGAGTTTCATTGTTCATTCGGCAAGCATTTTCTAAAACAATGTCGTGTATAGTTGGATTTTTCAATGCTGCAACTATCCAAAGCTTCTTCCGCATTGCTGAAATTTGTCTGAGTCAAATTTTTATTTATACTCATAAGGTTCATTTTATAGTATTACTATCTATTGTTATGCTGTCCATTTAAGAGTAGATTACTTAATTTGGTCTGGGATGCGATTTTATGACTATAAGCTATCTTATACCATATATCTGCAGTTTATACAAGATTGAATCACAAAATATCGCAGCATTATGGGCTGTGACTGTGGGCATCTAGATAATAACAGTGTGAAATAAAAATAGAGATCTTAAAATTTCTAAAGGAACCAAGTTACATTAACAATGCTTAAACTTGTAATCGTATATGTGTCCAGAGAAGAGTGCTATGATCAGTGTTATTAACGGTTATTTGTCTGTCTGAAATCATTGCCTTTTCTCTTGTTTTTTTTTTTAAAACTGAAAAAAATTAGTATACGGAAATACAGAGCAAACTGAGTGAAACCTTACAGCAGTGAAGTAGTTTTATAGTACTGAATGGATAGCGAAACACCTTGCTAATCGTTGAATTTTTTGAATTATGTTGCTGTGGTGCTATAATTCTCCTGCTTCATGTGAAATCTGAACTGTATCAACTAGGATGGAAGTTGTGCCGAATGTAGAGATCAAGGGAGGGTAAAAGTTTGTTTTGCTTGCCAGTTCAAATATGGATTAATACTTTGGCCAAAGTGAATGCATTTGTTTATTTACATGCATGGTTATTTATACCCCTTGCTACATCCGTTGTATAGAACCTACTGTAGGCATATGTGCTTGTAGGTTAAGTTACATGGCTGCACTAAGACCATCCGAATCTGCCAGTGGCGAGAAGCTAGGCCTCTCGTGCAGGGACGAGGCGTTCTTCGTGTCAGGAAGAACCCCGGGGAAGCTCATCACTTCCGGAGCTTACCACTCCATGGTTGGGCGGTAAAAGCACCTGGACCCCACCTCTGTTCTCAAGGAAGCGTAAGGGACTCAGTCCGAGGCTCAGGAGACAGAACCCGATGAGTTGATACTTCCAGTGATAAATTCTTCTCTTCTTTCTCTATTTTCATGTGGTATTTTATTTAGTGATCGACAAGTTGGTCGACACTTCTGAATGTAATAAACTTTGATGTAACCATGTAATTTGTTAGATTGATCTCTGATAACTGACAAGTTGGCCGGCATGTATCTGTATGTATTATATCTTGTGACTCATTGTACTTCGACAAGATGGTCATTTGTATGAACTTCATTGATGTAAATTTTGGAATTAAATGATTGATATGTCGACTTGGTCTTTCAAATTTTTTGACTTTCGACTTATTATGTTAAAAGCTTATGTGGCATTCTTGTGTATAAATTCAGTCTTTACACTCTGGTCCAAGATAATATTGTTCAGCAATAGGAATCATATTTTGGGCATCAACATTATCCAATACCGTGTCAATTTCCCCCAAATACTTGTGCTTAAAGAGCCTTTGGCACAACTTTTTAGCCTTCGCCTTCGCCACACCTCTGGTAACAACAAAGGCCAAGAACATGATCGTGATATCAGTGTTCACCTTGTACCTGTGATAGGTCCACAGGCACTCTATCCCCAGCACCTCCTTAACCGCATGTAGAATGAGTGAATGCCTACCCGAGAGCATTCACAACAGAATTTTATCCATTGCTTAGTCTCCTTGGCCCATTCCATGGCCTCCCAACAAGTTACCACATTCTCAAGTATAAATTTGCCTTTAACAAATCTAGTTTGGCTGTAGTCTATGATCTTGGGGAGCACATTCTTAATTCTAGTCGCCATGACCTTGGCTAGGATCTTGTAGGAGGAGTTCAGAAGTGTGATAGGTATGCAATTTTTAATCAGAGATCTATCTCCTTCTTTGGGGATGAGTTTTATAAGCCCACTATTAATGGCCTTTCCCATGAATCCATACTCAAAGGCTTTGTTGTAAACTTCCAGTAGGTCATGGCCTATCCATTCAATGTTTTTCTTGTAGAATTCTATAGGTAGTTCATCAGGCCCTGGTGCCTTATCAAGTGTCATATACTTGATAGCATCATTGATCTCTTCTACCTTCAATGGTAGCCTAAGGGAAGTGGGATCTTCCTCTGAGACCTTTTTAGGGATAGAGTTACTGATCTTAGTCCTGACTGTTAACATCTCTGAACCTATGTTTTCTGAAGTGAACAGCGTGTGGTAGAATTCCTTGAAGGATAGGAGGACCTGTTCTTGGTCAGTTGTCTTTTTGTCTTCAATCCATAACTCCTATATCTTGCCTTTAACCTCTTTCTTCTTAAGTAGGTTAAAGAAGAATTTGGAGCCTCTGTCCCCATGCTCCACCCAATTGGATCTAGATATGATCTTTATGCCTTTGAGTTTTATGTTTTGTAACTTCCTGAGCTCATCCTTAGTGTTAGGCATTTTTAAGTTGAGCTCCACTAAGGAGGGGTCATTCTGCAGCACTAGTTCTTCTTTGAGGAGTTCATCCTAAAGTATCCCTTGAGACCATCTTGCATCACGGGATATATTTCCTCTAGCAATCTGAAAGAGGGCTCTCCAGCTGGCCACATTTTGTGCCCACTTATCCCTAACACTATTGTGTCTAGTAGTCGAGTTGTTGAACCATCTAATCAGTAAGACTGCATTCCCAATACTAGGTTCCCCCAAAAGTGAGGAATTGAGATAGAAGACATCTTTCCTAAGGCACACCATAGGGGTATTCCCCAAGGATGAGAATCATGCACTGATAGGGTGGTGATTAGATAAAGAGAAGGGGGTGACTCTAACTTCCCTCCCTTGATCATCTTTTAGGCACTTGAGAAAGTGTTGGTTAAAGTAGAACCTGTCTAGTCTAGAGTAGATCATTCTATTCCACTGCTGATAGTTGCACCAGGTGAACCAAATTTCTTTATGTTCATGCTTTTCTCTATGTAAGGGATCAGTAAGTTTATGTTTTTTGAGGAACTTGTTCCAAAAGAAAATCTCACATCCTTTCCATTCTAGTATATTGCCTCTCCTTTTGTCCTGGGCATTCTCTACCATGTTGAAGTCTCCCCCAAAGATCCAAGGGATGTCTTCTAGCTGGGTGAGCCATTTCCAAAGTTTAGTACTCTCTCTGTAATCATTTGGGGCATATACAGAGCATATGCCAATCTTGGTGTTGTGGTCCTCTAGAAAAACCCACAGTGCTCTATTGTCAGGGGCAATGCCCTAATTCCTCACTTTCTTGGCCTTATGGGGACTATGAAGGATGGAGATGCCCCCTTTCCCCTGACTGTGTGTGGTGGAGAATGCAGAGGCATCTCTCTAGATGCATTTGAGTGCAATTTCAATGAAGAACTTATTGGCTTTGACCTCTTGCAACATCAGACAATTAAGGTCCTTATTAGCCCTTCTAAATCTTTGTACTAGGTATTTCTTGTCAGAGGATTCCAATCCTCTGGCATTCCAGGATGCTATCTTGATGTCCATAAAATTCATGAGGAAGGATTAGCAATATTCCTAAAGCTAGAGAAGCATTTAGGAATTCTTGTATTCTGCACCTCCTTTTGGTCCTTTTGTTGCCAAAACCTAGAGGTCTGCCTCTTTTTTTTTCCCTTTTCTTAGCCTCTAAACTATCCCCATCCTCTAATAGGCAGTCTTTAGAGGGAGGGGTGGAGATTCTAGGGATCCTTTTAGTTATTCTAACTTTGATTACATCCTCCCAAGGGTTGTCAATAAAGGGGACAATTTCCCAATTTTGATTGAGGCCATGTTTACTGAAGACCTCTTTAAGGGAGGGGCTCTGAGTGAGGTCCGGGTAGACTGAGATCTCCCTCAAACTGATACCATCCAACATGGCATCGATTCTAGGAGGAGTATGATCTGAAGGACCAGGGATGAGGGAGGTAGGGTGGGGGTCAGGGAGGATGGCTGGTATGACAATAAGGTCAAAATCATGAAGGGATCCATCATTGGTAGGGTGGGCGACTTCTGAATCCAAGCCATTCTCTGAGGTATCCATATTGTCATGGGATCCTCACTGGTCCTCACCATACCTCTTCCATCTAACCTCAGGTCACTACTCCCCCTGAAACCACTGTCACCCTAGGCGGTGTCACCAAAAGGGGGAAGCAATCAACATACTTTTTGTTAACATTACCTTTTCTTTTCTTTAGAGGGCCATCAAGTTTCCTGATTTTGTCCAATGCTAGTTGTTGGGCATTCTTGGACCTCCTTCTTAACTTGTTCATGGGGGTAGAGAGGGTCACTTCCTCTTGTCTAGAAGAAGCTGCAAAGCTCTTCGAAGCGAGGTGACTATTGGTCAAGCCCAAAGAAACAACCAAGTCTTGCAAAGAAGGGTTGACGGGGTCGGGCAAGATATCAGATTCTGTGTTAGGTTCAGACACAGGGGCAGCTGAGGGGGGTATCGATACGGGGGGAGGGCCGGGAATGAGTGGATTAACATTAGGGAAATCTTGGGAAGGCATGCCGGAGGTCATCCTGTTATCTTGTCGAGGTTTGGTTTTGGAGGCAACGAGCGGGCATTTTTTCCTCCTGTGGCCATCCTTCTTGCAAAGGAAACACAAGTTTAGACCTCCTAGGTATTCCAGAGGGTAGGAGACATGTTCTCCATCCAAGTCAAACAATAGGGTTTCGGGTATGTCTACTCTAGGTTTGAGGGATAACAGAATTCTTGCATCAAGATGGGGAAGGAGAACATTCGAGTGATCAACGCGTATGACTTTGCCTAGGGGCTCTAGGGTTTCTAGTAAGAGGTTCCAGAGGAAAGGGGGGATATGTTTGACTGTAATCCATCTAGGAAAAGAAAGGGCCATGATTTCCTCAAAATTGGCAGAGCCAGACCAGCCTATGGCATGAAAATTACAAGCCCCTATAGACCAAAACTGTCTGTCAACCATAGATTTTTGACTCGAAGGATCGTTAAAGATGATAATAAACAAACCTTTTTGAATCATTCTACAAAGAGAAAACTTGAGCCCTAGTTTGGCACTCCATACGTTATGTAACTAGTTATTCATGTATACACAAGAGGGAAGCTTAGTTAGGTCTTGTGTAGCCAAAAAAATTACAGTTTCGCCTAGTTTGCTCTTATTTTCCTTAATTACATCAAGCATAACAAAGTTGGGAGAAACAATAAGGAGTTTGGGGTCAGAAGTCTTACCTCTTGGTTCATGTCCTCCTCCTTGTCCAACGCTAGTTTCTTGCTGCCGCTCAAGGAACTTTGCTCCATTTTTTAACCCTTCATCACCTTCCAGAGCTTGTCAAAAGGTTTTTGGCGAATGCACTGGTTGCTCGGGAGTGGAACTTAGGTTAGGGTTCTCTCTCACAGCGTCTCACGAAGAAGAAATGACATTGTTTGAAGCGGAAGCCATAGAAATAGGATAGAAAACCTAAACATTAAAGACCCTCCAAGTACGGAGGGCCGAACGAGTGCCACGCACTTCTTGCTTACGTAGGGTTTGCAGAGCCCATTACCATCATCACATCAAAAAAAATTTGATATCCTATAAAATTTAGAATAAAGTAGAAGAGATAATAATATAAATAATTTTATTTTTAATAATTATTTTCTAAATATAAAATATATTATATTGGATTAATAATTCACATGAAATACTTTAATTTTGATTTTGTTAGTTACATTTTTAAAATATATTATATTGATTATTTGTATATGAATTATTTTATTTGTAGAATTAATAATTATTATATCATATTAAAAATGATTTAATTAGGTTTTTTAATCATTTATTTAAAAAAACAATTGGGCAAAAGTAGACGGAGCTACTATATATATAAAACTTAATTAAAAAACTAGATCAAAGGCTCGATGGGGAAAGAACTAGGGAGAAAACCCCATTTCGCAGCCCCATTACAAAGAAGAAATAGTAATTACAACTGATAACACCCCACAATGGGAGTAAAAATATATAGGAGTCCAAACATAGACTATGTATACGCTACTCTTAAAATATTAAAACTAGTTAAATTTTAAATTTAAAAATAACATAAAGGGTATTATTTAAATTCTTTTTAAAAATTAAAGACAATTTATGTACCTCTTTCACACAAATATACACTTGAATTTATTAGGATTGTTTTATTATTTTTATTAATTTTATTTAAATATATGTGTGTGTCTGTGATTATATATATTATATTAAATAATTTTAATATTGATTCCAACAAAAATTACCTTTAATTAATATCAATTATACTTTTACTTAGCAATTACGAAAATCAATAAATGTTTATCTTTAGCTAATTATTATTCACTTAATATCAAACTCCTAATCAACCAGTCAATCTAAATCTAGTTATATTTGTGTCTAATACATGTCAAGAAAATAGCAATAATACCATTTGGAAGAGTTCATTCATCTCAATTATATATATCATCTATTCTACAATTATTATTAAATTACTATTAAGGCAATTACTACTACTTGGCATTTGTTTATGAGGATTTTGTATTATTTATGATATTGTTTTTTAATTTTATATAGGAACACGAGTCTTAGATTCAAGTAAGAAAACTAGTCTTAGGTTCAAATTATTTTAGGTTGTAAGGGAGTGTCTAAGTTTTAAGTTGGTCTGGTTTTCCGATCAAAATTGTATTTATATTATATTTGTAAAGAATACTATGTTTTGTTTTGTTTAGAGTTTAAATGAAAAGAATTAGTTTATGAAATTATAAAATATTTATTATTTGTGAGTATTGTGATTTAAATTAAATAATATTAAATTTTAAAAAAGATTGATCATTAATTCTAAAGATTATGACAAAAGACATAAAGTAGTTTTAATGTTTCTAAAATTCTTAGTTATGAATGATTAATACAGGAGATTTAAAATGTCATATGGTCAACAACTCTATGGAAAATTTTGAGAATAGATATAAGATATCAAATGCTAGAGATGCTTTATATTTAAAATAAATCATGTTCTAGTCTAAGTTATAATAAGGGTGATTAATCATCTCTTATTTGTTGTAACAAAAGATCTTATTTATTATTATTTTTGTACTAAGAAACTCACAAATGATAAAGATATGATAGCTTTTGTCTTCTAGAAAGATTATTATCACCATATTATTCATCTGTTGAATCTCTACCCAAACACTTGAGTTTAGAATATATTGTTTGATATGGAAAAGAGATGAACTAAACTAGCTAGTACTTTAAACATAACCAACCTCTCTTTCATAAAATATTGGAATAGAAAGTGATCAAGGTGTTTAGTTTCACTAACTCTTCCCAAAGAAAGCCAAAATACTTGGGTTTTGTTCCACAAAGATACAAAGGTGCACTTGTAGCTAAAAGTAGAGAGTTTTTGTGTCAGAAAACTCCATTGGTTGTCCTTATTCTAAAGTTGTACAACCTAATTTTTATGTCCATATCTAGGATGTGTGGATTCCAAACTCCTCTCCTAAAAATAAAGCTAAAATATGCAAGACTCGTGAATTGGGTCCCCTTGTTCCAACCTTGTCCCAAGGTTTTCCCTCATACTCACAATGATAATCTTTGACATTGCAAATCTCATCTTCATGTACTTTCACTTTGTCATAAAATTTTACTTTTGTACCTACACAAGAATAAATAAAGGAAAAATGGTTGTGGCTATATAGGGGCTTTCCTCAGTCAAGCCCTCACTTTGGAATTCCTAACTGAAAGGAAAAGTGTAGTCATATAATGACAATTTGCACATGACCCAAAAGAGAAAATTATGCAAACAAGTATTCAGAATTTGTATGCAAGAGAATAAACATGGGTTCAACATCTTTATGCAAGAGAATAGACAAAATACCCATCAAACATGACACAAGATATACCTTAGGAAAAACCTAGCCTCCAAAAGCATCCACGACCCTATTATTTAGCAATAAGTATTATATGTACATCTTCAAAGCCTCCATGAACACCTATTAAACATTAAGCCTTTCCAATGCATCCTCTATGTGTTCAAGCACGTAACCATTTTATGTCATGATTCACACATACTCTCTTCAGAAAAAGACTCAAAAGCCCAACTAGCCAACCTTTGGCCAACCAATACACCTTAGGCAACTACCCTTGTGTTTGCCTTTATAGAAACAAGTTCATACAAAACCAGCAAGGGGCATTGAAACCATGTGACTAATACCATGAGATTATAAAACCATTGACCCCACATTTGCGAGTAGGAACATTATTTAATAACTTTCTCCAATATTAAACAAATAAAATTACAAACTAAACTCAACTCATAAAGCGAACCACACTCATAATAATAAATTAACATTATAAACATTATGCAAGGTGCACAACACTTTATTCCTAACATTCTCCTACTTGCATACATTGCATAAGGGGTAACAACTAACCCCAAACATGAGCAAGGGAACAATTCGTATAGCAACATATAGCTAATTTCTTCATTGTTTTCCCATGCAAGGAAACCTCATGTTTCCTCCATTTTTGCCTTACAAACTAAAGTATAAGCTTTGATAGTCGCCATAGAATGTGGAGAGACATTTTTAATTTTCAGAAAGATAGAAGGAAGGTTGAGAGAGTTGTTTTGAAGCCTTGTAGTTTTTCCATTGTTGTTCATGGGGATATTTAAGAAATGTCATGTATGTGTTTCTTTTAACAAAAATTTGTATCATCAACATTCTATGTTGTTTGGTTTGTCATAATGAATGTATTGTCTACATATACCTATTGTTTAAGCTTTGTTGTATAAGAATTCAATGAGTAAAATGTCAAAGGGGAAATAATAAGAAGAAGAAAATAGTAGATTTGACTTGGTTTATGTGTCAATCTAGGGAATGTAGACTTGTGAGAGATTTCGTGGCTATTTGCACAAGGGTTGCAGGTGTGAGATGAGTGATGATGAAATGCAACCTGTAGAAATAAACCTACAACAAAGAAAAACAACTTTGGAAATAGGAACTGTCACTTCTCGGTGATAGTATGAAATGACTGCAATAATGACAATAACAACTATAGTAATAACAACAATCAACAAAATTAACAATGGAAAAAACAATTTACTAATAGAAATGAAAGAACACCAAATTAATAATGATACTCAGATCAAATAATCTAAAATCTTCTTTAAACACTCTTAATAAAAAAATCATAAATTTAAAATGTAACAAAAACACATTAATAAAAATAAAACAAAAATAAATCACCATGCTTTCCCTTGCTCCATGGTTCACACGATGGTTGAAATAAGAACCTTTCTTAATCTAGTTTGATCTGAATTATTTATCAAAGAAAAACAATACGAACTCTTGTTGCATAACAATCTACACTATATATAAATAATAATAATAATAATAATAATATCAATCGAGCTCCCCCTTCAATGGAAATGCCTTTTGCAATATATAGGAAGGCTCTTATTATTTATTCCATAACAAAAACTATTTCCATTCACTCACTATATATTGCAAAGAATGTGTGTGGCGCATTGGTATGTGAATGGCATTACACATTGGAGGTGGTGGTAGAAAATAAGAGATTTTGTAACATTGAACAAAGAATAGGAAATAAGAGATTTTTTCATTTCACGCAGCTAGCAATTGCCTTCTCTTCTGAAAACTAATATTTGTGGTTTCCTTAAGAAACAACGTCCTCCACACATTCTTCCCACATGAACAAGTCCATAAGTTATTGTAGATCTTGGTTGGTCACAAGTTGTAACAACAAACAAAGATAGGAAATATTAAGATTTTGGTTTTCTCCTCCACATGATTTGGAAATACATCTCCACCATGATATTTTTTCTTTATATAATCAGCATGGAAGAAGCAAATGACGTCATCATCTTTTGAAAAGATTATAGAAACAATATAAACAAGAGCTGTGCTACAGCTGGAGTCCAGCCTAATAGTAAAAAAATAAATATTGTTTGAATAGATTGAACAAGCATTGGCATAAGTAAATGATTGTAAATAATTATAAGAAGAAAATTAAAATAAAGTAATATAAACTAATAATTATTAAAGAGTAAATAAATTTATTTTAAAAATCTAATATATTAATTTTATAAGTTTTAAAATAAAATTTAATCTTTTATAATATAAGAACATAGAATAATGAAATAGAAAATTAGAGGAAAGTGTTGTTTGAACATATATTTTTTATTTTAAATGAATAGGTACAATATTATTTTAAATCAAT
>MU223409.1:723477-749593 GCA_018584345.1 Thuja plicata | reverse complement strand
TTAAACCAAAGGTATTAAAACCAGAATTTGAATCATAACCAGATTTTAAACCAAAGGTATTAAAAACAGAATTTGAATCATAACCAGAATTTAAACCAAAGGTATTAAAACCAGAATTTGAATCAAAAGCGGAATTCAAGTCTTCTTTCATAGTAGGATTATCATAATGCATATTAGGATAAAAAACATAACTGGAATCATTATAAAAAGGGTCATTTGAATCATCAGAATTATAAGCAGCATCATCAAAAACATAATCATCTTGCATAGCATTTTCAAAAGCAGAGTTTAAATCTTCAGAATCAGAATAATAGAAATCATTAGCAAAAGCATGCATGTCATTTCTAGCATCATTTGCATTAGTTTCATCAAAATTTTCAAAAAGATTAGGATGCATGTTTTCTGCACAAACAGTAGGATTAGGAAAAGGAATAATGGATAGGTCATGAGAATCAGTTTTATGCAAGGAAGGTAAGGTCATATCTAGGAAAGCGGTTATAATGTCATTTTCTTGATCAAGTATTTCATCAAAAGAAACATAGGGAGCATTATGAAATGATTTTGATTTGATTTAATTGGTTTGAATTTATTTAAATTATATGGCTATAATAGTTAATATAATTCAGTGATAAAATCACCTAGGAAATTAAATTGATTTGAAGAATTATGCCAAGCAGTAACAGGGTCGTTTGGACATAATCAAGGGTATGATCACACGTAGGGAAAATAGGGTCCATAGTTGGAATAGACCAAATTCAGGTGGTTATAATTGGCAGCATTCTGATGCTAGATAGGGGTCAGCACAGGTTTCTTTTCGGCTAGGTCGACATGCTAGAGTAGATGGTAGTACACCATCACAGATTTTCTTGGGGGGCCTGTAGCCTTGGCCAGATGTATAGGGAGTTACACGAGATAGTGTACCAGTACACTAGGAACATGACTGTAGGAGTCCCGATCTTGCAGATATGGGCCTGGGAGCACATCTCAGTCACACGACCCATCATAGTAAGGCAGCGGGTGCTTGAGCTCCCTTTTGTATATATTTATGCAGGTTTGATACAATAGACCTATCTGGGCAAGGTGGAGTACAAGAGACACCTTTTTTGATGATCTCACTATAGTAGTATGGCACCCATACCTAGAGTGTGAGGAGTGGGTTACTGATAGGGGGCAGATCTACTTTGTGTTTCAAAGCAGGTACCTCATCAGTCATACCCGGTATGTGATTGAGAGGTTCTTTCCTTCTAGGGTGCTACGAAAGTATGGATAGGGTCAGAGTGGTGATACCACTATCTATGCACGTATCAGAGATGAGGTGCGGTCCTGGGCTGCACAGTTATTATATGAGACTGCCCACCAGGATATCTGGGATATGGTAGGTGTAGAATGGGACCAGTACCTGGATGTGATGGATGTAGGACTTACCCAGGGATACATAGCAGAGATGCAGGAGCATCCATTCCTGAGATTTACTATACTGAGGGAGGCCATTCCTCACATAGAGGACCCTTTGGATTATGATGATGCTGAGGATCAGCCTGCCCGAGGTCGAGAAGGTGCACAGAGGGAGAGGGTACCTGGGAGGAGAGGCAGAGGGAGAGATGGAGGACGAGATGATAGGAGAGATGGGAGGCATCCTCTTCTAGATGATGGAGATGATAGAGATGATAGGGGTGGTGGTGGTGTGGTTGCTGACACAGGTGGTGTGAGTGGTAGTGGACAAGTTAGGTGCCAGAGATTCAAATTTGTAGCTCTTCAGAGGGATCCTGGTCCTCTCCTTACTAGGGATCAGTAGAGATAGAGGAAACAGGGGTCACAAGATAGACCACAGGACAAAGGATAGGATAAGCGTCAGGGCCAGGATACAGTAGAGATGGAGATCCTCTTTCCAGGTGTGAGCAGGAGAGAGAGCAGCTCTGAGCCAGGATCACAGCGTTAGAGGCCCAGATAACTACTACAGATGCCTTACTAGCAGATAGGGATACAAAGCTCGAGCGTCTGAGAGTAGAGAGGGATAGACAGGGTGATATGCTCAGAGCTAAGAGAGATGCACATGCCCAGACAACAGTTCATTAGGGACAAAGGGCCACATATTACTATGCCCTTTATCATGCAGCAGTTTCAGAGGGTCAGAGAGCACCTTCCTTTTCATGGTTAGCTCAGCAGTCAGAGGGGGCCATGCCACCTCCAGCAGCTCCATTTGTACCACCTCCTCCTCCTCCAGATCAGGGAGAGGGTGCGGGGTAGAGTTGATATTTTGTACCATCTGTATCACATATTTATTTTGAGATTATACTTGTATATTTGGATCCTGCTGAGATCCTCTCTGTTGTACTATGACATTGTATCAATGTATTTTTTATTCTATCTGGTATTATGATACTCTGATACTCTTTATGCATATTGCTCCATATTTTGATCTATACCATGTTTCTATATGATATATATCTGATGCAGCTTCCTGATTCTAACATGTTTCATGAGTTCTTTCTTCTTTGATAGATGTGATAGATGTGATTTTCACATGTGATGTATGTTTTACCTTGGTCTTATGATGAGTTAGATTTTTTAGATGATGACATTATTCATGCATTTTGTTAGATTTATCACTGATATAAATATGTTTCAAATGGTATTATGTGGAATATGCAAAATGGATGTTGTTTGATTTTTCCTTTGTGCAAAATAGATGTATGGATGCACTTAGAATGGAAAAATAAATGCTATGGATGAATGCTTTATTTTTGTATTTTCCTTTTCCACTTTATATGTATGCTATGGATGTGCAATTATATTTTAAATCAGTAATAATGATGTAATTAACTTGGATTTAGAAGAAGAAAAATTGAGTTAATTTGGAGCTCAAAATGCCTTAATGCTTTTTCTTTCTTCTTCATGCCTTATGAAATGTTTAAAATGTAATGATATGAAGACTCTTAAGAATTTGTCACTGATATGAAAATGTATAGCTTTTTATCATCATTGGGCACTCTTTCGAAATGGATACCACCTGATAGTACAACCATCACTAATACCCTTTGATATTATGATAATATGAATACTATGTTTTATTGAAATGTTGGAAAGTGACTTAGGCATCAAGGCATAGAAGCCAGGATAAAAAAAAAAATAGTCACCTTCCTTTTAATATATCAGATTTTGTATAAGGTAAGATATTGGACCCGCAATGACCTTGAAAATTCATATCCTTGGGTACATTATGCTTCACATACCACAACGAGAATCTGACTTAGAAAATAAACAAGGAGATTGTCCCAAACTCACAGTAGTTTACATGTAACAGAGATCGAGATATATGCGGCTATCCACCCATAGTGGTAGCTCTTACCATAAACATCCAACTTAGGTGAAATTTATAGGTTCATTTGGAACAACCACCGCACATGAAAAACCAAGAAAACATTATGCCCTCCATCCTTGTGACTCTTTATCTTTGTGCATATGTCATTGAGTAACTAAGAGGACATAATAATTATCAATTGTGAATCAAACAAATAAAATTTATAATTACTTAGATGCCCCTAGTGAAAACATCGTCAAGACAGAAAGGAGTCATAATCAAACCAATATTAAACTATGTGTTTAAGTAGTACTTGTTCATTCATTTGTCAAACACAATAAAGCTTCATTAATCAGAAAGATGAAATACAAGCAATATGGTGTTTCAGGTGTGTGCATTGATAGGATAATCTGTTCATGTTTGTGATCCAATATAGCCTTGTAGGAACTCTGTTAATGTAAATGTCGTGTCTGGATATGTGACGTTTGAAAAGACATCCTCATTTTGAAAAGTGACATCATTTTGCATGTATCAAGAAACATCATGTTTGGGAGGCAAACCATCCTAGAGAAACCTAGCAAACACAACCTACCATGCTAGCAAAGATGCCCCTAGTGTAGAATGACCTATTCCTAAGATGAAAATGCAGACAAATCCCAAGCGAGGATAAGATAGTCATTTAGGAAACGAAGTCAGCGTTTGAGCACAGGTGTAATTATGAAGGCCTAGTGTTAGCAATGTATTGATAGATGGAGCACTGAACACAAGTGATGCCTGATTGCTAGGTTTTCACCACTTGGAAAGATCTTTTCTTTTTGCTACCAAGATGCCTGTTTTACTAGGTGCTCATCAAGGCACTTTTTTCTTTTTCAAATTTTCTTTTTTTTTTTCCTTTTTTTGAATTTTTTTTAGTATCAAGGCGCCTGTTTACTAGGTTTTCACCAAGGATACCCTTCACCAAGACATTTTCCACTATTTTTGGATTTCTTCAGGATCTATTTTTCTGAATGTTTTTGGTATTTTTTGAAAACTATTTACTGTACAGGCTCTACTAGCCAAATATCAAGCGTAGAACCGCTTCAAATGTAGAGTGTTGATAGGATCCATAAGAACGTCTCCCTCAGGTGTAGCCAGTTGATAATCTCCATTCCCAAAAGTAGCAGTGATAACATAAGGTCCTAGCTAGTTAGGTTCAAACTTTCCTTTCTACTCTCTGTTAGGCTAGTTCTTAGGATTCTCCTTGAGGATGAGATATCCCACTTCAAACTTGTGTCTTTACCTTTTTATTGTACGCTTTGGACATGCATGGTTGATACACTTTGAGGTGATCAAATTCCTGTTGTCTACGCTCATCTAGTAGGTCTAAAGAATTCACTCGATCAATGCGGTATTGCTCATCAGTAACTAGACCTTGTAAAGATATCCTCAAAGATGGAATTTCAACCTCAATAGGTAGTACTGCTTCAGCGCCATAGACTAGAGAAAATGGCGTGGCTCCAGTTGGTATTTTGATGCTTGTTCTGTAGGCCCATAATGTCAGATTCAGTTGTAGATGCCAGTCTCTGCCAGACTTACAGTTCGGTGTAGGATTTTCAGAATATTTTTATTGGATGCCTCAGCTTGTCCATTACCTTGAGGGTAATAGATTGAGGAACAATGTTGAGTGATATGGAACTGTTCACAAAGGTCATCAATGTCTTGATTTTTAAATTGGCCACCATTGTCTGTTACAATTGAAGAGGGTATCTCATATCTACAGATAATGTATTTTAGAATGAACATAGCCACCTATTTTCCAGTGGCTTTGATTAGTGGCACGGCCTCAACCCACTTTTTGAAATACTCAGTGGTTGTAATGATGAACTTGTGTCCATTTGAAGAATTGGGATATATTTGTCCAACCAAGTCAAAGGCCCATTGCTGAAATGGCCAATGTATTATGAAAGGTATAAGTTTTCTGATAGGATCATGGATGATATTTCCATGTGTCTGGCATTTATGACATGTTTTTGAGAACTGAATAGCATCTTTCTCCATGGTAGTCCAGTAATAGCCTACTCTGAGTAGTTTCTTTGTTAATGAAAATTCGTTCGAGTGTGATCCACATACACCTTCGTGGACTTCTTTTAATGCAAGATTGGACTCTTCGAGTTATAAAAATCTAAGAAGCGTACCATTGAGACCTTGCTTATATAAGTTATTAGTTATGAGGACATAACGTGATGGTGTCCTAATCAGGGCTCTTTTCTCATTTCTAGATAGATTAGCAGGAATTATTTGGTCAGTAAGGTAGGTAATGATAGTCGCATACTGAGATTGGTCTGGGGTGCTCAAAGTATAGATTACTTGGTATTCAGGGGTATCAAAGGCGGGATAGGATAGTTCTTCCACCAAGAAGTCATAGTGGAATTGATGTTCTTCTAGTTGTAACATGGACGCCAAGGTAGCCATAGCATCTGCATCTTTTTTATCTGATCTTGGTATCTGTTGGAAGGTGATGAAGACAAAATACTTCCTTAGGTCATCAACCAGTTTCTTGCAGGGCATCAAATTACCATCTTTCATTTGGTACTCCCCATTGACCTGATTGATAATTAATTGGGAGTCACCATACATGTGTAACTCTACAATCTTCCACTCCATAACTAGCTTGAGTCTGTTTACCAATGCTTCATATTCTGAAATATTGTTGGTGCATGGAAACATCAATTTGTAAGACTTGGGAATCTTTTAACCTTGAGGAGTTATGAATAGGACCCCTACTCCAAAGCCTTGTTGAGTGAATGAACCGTCAAAGTACATTTTCCATGGATATTCAGTTAGATCCATGATTGTTTCATCAGGGAATTCAATCGTTAAAGGTTCATCATCCTGGAGTGGTGAATCAGCCAATTGATCTACAAGGACATGTCCTTTAGTAGCTCTCCTTTCTACGTATTCATTGTTAAACTCACTTAGAATCAGGACCCATTTTGCCAAACGCCCTATTTGTAAGGAAACTTAGGTACAAAAACAACTTCCTACACTAATCTCTAAAGGAAAGTATTGTGCAAATTCTTGAAAATCCTTACAATTTCATATTCGTTAACAACTTTAACAAAGATATTGCAGCCATATACCATGCATACAGAAATTAGAGAATGACACAATGATTTACCCTGGGGAAAACCTTTCGGTAAAAAACCCCAGCACTCCAAAACTTGCACAATGTATTATCTTCAACACAATGGTTACAACACACTTGCAATGCAATTTCTTTCAGGAGATAATCGACACACAGAGACAAATCCAGTAGCACCAGATCATACCAACAATACACTCTTTTCCTATATCTATCTGCAACCCTAAAAAATTCTTATATCATGCGCTTTCCTTTTTAGGGCAACTTCCAAAGATAGCCGTATTAGGGTTTTACCATTCTCTGAGAAAATAGGAACCATGATTGCGGAAGAGTGTACAGTACTCAAATTTATTAGTTGCCACATGTCATTGCATGTCTTCACCCATCATTGAATCTTCTAGAAATAGCTCTTACATGTCATAGGAATCCGTCATAACCGTTTCAGCCATGATCTCCTTACACACAATTCAAGATGCTGACACATCAAGTGGAGTGACACATCAACATGCCAACTAGACATGTACACTCACACTTAATTACATTATTTGCAAGAAATACATTTTACAAAACAAACAATAAGAATATGAATTATCCAAGGTTGAGACACCTTATTCCTAATACTATTAATTTTGTTCTTCTTAGGAGATATTTTAGAGGATCTAGCTTAGCAATCAGCCTAACTGTATGAGAAATCATGTAGTGTCTCAATTTTTGTGATGCATGCTTTTTCAATAATGTTGTAATTGAGCACATAGGTGACTAGTGTTCTACTAATGTAGTAGATAGCTCTTTCTTTCTTTGTTTCATCCTCTTGTGCTAGCAATACTCCTAAGGATGTAGCTATAGCTAAAATGTATAGGAGTAAGGGCTTTCCATGAATAGGTGCCATAAGAATAGGAGGAGTAGCCAGGTATCCTTTCAATGCCCTGAAGTTTGTTTCACAATGCTCATCCCATTTGAAGGTGACCCCTTTATGTAGTAATTTGGTAAAGGGTTGTGCCCTGTCAGCAAGTTGTGACATGAATCTCTTGATTGATTGAAGCCTCCCTTGTAGTGTCCTCATTTGACTGATGTTGTGGGGAGGAGCCATTTCTAGTATAGCTTTGACTTTTGCAGGATCTACCTCAATTCCCTTCACTGAAACAATGAATCCTAGTAACTTCCCTGATTGGACTCCAAAGGCACATTTCTTTGGATTGAGCCTGAGTTGAAATTGCTCCATTTGATCCAATATTTTCCCCAAGTCAGCAATGTGAGTGCTCCTCTCTTTGGATTTAGCCAATGTGTCATCCACGTAGTCCTCCATGTTTATATGCATCATATCGTGGAATATAGTAGTCATTGCTCATTGATATGTTGTGTCTGCATTCTTTAACCCAAATGGCATGACGTTCTAGAAAAATGTGCCCCATGCACATGTAAATGCAGTCTTATCTTGATATTTAGGAGCAATTTTGATTTGATTATAGCCCAAGAATCCATATATTAATGAATACATCTAGTAGCCTGTTGTGAGGTCTATGATCATGTCAATGTTAGGAAGCGAGAAATCATCCTTTGGACATGCTTTGTTTAAGTCTCTAAATTCTGTACAGATCCTAATAGATTTATCAGATTTAGACATGGGGACCACATTGGAGATCCATGTGGCATAGGCAATGACTCTGATAAATATGACTTTCAACAACTTTTCTAGCTCTATTTTTACTAATAATGCAACATGAGGATGCATCTTTCTAATTTTTTGTTTCACGGGCTTGATCCTGGGAGCTATAGATAATTGCTGCATGATTAGATTAGGATCCAGCCCTAGCATATCGGTATAAGACCATGCAAATTTAATCTTCTTCTCTTTCAGGAATTCTGTTATCTGTGTCTTCTCTTCTTCAGACAATGATTGTGCAAGATGTACTATTTGAGGATTTTTAACTGTGCCCAAATTTACTGGTTGTGTTGACTGTTGGTTCAATCAGTACTGAAGACCTTTCTTGAAAGTGTTTGGGGAGGATATCAAGAGTCTCATCCTTTGGTGCCTCTGAGATGTTTTCACCATTGGATACAACTTTTCTCTTTACTATTTTGGGATCTGATACTGCCACAAAGTGGTTTTCACCATCAGTCCTCTTTTTCTTTTTCTTTTTTAGTTTTTGACTGAGAAACCTGATATCCTCCTGTGACATGTTCTCGCTCCTTGCATTGGTGGAAGAAGGGTAAGTTTCACAAGCATTGAGATAACAAGCTAGGGTGTGGTCATTAGGAAAGTCAAGGATAGGAGTAAGATCCATTTTAGTCCAATCAATTAGGTATGGAAGTATTAATGATAGGGAGTCAGACTCTAGGAAGGACATCATCACACTAGCATCAAGACCATTAACCAACATGACATATTCTATTAAGTTAATTTCTTCAATGTTTAGATCAATAAGAGTGAGATCATCATTAAAAGGGTCATTGTTAGTTATATGTGAACCAAACTCTAGTGACTCGTCAGTAGAAATATCATCATCGTCTCTTTGTAAAAGGAGGCTTCTTGCTTGTAGCCTATGAAATTCTTCTAGACTTATGTAATTACCAGTTTCTTCATCAATGATCTGAGGAAGGAACTCTTCTTCTTCTTCAGGATTATCAGTGTCATTGGGAGGAGTGCTAGACTATTTACGGGGAGCTGAGGGTTCCGCAAACATGTGGATTGTATCTATTCCAATATCTTCAGTGGTGATAGATAGCTCATCCCATTCATAATCATGAGATTTGATGACCTCATCATCGGATTTGTTGAAGTATTCAACAATGGTTATCTGATGTACCTGGTTAGCTACATGTGGATCAAAGTGGGGTAGATCAAGGATATGTGAAATTGTGACCAATTGACCCCAGTTAGGATGTAAATCATGTTGCTGGGGTGTCTCTTGAGTAATTGTTGCTATTAATGGTATCTCTGGACCAGCTATCGTCGTGTCTCCTACCTCTTGAATGGGAGGTTGTGCAAACAAGGGAGTGTGAAGATCTTATGGTATCTCAAAACTGGGTGCATAGCATTCTCCTTGGTAGTTGGGATACTCTGTTCCAACATGTAATTATATTTCATAGGACCACTACTCTAGTTCATCTATTTCATCACTCCCTTTATCTGAGTTTGGACTCCCTTTTCAAGCAGGTTTATTAGTTTTAGTATTACAACCTAGTCCTGTTTTGTCTCTAGTATTCCAAAACGCCATGGGTATAGGCTCAATAAGCCCTCATCCTGTGTCGTTTAGAGGTCCCTTTCCTTTGTATCCCATCTACTTGACAAAATCATATCCCTTTCCATACTATTCTGGGGATATCTCTACATGTTTGAACTCAGCCTCCACCAGTTCTCCTTTGTAAAGCCAGTCCAACACTGTCTATTATTCTGTGTTATCTGAAGAAGATGTGGATGCCTTTACCATGCCAGACACTTTGTGTACTTCTATCTCCTTGGATACTGTAGGTGTGAATGTCGAGGAAGGTTTTCCATAGGATCTTGGTGATACCAAAAGTTCTGTCAGTGAAGGAGTTAGGTCCAGCTTGTACTCTCCCATACCTTTTTCTTCAAGTTTTAAGGTTTTGCCAAAACTCTTCATAACCATGTCCTTGGTAGTTTCAAGAGAAATTGCATCCATACCCTCCTTGTTATGTAGGATCATACTACTAGCTTTGATATTGTTACAAGTGTAGTTAGCATTTGCAGGAATCGTCACTTCCACCCCATTATGTGGGAACTTTATGCATTGGTGGTAAGTAGATGGCATAGCTTAATCCATGGTCTCTCCAACAGGATATTATAGGCCAAAGGTAGATCCAGGACTTGACATGTGGCATTCCTCTCAATTGGTCCAACTCTTATAGGTAAAAAAATAAGACCTTTGGAGGATCTCTCTTCCTCGTCATAGGCTTTGATAGTTATTTTGCTTCTAGAGTCAATTCTCTATTCTGAGAGACCCAGATTCTTGATTAGATCAAGTGTACATATATTTAATCTTGCGCCTCCATCTATCAATATGCGTCTAACATGGGATTTATGAATAAAGACTTGAATATGGAGGGGTTGATTATATGGATGTGTCAATGACTTATCATCCTCTTTAGAAAAGGAGAGGTAATGTGGCACTGAGATGTGATTTACCATCGCTTGGAACTTGTCTATATCAATATCCTTTGTGACATTAGTATCATGTAGAGCTTGTTCTAGAATTTCCCTATGTACCGTGGATATTTTGAGCAACTCAAAAATTGAAATTTTGGCAGAGGTTCATTGCAATTGGTCTACCAAGTCATACTTTGCTCCAGGAATAGTAACCACATGTTTTTCTGCTGGTTTAGGAATAGTAATGATAGGAATCTTGGACATTGATGCTGGTTTTGGGGGTCCTTTGATCATGACCTATGCTTGGCTCCATGTTATGGCATTTGAGTGGAAAGAAACACCTTTGATTGTGACCACATTGATTGATTTGGTTTTAACGTCTAGCATGTTGATCACATTATCTTTTTTGGAATAGGTGTAGTTCACTTCATTACCTTTCCCTTTAGATGTTTCTCCTTGATTGTAATTAGGGAATGGTTTATTGAATGTTGTATGATCCTCATTGGTAGTGTGTCCATCCACTTTGATCTTTCCACCTTCGATAAGGTATTGAATGACATGTTTAAGCTTAAGAAAATTATTAGTCTTGTGTCCTTTGTTTTTGTGGAAGATGCAATAGGAATTATCATCCCACCACCTTGGTTTGACCATTGGTTCCCACGGTTTGGAATATAGAATTGTGAGAACTTTGTTATCCAATAGTGTTTTCAAAATGGTCTCAAGGGGTTCTCCCAAAGGACTGAATGTTCTTTGAGGTTTTGAAGTCCATGTCTGACCCTTGTTGTTATCATTGTTTGCTTTGGGTATGGGGGTCATTACCTTAGCATCCTTTCTTGCTTGCATACTATTAGTCAGATTGAACACCTCAGGTTTAGGGTTAATGTTATAGGCATCAACTACTCCGTCATTAACAACATTCTTATTTTTCTTCCACCATTTAGGCTTGGAGTTGGATTTGTTGGTTTTGTTTTCATTTTGAAGGGTGATCTCTCCCCTTTTTACCATGACTTCCTCAATATAGAGGAAATTCTTAATCATTCTGTCGAAGCTTGTTGAGTCTTGCATTTGTAATGCATAGTTTAATTCAGGCACCAGGTTATTAATGAAGATCTCAATCTTCTCTGATTCGGGAATGGCCCTTGAATATTGTGCAAAAATATTCCTCCACCTTTGTAGGAAGTGTGTAAATGATTCACCAGTCTTCTATTTGGTATTACATATGTCCATCATGGTCACATAATGCTGTATGTTTTAGGAGTAATGTTGGATGAATCGTTGGATCAACTTATCGAATGTTTTGACCTTAGGGTTTAGTTTTGAGAACCACTCTATGGCATTACCTCCTAGACTTCCTGGAAATAGTCACATGAGGTATGTAGTTTCGTGCATGTATTATATGCTCAAAGCACAAAATTGCCTCACATGATCATGTGGGTCAGTTTCTCTTGTGTATTTTTCATACTTTGTCCTTGCCACATTGGGAGGAAATGAGGCCACAGTGATACTCTTGTCAAAAGGAAATGGACAAATGACATCCAAACAGTATTTTGTTTTGGGTTTCTCTTTCTCCTATTTGAGGTTTGTGAGCTCTGTTTGCATCAAAGTGAGTTGCTTGGTGAGAATGGATATAGGAGTTGGTACCTCCTTTTCTTTGAGCTTTTCTACATCATAATCCTTAGGTAATTTGACACCTATGGAAACTAGATGGAGGAAATATTTCTCTTTATCCTGGTCAATCATTTTCTCCATTATTTTATGGAATATTTTACTCTGTTTGATTTTTTCATATTCTTCTTCAGTGATTTCATTCTCACTGCCAGACTCAAATAAAGGACAGTCAAACTTGGGTTCTTCTTCCTCATCTGTATATTCGGGCTTTTGGCATTTTCCATTGTTATATTCCTCAAAAGCCTCACTCCATCTGCGAGTGTCACTATCCATTGGTGGGGAGTCTAGATCAAGTAGGGAACTACAAGATGTTTCCCCTTGAAAGTGTGGTGTTTTAAGAGGCACTTTCAATCCTTTAGACATGTACTTGTTGTGTCTTGTCTTAACCATGAAGTTATTTCTCAACATTTTCCAATAGTGCAAGTGAGAGTTTTAAACCGTTCAAGTGGGTGTGTCTAGGTAAGAGTGTCTGTTTGTTGTTGGTGTACGTAAATGATCCAGTGTCAGAGGGTTAGATTTCCCTGATAGTGAGCTGGGAACCAAGTTGTTGGTAGAAAGTGGGTAGACCACATGTATTGAACCGATCATAAAAGGCTGACTAAGCATGCAAGGTAGATGTTTGAAAAAGTTTTGAAACTTCAACAAGGAGACCAAAAAAGACAACAAGAACCAGCTAAAGAGCTAAAAGGGTATCCTAATCCACTAAGATTTTATGAGGGGTAGGTCTGTAAGTGCCCAATGTCCTAGATGTGAGCCTCCAGATGCGACCCAGGAAACCCTAGATGCAAAATTTTGATGCCCTGGATGCAGATTTTGAATACCAGATGCAAACCAGGATCCTAAATGCGACCTAATGCTGACCAAATGCTACTCAGGAAACTAGATACGGACCAAGAAATCTAGGATACAAACTTATGATGGATTGTCAGATTTTGATTGATTTTTGGAAAGTACATTTTTGAAGTGCGTGAATTTATTTATTTCCAGATTATATTAGGAGGTGTCGTAATATGTGAAAAACACTTGTACTCCAGGGTTTGAAATTTGTTGATTGTTTTAAGGAGCTTATCTTTTTAATGGCTTTTTGAACACATCAAACAACATTGCATTGTTAGGGAGGTAAAACAAACACACGGTTTGTTCCTATTCTCTAGGTAGAAGATCAAAATATTTGCTCATTGACTTAGGCACACATTCAAATGCTAATCAAAATATAGCCATCACCAAGCATGCAATGGCTCTAGTCATGATGTTGTATTAGTCGACTCCAAACGCAAGTGAGGGCATGATATGACAAGTGTCTTGGGGCAATTACTTTTTGCCTTGCACAAAGATTATCACTCTTTTGGGGATGAATCAGGAATTATTTCAGTTGAAATGGTTGTCTATTATTGGGAAATCCATTTGAAACTATCCCCCATAGAATTGCACAAGGAAAAATTGAGGCATATAGCCCTATGAGTATCTGAATATATGTAGTCTCACAAGAAAGATTCAAGTGGCTCCACTCTACATATACCCAAGCATGTTCAAGGAATGATGTCGAAATTCCATGAACAAAATCGGCTCCGTATTCTGAGGCTTTAGCCTACAAGGAAGCAACTATTTATAGTGAGTTGGAAGGATCGGCGTAAAACCTGTCCTCACTTGGGTCATTTCTGGGAGATTTTTTCCTCAACCGGTAGGCCCTCTACTATTAAATATGTGTACAAAGGATTTGTGAGCTTTGGATGTCTGAATTTCTGATTCTTCTGAAGAAGAAGAGCATACTCTCCTAATCTAAGCTGTTTTCTCCCAAAACAAAGGCAAGAAAAATAGTTCTTTCCCTCAAGCAATGTTGTGCCTGATTTAAATGTTCCTATTTAATGAAAATAGGATGCTTGAAAATAAAGTTTGCCTTGTTCAACTAGCTGCAATATTTAATGAATTTGGTTGTTCAATTTCTATGTCCCAAAATAAGAAATTATACGATGTAGTTGTTCAGTTATCCCACCATCTTTAAATGCTTTGTCTTTGTCCAATTACTGAGCCAAAATAAATTATACAATGGGATGATGGCAATGGGGGCATGATCACACTATCATCATGCCCCCATCACCATCATCCGTCATCATCCGTCATTATACGATGGGATGATGGCGGTGTATTTGTGAGTTTTTTTGTGATTTTTGAGCCTGCAAGTTGAAGGCTTTTCAAAGGAGAATTTGGAGTTCAATCTTTGAAAAGAGCTCAAAAATCATGAAAACAACCTCATGGTTATGTTTGGAGCAGCCAAGAGAGGAGTTTCAATATATTATTCTCTATTTATCCTCAATTCAATTTTTTCAAGTTGTAGGGAATATATGCAATGAATATATGTCTTCTTATTACTTACATATAATCATCTATCCTTGACATATAATTATTTTATATTTTTACAAAAAAGGGGGGTTTATCTGTGTGTGTGTGTGTGTGATTTTTGAAATTTGTAGATATTTAATGTATATATAGATATGTATACATTAAAATATAAAAAAATTTGATTGTTGTTTAAAAAGTATGTGTACCTATATATATTATCAATATATTAAAGAATAAAATAAAAAAATGCCCACGTGGAACTGTGTTGCCACAGGCCCCGTAGGCTGTGGTTACACAACCTTCGTAGGTTGTGGAAACCAAAATCCTTGCGGGTTTTAGTTTCATAGTATCCACAGATTGTGGTTACCATAGGGCACGTGGAGTTGTGATGCCATAACCTCCTGCCTACCAAAAACAAAAACAAAAATATGTGCCTAAAAATCAATTTATATTTTAAATTTCAATTTTTTTACCCTTTTTTCAAATCCATCTTTAGAAAAGTATTTTTTTATTTAATAAAATATTAACTTCCTTTTTTTATTTTTGCAGGGCTTCAACCCCTGGTCATATGGACAACCAGGGGCTCTTTTAAAAATTCCATCCCCCCTGTCCAGACTGTGATCTTTTGGGACCTGGGGGCTGGCCACTAGGGGCTTATGTTTAGCCATTTTCTCCTTGCAAACACATAAAGGAGTTGTTTCACAAAAATAGACATAACTTTTACAAAACAAATTGGAGTTTTATGATTCAATAAGAATTGGAAAGTTGATTTGGCCACCTATCCAAATATACAAGCCATTCATCTAGATTCTACTCAAAAAATTTGGTCCACACGTTCAAAGATAGCCTTTCATTTTGAACTTAAAATAATCATATCTTTGTCATACAAAATTGTTTTTAACAAAAAATAAATAAATAAATTATCATAACAGCATAAGGAATCTATTTTTGTAATTAGTCTTAGCTTTAGACAATCTTTTTTTTGCATTTTTCTCACAATTTTGATTTGGGCTTAAAATTTACCTTCGCATTTGAAATTGGGTTTAAAAAAATGAATAAGTGTCTTTTAACCCCAATATCACTTACCTATTGTCTCATCTCATGCCTTCGGATGAAATTGAGTTCACAAGAAATAAGTTGGTCTTCTTTTTAGGAGGCTTTCTTTGGGAATTCATTACCCCAAGGGACAACCTCAACTCTCATGTTCTGGTAGAGTATAAATAGTGGGATGTGAATCCAACGACACCTCTCTTGGAAGTAGAATCTTATCAATCTTGGCTAAGAATCAAATAACTTTATACCTTTGAGAAGTGAAATTGGAGATTTGGGTTACTATCTCCTCCTGGATGTTTGACATTATTCTATTTCATTGACAAATTTGAGCCTCATATACCTTGTGTATACTGAGGACATCCCCTAGTTGATCTTGTATAGTATACTTGAAACTTGAATAGGTTTTTTGTTGTGTTTGAATGTTTAAAATCACCTTCCCCACTTGAAATAAAAAGGGGACACATCATCCAAATATGGCCTTAGGAATTTTTTATTGTGTATCATTTTATTGTTTTCTTGCATATTAAATTAAAAAATACATAAAAACTCAAAAGTCCAAAAAATCAAAAAGCATTCTTGTTTAAGTCTAGTTGTCATCCAAGTCAATATTTCCACATCATCTCCACATAAACCTTTCCATCTATCAACCTCTTCATCATGATCATTCTTCTTGTCATACTCAACCCTCTTAATCATTCCAATCATCCATCTATCCCAATCATCCCTAATCATTCTAATCATCATCTCCTAATCATCCATAATATTCCTATTCACCTCCCTAATCCAATTCAAACATCCAAAATCTTATCCAAATCATCTCTAGTCATCTTCCTTATCCTAACCATCTTTCATCTTCATTATTCTATCTTAATCATCCTAGTGATTCAAATTCTTCTTAATCATCCTTATTCATCCCTCTTATCTTAATCAACCCTAATCCATCCATAATCCATCATTTAGCACCCTAATCCTAATTAATTTTCATAATCCATTCAAGATCCTATTCATTGTCTCAATCCTCACCCTAGTCATCCTCCATACTAGTGTTAGGAATAACAATCCACAAGACAACTAAGAGGGAGGGTGAATCAGTTGTGATATAGATTATTAAACTTTATAAACCAAATCTGCAAATGTAAATGATAACATAGTAAATTCCAACACCATAACACAATATTTGTTGTCGAGGAAACCCTATTAAAGGTAAAACACCGGTGGGAATTAACACCCACAAATAATGTACTGAGAGTATAGTATCCCTGTTAAAAGATTTAGCCCTGTTAGGAGCTTGTTACAATATTACAATACATATTCCTTGTTAGGAGACAGACCCTATTAGGAGTCAAAATAAATAGTAGGCTCACTTCCAAGACATACTTCCCAAATAATGTTAAAGCCACCCTCAAGGATTTACAATCTGAACAAGTGTATAAAGGAAATACACAATCCGGTGAACTGTCTGATAGCAACTGTCTTTGCTTGGTCAGTTCCAATGAAGTACTCTTCTCATAAACTTTGCTTTACATCCAACAGCCAAAAAATCCTCTCAGCTTTCACTTCTTCTTTCCCTTTTAATCTATGTCCCATCTTTTCAAAAGAAAAGATAACTCATATATACCCCCTTATAATAATTCATTGAGTCGGCCAGTTAAGCTTTCCTAATACACAAATAATTAATTAGGTCAACCAATTAAGGCTTTCTAATATACAAATAATTATTTGACCCCTTGCTAAGATACACATGGTACCTATAACAAGTAAATATTATTTACAATCCATCAATATGCTTCCAGATCCACAATCCACTCTCACAATTCATTTTACATGCTACATGTCTGAACTCAGCCAGCAAATAGGTCTCCTTCAGAATACATGCCACACCTGACGTCACCAGTACCCAAACCACAATTGAACTCAACCCATTATTTCAACATATGTCATCTATCCACCAGTAATCTCACATCATCTAAAATATCTTTTCTAGAAAGATATACCAGAAACACAGAGACCTACTCTCTCTAGAATCACAGTTACAGTCCAGAAGCTAGTCTTCACCAAATCAACTGTAGCATCTGCAATATGCAACATAAAGCCAAGTGGCCTTAGGAATAAGGTCAACACACGTCCTTCTACATAAATCCAACTTTGATCATTTTGAATCATCCGTACAGTGTCTATACACTTCTTCCAGTAAAGTAACCAATCTGTCCTTTCCAAAGAAATATATGTTGACATTAGTGACAAAACATGAATATCAACAGCATGATCAGTAACCAAAAATGATATCATCCAAAAATCTCCCCCTTTTTCATTGATGGAAACATATGGGAAAATCCATATGCATCAACCCAACAGTACTCTCTCTCAATACAATCTTCTCAATATCCTCAACACAAATTTTTCAAAACAGTAGGGATTTTTACATAGATTCCTTTCCCCTTTGGCAGCAATGGAAAAGGGTGCCATAACTCATCTATATTCTTCTGTAAGGTGTATATTTTTCAAATCTTCATGTCCATCAACCAGGTGCAAGATCACCCAAATGTACTCCATAGTGTTCTCCTTCGATCACTCCCCCTATGAGTAGATCCATACATCAAGTCCGGAGAATGATATAGCTCTGAGATCCACTTGACTGATGCACATCTACCTCATTTAATTACCACTGGGAGGGGCCACCACCCCAAGCATTCCTTTGAGATATTCAAAAGCATCTTTTGGAAAAGGTTTAGTAAATATATATGCTATCTATTCCTTTGTGCTAATATACTCCAGTTTAATCTCTTTATCATCTACCTTCTCCCTCAAGAAATGATACTTAACATAAATATGTTTAGTCTTTGAATGCATTACAGGATTCTTTGAAACATTCACTATACTAGTGTTATCACAATGGATAACCACAGGTTCTTTGAAAATTATTCCAATGTCCTTCACCATTTGTTTCATCCAAAATACTTGTGTACATTTTATTGCAGCAACAACATACTCTAACTCAGCAGTAGATTGAGCAATATAGTTCTGCTTCTTGCTCAACCAAGAAACCAATCTTTTTCCAAGGAAAAATGCACCACCACTTGTACTCTTCCTATCATCCACATTACCTTCCCAGTCAGCATCAGTATAAGCCTGCAAATTAAAATCTTCTAATTTTTCATACCACAGTCCATATTCTATTGTCCCTCTCAAATATCTAAAAATTCTTTTCACAACAGCAAAATGTGTCTCTTTAGGATCTGCCTGATATCTAGCCATAATTCCAACTGCATTGGTAATATATGGTCTGGTGTGAGTTATATATTGTATACCTCCAATCATTGATATGTACTTAGTCTGAACAACACTTTGAGTCTCATCACTATTAGTCAGTTTGTTTCCAGTCACCATAGGTGTCCCAACAGGTTTATAATCTTCAATTCCAAACTTTTTCAACATTTCCTTAAGACACTTAGTTTGAGATATAAAAATGCCATTCATACTCTGATTAATTTGTAAACCAAGAAAAAAATTCATCTCACCAATCATTGACATCTCAAATTCATTTTCCATTTATTTAGCAAACTTATTACTCATTTTATCATTGCCTCCAAAACTAATATCATCAACAAAAACTTCTATAATCAAGATTCCATCTTCATCAATTCTCAAATATAAATTATTGTCTGCATTACCTTTTCTATAACCAAGATGAAGTAGATATTTGTCCAGTCTTGCATACCATGCTCTTGGTGCTTGTTTCAGTCCATAAAATGCCTTCTTCAATCTGCAAACCATGTTTTCATCATCTATCAAAGGAAAACCATCAGGTTTCTCAATGTAAAATTATTCTTCTTCTAGATCACCTTTCAAGAATGTTGACTTCACATCCATCTAATAAACCTTAAAGTCTTTATGTGTAGCATAAGTAAGAAATAATCTCACAGCTTCCAATCTAGCAACGTGAGAAAATGTTTCTTCATAGTCTATGCCTTCTTATTGTGAATATCCTTTACATACCAGTGTTGCTTTGTTTCTTACCACTGTTCCTTCCTCATCCATCTTATTTCTAAAAACCCATTTGGTACCAATCACATTTTTGTTCTTAGGTATTGGAACCAATTCCCAAGTATTGTTTTTCTTTATCTGTTCAAGTTCTTCTTCCATTGCTTTTGTCCAAGATTCATCTCTACATGCTTCATCAGTAGTTTTCGGTTCAACTTGAGAAATCAAACATATCTCATCTCTAGCTCTAGATCTAGTCATCATACCTTTATTTGCATCACTTATAATTTGATCTTCAGGATAGTTCTTTTTAACATACCTTGGTGTCTTCAATGTCTCAGTAGCTTCAGTCTGTTCATCTTCAATCTCATTGTCAATCATCAAAGATTCTTTAGGTTCAGTAGTAGCCTCTTTCACTTCTATAATCTAACCACAGCCATACATCCTTTCCTAAATCTGAAACTTTTCATTTATCCTCACATTGGCGCTTTCAATCAACTATTTCAATCTCATATTGAAACATTTATATGCTTTAATCTTAGCGGAATAACCAAGAAATATTCCTTCATCACTTCTAGCATCAAACTTGCCTATTTCATCATCTCTTTTGATATAACATTTACTGCCAAATATTCTAAAATATTTTACACTAGGTGTATGATCAAACCATAATTCATAAGGAGTCTTACTTGTACCTTCTCTGATCTAAATTATGTTCAGTGTGTACACACCAGTCCCAACTTCTTCTCTCCAGTGAACATGTGACACGTTTCCTTCCAGCAACATAGTCCTTGCAACATCTAATATAGTTATATTTCTGTGCTTTGCTATCCCATTCTATTGTGGAGTTCTAGGGGCTGATGTATGTCTGTATATTCCTTTCTCTTCACAGTATGTATTAAATAGCTCTGATGTAAACTCTTCTCCTCTGTCTTATTTCAAACACTTTATCTTTAAACTAGATTCATTTTCATATTTTTCTTTAAATAAATTGAATTTTTCAAATGCTTCATATTTCTCTCTTAAGTATGTAACCCACATCATTCTAGAAAAGTCATCAACAAATAGTATAAAGTACCTTTCACCATAGTATGATCTTTTCGTGTAGGACCACATAGATCTGTATGTACTAATGACATGTAACTGATTGAATGTTTGAAGATGTTAATTTGATGATCATGCAAGACATTAAATCAGTTAATGTATTGTATTGTCATTGATGTCAACTTGATATAATCTGTATGGTCATGGAAATACTGCCAAAGACTTCAAAGAACCAATGAATCAAAGGCTATGCTATCTGTAATGCATATAAGTCAAGTATTCACTAAGTGACTGTATACATCGATGGAGTGCATGTTGATGGTCAGAGTAAAAGAGTAGAGTCACAGTGTTACCCAATGAACTAATGCACATCATTACTGACGAGCAAAGTTACAGTGTTGCCCGATGGAAAAGACAAGGATAGAGATCCCGATGACAACTGAAGTCACACCAACAGAACAGTCAGTTATCACCGATGACTAACTAAATTGTTGACCGACGGAATAGAGAGTTCAGAGATGACAAAATTCTTAGTTGTCAATAGCTATAAATAGACTTAACGGATACTTATCATTGTTTTAATCATCCAGATAAAGCCAGAGATAAGTAATTGATTTAAAGTTGATTTGTCCAGTTGGCAAGAAGATCTCTTTGAGATAAAACTAGAGTTTGCTTTAAATCTATTGGCAAGAATTGTGGATCATGCCAAGAACCAAGAAAGCAAAGAAAAGATAAATCATGTCTATATAAGAGACTAACCCAATTCATTACGAAGAAGGTGGGAGAGAGAAATAAGAGAAGAGGAAAGATGCTAAAGAAAATTTGAAGGAGAAGAAAGTCTTCATTCAGTCCTGATCAACAAGCTGAGGAAAGAGAAAGATTCTATAGACATCGATGAACAGTGAGACAACATCACAGAGCAAAACAGTGTGGAGCAAAGGTACAGATTTGATTATATTGATCAGAGAGGTAATGAACTTACAATAGATCTGAAAATTTGCAATTGAGTTGTATGTATGAATAGATCATTAGTGTTTTAGTTTAACCATTCAAGCATCAAGTCTCTTAACTGAGAAGGACTTAAAAGTCTTTTATAATTGAGATACATCCCAAGGAGTATCAAAAATTTTGATCATAAAAGTAGCATTGGATATGCCGATACCTATTTTCAGGCCAAGTGAGTGTTTGATCAAGGATGGTAGAATTTGATACCAGATATTAGGTGACAAACTAACTTTTAAATCCTATAACAAGGTCACACCTAATAGTGTGTTTGTAACCTTTAACAGGGTTAGCTTTTAACAGGACTCACTTCAGAAGAGTGAAAATTTGGGGTACCGGTCCCAGTGGTTTTTCTCTTAACAGGGTTTCCACGTTAAAAATCCATGTGCTATGTGTTTATGTTTTATTACTTTATTGTTTTACATTTCACATATGCAATTCTGGATTGATCAATATACTCTACATATTTACTATGTTTCGGTAAATAGTTAACTGCTTATCGGTAATCATACAGAAGAGAGATTGTCAAAGAAATCCGAAAAGTAGAAAATTGATAAAAGTATTTCAAGGCATTCATGTTGTAGGATAGAAGATAACTTGAGACATATTTTGTGGTTATAATTTTTAAGGGTTGATTTAAGGATTAATTTTTGAGGCCACTGATTCACCCCCCCCCCCATCTCAGTTATTACTAACAATTGGTATCAGAGCTTGTGTGCTTAGAAGGAAGATTTCAAGACCTAAGCTAAAGATCACAAGATGAATAGATGAGATGTGCCCAAGCTTAACAAAGATAATTTTTCTTCATGGCAGAGCAGACTAAGACTCCACTTATTAGGTATTGGAAATGATGTTACTCAATACTTAGATACTGAATATGTGTTTCCCACAAGAGCACCAACAGTTGAACAAATGAGAGAGAAGCATAAGCACAATTGCATGATGATAGAGCTTTCTTCTTCACTATCTGATGATGAATTCGAAGATGTAAAAACTTGCAAGACTACAAAGAAGATGTGAGACAAATTGATGCTTGTACATGGTGGTGACAAAAATGTTTTGAGAGCCAAGGCAAAAAGCCTTAGAGGAAAGTTTGATGATCTCAAAATGAAAGAAGGTGAAAACATCACTCAGTACAACACAAGAATCAAAGAGGTAGTCAATGCTATCCAAGGAGTTGGAGGTGTACTAGAAGAAGATACAATGGTAAGTAAAATTCTAAGAACCTTACTGCCTACGTATGCTATTAGAATATCTACCATTCAAGAAATGAGAGCAGTAGAAAATAGAAATGTTACTCTAGACAGTTTGATTGGAAGTCTAATTTCATTTGAGATGAATAACTTTGATAATAGTGTCTTACCAAAAATAGAGTGTGCATTCAAATCTTCTATGAGAATAAGTAAATCAAGTCATAAAAACACTATGAGAAAAGATAGTGATAGTGAAAGTGAAGAAGAATATCTTGATGAAATTGAAGCATTTATGACTAGAAGAATGCAAAAAGGCAAAGGTAAATACAAAGGTAAATTACCACTTGTTTGTTTTAATTGTAAAGAGATTGGATGATTTGCTGCAAGATGTCCTAACAGAAGAAAAGATGACAGAAGTAATGACAGATCATTTGCAAAGAAGTCTGACAGAGGTGATTATAGAAGCTACCGACAATCAGAAAGAAGAGATTCCTAAATAGAAAAATGTAAAGATGATAATACTGACACCAAATCTAAGGAATACATCGAGATGGTGTTTGTGGTAGTAAAAGATGATTCAGATGATGATGAAGAAAGGTATGTAGAAACTACACTCATATCTAAAGTTAGTAAAAATGATGTATGGATCATAGATAGTGGCTGCACTTACCATATGACCGGTGATAAGCAAAATTTTGAGACTTTTGAATACTATAAAGGTGGTTGAGTAAGAATGGGAAATGACACACCTTGTCCAGTTAAAGGTAGAGGAACCATAATGTTGAATAACCAGATAAAATGTTAAAATGCTTATTGGGTAAATGGATTGAATTATGAACTATTGAGTGTTTCTCAGTTGAATAACTCAGGTCACAAAGTAGCATTTGAAAATAAGAAGGAAAACATATTCAATAAATCAGGAAATCTGATTGGTACAAGTGAGAAGACAAAAGGTAACTTATTCTATCTGAATGATACTAACACCACTTGTTTGATTGCTACAAACGAAGACATATGGTTGTGGCACAAAACATTGTGTCATGTGAACTTTGACAACATGATAAAGAGTAGCAAAAAGAGAAATATAAGAGGCAAAACCCATACATCTAATGTCATTCTAGAATTAGTCCATACTGATTTATGTGGACCTATGAGGACAAAGAGTTATTATGGAGATAGATATTTTATTCTCTTTGCTGATGATTACTCTAGAATGATGACAGCCATGTTTCTAAAAGATAAATTAGAAGCATTTAAGATGTTTAAATGGTATAAGGCAATGGTTGAGAAACAAATTGGTAAAGAATTAAAATTCTTGAGGTCAGATAGAGGAGGGGAATTTATTTCAAATGAATTCACTAACTTTTGTAATGAGCATGGAGTCAGAAGATAGGTCTTTACACCAAGAACACCACAACAAAATAGAATCATTGAAAGAAGGAATAGATCCATAGTTGATTGTGCAAGGACACTAATGATAGAGAAAGGCATCACCCAAATATTTTAGAGGGAAGCTGTCGGTACTCTTGTTTATACATTGAACAGAGTACAATTGAAGAAAAACACCAAAAAGACATCTTATGAGCTTTGGTATGGATACACACCCAATGTAAGTTATTTAAAAATTTTTGGAAGTCAATGTTATATCTTAAAAGATGATAGAAATGGAAAAATTGACTCCAAGAGTGATGAAGGAATCTTTCTAGGGTATTCCACCAAGAGCAAGGCTTATAAATGTCTAAACAAAGCCTCTAACAAAATTTTTGAAAGTGAAAATGTAAAGATAGATGAATTTGCAGAGAAGAATGAAAAGGAAAGCACTAAAGAACCAGAGGACTACAATAGGTTTGCTTACAATGAGGAACCTGACACTCTACCCGACCAACAATGTAGAAATCCCAAGCAATAGATCATTGCACCCGAGCATCAGGCTACAAATACCGATGATCATAATATTTCTCAAGATGATGCACAAAGTGATGGAGAATAGAATGAATAAAAAAATGATGATCAAGCTGATAGATAAAGAGATGAACCTGTACTTGCAAGATATGTCAGAAGGAATCATCCACAAAACTAGATCATAGGAGATAAAAAGGCTGGTATGAGAACCAGAAGTAAGTCTCTAAATACAAGATGTCTTATTTGTCATTATGAGTCCAAATATGTCAATGTTGGACTAGATAATGATGAATGGATAAGCTCTATGAATTAAGAGATTGAGAAGATAGAGAAAAATAAGACATGGACACTTGTACCAAGACTAGATGACAAGAATGTCACCAATACAAAATGGATATTCAGGAATAAGCTGAATGAGAATGGAGAAGTCACTAGAAATAAAGCAAGACTAGTATACAAGGGGTATGCACAAGAAGAAGGGATTGAATATGGAGAGACCTTTTCACCCATTGCTAGGCTAGAATGAGCAAGAATATTACTTGCTTATGTTGCATATAAAGGATTCAAGGTATATCAAATGGATGTCAAGTCTTCATACCTAAATGGTATACTTGAAGAAGAGGTATACATTGAATAACCAAAATGGTTTGTTGATCCAGAAAAGAGGGACATGGTATGTAGACTACACAAAGCCCTGTATGGATTGAAACAAGCACCCCGAGCCTGGTATGAAAGAATTCATTCCTATCTTATAAGTATTGGCTTTGTAAGGACTAGTGAAAATAGTAATCCTTATTTGAAGGAAGATACTGATGCTAAAATTTTGATTTCTGAGTGATGCAAGTTTAGGATTCACATTTACAAACTTCCTTCAATTATTCCAATAAATGCAACTATTTTGCAATCTTAAAACAATTTCTTAAACTAGGGCAGAATTTGAAACCCTCAAACATTTATTAATAACTTACATAAATGAAAAAATGAATCCAATCCCATTGGTGGGATTCAATAAAAATGAATTAAAAACATTTTCTCCATGTTATAGCCCAATCCAAGCACTGAAACAAAAGTTATTGCATTTTCCCCAAAGTTGCTCATGTTATGACAGAATTCAACCAGTCTGTACCAAAACGGCTATAACTTCCACAAAACGTAATGAGAATAAACCAAACCAAAACCAAAAGAAAGATAACTCTTATACCTTTCTAAAAAAGTAAGTTTTAGGTCTGTATCATTTCAAATGAGTTCGTACCAATCAAAACATCAGAGAATTTTTAGGAAAAATAATCAGAAAACTGAAATATTTTACATCAAAAACAAGTTTTCTTCCATTCCAAATCCTTCTTCAAACTCCTCCAACTTACCATTTCGTATTTTGGAGACAAAATTTATATAATTTGGAA
>MU223409.1:709318-719915 GCA_018584345.1 Thuja plicata | reverse complement strand
ACAACTTTTGAACAACTTTTACAATTATTGTTCAAATATCCTCAAACCTTCACTAAACCTTTTAAAATATGATTAAAATATTTTAAATACTCTAATTACATCAATTCCACTATATTTGGATATATTTCAGTTGTTTTACCATGTTCGACTTTATCATAACCTTATAGGTCACTATGACTTTAATGGCTTTAATAGCCTTACAAAATGGTTTGAATGGATTCCAAATATTATTTAGGACATTACATAATAATGAAACCATATTATATAAAATGTGAAATATTAAATTCTCCTTGAGACATCCAATTAATAGGTGCTCCTACACCACTGAGATATTTGTTGATGACATCATATTTGGAGCCAATAATATGCTATGCAAATCATTTGCAAATGAAATGAGCAAAGAGTTTGAGATGTCTATATTTGGAGAGATCAAGTTATTTCTTGGTCTATAGATCATGCAACAAGATGAAGGTATTTTCATTACACAGTCCAAGTACATCAAAGAAGTACTAAAAATATTGAAGATGGAAGTGTCCAAACCAGTTGGAACACCGATGGCAATTGGATGCAAGATGACAAAGGAAGACAAGTCATCAGAGGTAAATCATACTTTGTATAGATCAATGATTAGAAAACCCATGTATGTTGTACACACTAGACCAGATATTGCACATGCAGTAGGAATAGTTGCTAGATTTTATGCTAATCCCAAAGAATCACATATGAATGTTGTGAAAAGAATCCTAAGATAACTGAAGAATATCGAAGAATATGGATTATGGTATAGAAGAGAAGGAAAATTTGAACTAAAGGTCTTTATCGACACTAATTGGGCTGGAAATATTAATGACCGGAAGAGCACAACTCGAGGAGCATTCTTTATGGGTGACAGACTTGTCACATGGATTAGCAAGAAGCAAGGATGCATCTCTCAGTCTACTGCAGAAGCATAATATGTTGCTGCTACTGCAAATTGCTCAAATATTGCATGGATCAAACAATTACTAGAAGGTATGCATATGAAAATTTTAGAACCAGTAATTATCTATTTTGATAATACAAGTGCAATAAACATTTCCAAGAATCCAGCCATGCATGCTAAAATAAAGCATATTGCCATCAAGTATCATTATTTGAGAGAACAAGTTCAGGAAAAGCAGGTGATACTTGAGTATGTGCAATCAAAGGAACAATTAGCCGATGTCTTCACCAAGCCATTACCCAAGGATGCATTTGAGTACTTGAGGAAGAGACTAGGGGTCAGACCCTTGTCTATTGGTCAGTAAGCTGACTAGAAGGTTGTATTAGCTTATATATTATCAGAATATCATTCATGTTGATGTAAGCAGAGAAATGGACTTCAAAGATACATCTATACACAGAAAGGTATTTATTACTCTGAGCACTAGAGTTATTAGCAATGGATTGGGAAATTCAAGGAATATATTATGGATAGAAAATATCCATTTGGCATCACTGTCAAAAGCTTGTTTGAAAAGATGTTTTTTTGGCATTGCTATCAAAGGGAGAGAGATATCTCATTATCATACAGAGATTATATCCATTATCAACTCAGGCGAGAGTTCATATCCATCAAAGTATCCAAAGGGAGAGATGTAACAAGAAAGGGAGAGTACACACAAAGGAAAAGAATTGTTGACAAGAGACATCACAAGAAAGGAGAACAGTCAAAGGGAGAAAATTTGACAAAGAAGGAGAACACATCACATCACAGAAAGAAAGATTCTACATCTATCCAGTGAAGGGATTGAAGACAGAAAGAAAGCTGCAAGAATCAAATCAAAGCTATTTGAGCTTACCGAAAGCCAAACATTTGTAATAGTTACATTAGAAATGCTTGATGAAACTGTATATTTCATATTATATTAGTAATAGTATAGTATGATAATGTAGTATGTTTTCATCAATGCCAAAGGGAGAGATTGATGACATGTAACTGATTGAATGTTTGAAGATGTTAAGTTGATGATCATGCAAGACATTAAATCAGTTAATGTATTGTATTGTCATTGATGTCAACTTGATATAATATGTATGGTCATGGAAATAGTGCCAAAGAATTCAAAGAACCAATGAATCAAAGGCTATGCTATCTGTAATGCATATAAGTCAAGTATTTACTAAGTGACTATATACACCGATGGAGTGCACGCCAACGGTCAGAGTAAAAGAGCAGAGTCACAGTGTTACCCGATGAGATAATGCACAACATTACCGACAAGAAAAGTTATGGTGTTGCCCGACAAGCAAAACATAGAGTAACCTGACAGAAACAGTTTCAGTGTTGCCCGATGGAAAAGACAAGGATGGAGATCCCGATGACAACTGAAGTCACACCGACGGAATAGTCAGTTATCACCGATGACTAACTAAAGTGTTGATCGACAGAACAAAGAGTTTAGAAATGACAAAATGCTTAGCTGCCAAGAGCTATAAATAGACTTAACAAATAATTATCATTATTTTAATCATCTAGATAAAGTCGGAGATAAGTAATTGATTTAAAGCTGATTTGTCCATTTGGCAAGAAGATCTCTTTGAGATAAAAATGGAGTTTGCTTTAAATCTATTGGCAATAATTGTGGATCACGCCAAGAATAAAGAAAGTAAAGAAAAGATAAATTATGTCTATATAAGAGACAAACCCAATTCATTATGAAGAAGGTGGGAGAGGTGAACAAGAGAAGAGGAAAGATGCTAAAGAAAATTTGAAGGAGAAGAAAGTCTTCATTCAGTCCTGATCAACAAGCTAAGGAAAGATCAAGATTCTGCAGACACCGACGAACAGAGAGACAACCTCATAGAGAATAAAAGTGTGGAGGAAAGGTACAGATTTGATTATATTGATTAGAGAGGTAATGGACTTACAATAGATCTAAAAATCTGCAATTGAGTTGTATGTATGAATAGATCATTAGTGTTTCAGTTTAACCATTCAAGCATCAAGTCTCTTAACCGAGTAGGGCTTAAAAGTCTTTTATAATTGAGATACATCCCAAGGATCATCAAAAACATTGATCATAAAAGTAGCATTGGATCTACCTGATACGTATTGATAGGCCAAGTGAGTGTTTGATCAAGGATGGTAGCATTAGATGCCAGACACTAAGTGAAAAAACTATCTTTTAAATCCTCTAACAAGGTCACACCTAACAGTGTATTTGTAACCTTTAACAAGGTTGGCTCTTAACAGGGCTCACTTTAGAAGAGTGAAAATTTGGGGTACCGGTCCCAGTGGTTTTTCCTTTAACAGGGTTTCCACGTTAAAAATCCATGTGTTATGTGTTTATGTTTTATTACTTTACTATTTTACATTTTACATATGCAATTCTAGATTGATCGGTATACTTTGCATATTTACTATTTTTTGGTAAATAGTTAATTGCTTATCGGTAATCATACAAAAGTTAGATTTTCAAAGCAATCTGACAAGTAGAAAATTGATAAAAGTATTGCAAGGCATTCATCTTGTAGGACAAAAGATAACTTGAGACATAATTTTTGGTTATGAGTTTAAGGTTTGATTTAAGGATTAATTTTTGAGGCCACTGATTTACCCCCCCCCCTCTTAGTTATTACTAACATGTACCAGATCCAACTTCCCTTTTGCTGAGTAAGCTTTTATTTTGAAAGTGCTTCTAGTCTGCTTCCCCATAACACTCTCTCTACACATAGTGTTAGATGGCTTTAAAATATTAGGTAGATCTCTTACTGCTTTTTTCATACTTTCCTTCATAATGTTATCAAAATTAACATGACAAAATCTTCTGTGCCATAACCAACTGTCATCAACCTTCGCAATAAAATAAGAAGCTTTAGATGTGTTCAATTCAAATGCATTACCTCTAGATCTAATAACAGATGTGATCAAGTCTCCTGATTTACTTCTAATAGATCATTTCCCATTAATGAATTTCAATTGATAACCCTTATCCACTAACTATCCAACACTCAACAAATTATGCTTAAGTCCGTCAACAAGGAATACATTGTCAGTGTTAGTCTTTCCATCCAAAGAAATAGATCCAACTCCAATAATAAGCTAAGGAGTATTTTCACAAAATCTGACAACACCAACATCATGTCTTTTCAAACTAATAATTTTTTTTTTTTATCTCTAATCATATGGTGTGAACAACCACTCTCTATAACCCATTCAGATTTCTTTTCAACTCAGGATACTAAGGCTTTTTCTTCATGTATAGGTTCATCATCCTTAATAGCAATAAAAACAATTTCATCATAGTCACCATCATCATCATCAGATATAGCCTCACTAGCATAATAACATTCCTTGTCTTTTGAATACTTAAACTTGAAAAACTTAGGTTTGTGCTTTGGAACTCTTGTAGGACATCTAGATGCAAAATGACCAATCTTGTTACATGAAAAATGTTTCAAAGGTAATTTGCCTTCAAACTTTCCCTTACCTCTCTTTTCTCTTCTGGGAATCAGTGCCACAAATTTATCTAGCTTTATTTCTTCTTCTTGTATCGGTTCCCATTCATGTGAATAGGCTCCAAGTTCTTCTCTTAGATCATTACTATTGGTGCTTTCATTTCCAGATAAGGTATTTTGTTCTTGTGCACGGTTGCCTTGAATGCTGACTCAACTTTAGGTAAAGTGTCTCATAATTTTGCAGCCTCCAATGTAGTTAACTTTCCAATCAACATCTCTTTGGTAAAGTTTGGTGTCAAAGGTATAATATCCTCTATAGCTTGTACTTTGGTTCTATATGCAGGTGTCAAAGATCTAAGTATCTTCGCAATCACTTCTTCCTCATTGTAGGTACCTCCAAATTTTCTAATACCAGTAACCACTTCATTAATTCTCTGTCCATATACCCTAATGCTCTCATATTCTCTCTTCTTGAGTGATTCCATATTTATCTTCCATTTTTGTATCTTTTCCTTCTTAGTAAACTTGTCTCCAATATACAATGCTTCTAATCTTGACCAGATCTCATGTGCAGAATCAAAGTCCTTTGCTTCTGTGAATTCTCCTTCTGAAAGTGCACTGATCAAAGATTCCCATGCAACCATATTACATGAAAATAACTTCTTCTGATATTCATTAGCCTTCTCTAATTCATCCTTAATCGCTATATTTTCATTCTTCTTTGTGATCATCCAATAATCAATTCCCAGACATAGCAAATGTGTTCTCATCTTGTTCTTCCAACTGTCAAAGTTTTTAGGATCAAAATTTGGACTATGCTTCCTGTAGTAAGTCATCTTTAGGATCATCTCAAGTTGTTAAACTTTGTCTCTAAGGACCACAAGCTTTGATACCAATTTTTAGGAATAACAGTCCACAAGACAACTGAGAGGGGGGGGGGGGGGGAATCAGTTGNCTGAGAGGGGGGGGGGGGGTGAATCAGTTGTGATATAGATTATTAAACTTTAAAATTTATAAACCAAATGTACAAATGTAAATGATAACATAGTAAATGCCAACACTATAACACAATATTTGTTGTCGAGGAAACCATGTTAAAGGTAAAACCCCGGTGGGAATTAACACCCACAAATAATGTACTGAGAGTATAGTATCCCTGTTAAAAGATTTAGCCCAGTTAGGAGCTTGTTACAACATTGCAGTACATATTCCCTATTAGGAGATAGACCCTATTAGGAGTCAAAAGAAATAGTAGGCTCAATAATAAGGCACACTGCCCAAAGAAGGTTAAATCCACCCTCAAGGATTTACAATCCGAACAAGTGTATAAAGAAAATACACAATCTAGTGAACTATTTGATAGCATCTGTCTTTTCTTGGTCAGTTCTAATGAAGTACTCTTCTCATAAACTCTGATTTACATCCAGAAGCCAAAAAAGCCTCGCAACTTTCAATTATTCTTTCCCTTTTAATATTTTTCACATCTTTTTAGAATAAAAGATCACTCATATATACCATCTTATAATAATTCATTAGGTCGGCCAGTTAAGCTTTCCTAATACATAAATAATTAATTAGGCCATCCAATTAAGGCTTTCTAATATACAAATAATTATTTGACCCATTGCTAAGATACACACGGTACCTATAACAAGTAAATATTATTTACAATCCATCAATTATGCTTCTAGATCCACAATCCATGCTCACAATTCATTTTACATGCTACATATCTGAAGTCGGCCAACAAATAGGTCTCCTTCAGAATACATGCCACAGCTGACGTCACTAGTACCCAAACCATAATCAAACTCAACCCATTATTTAAACACATGTTGATTTTCCACCAGTAAGCTTGCATCATTTTAAATATCTTCACCAGAAAGATATACCAGAAAAATAGAGCCCTGCTCTGTCCAGAATCACAGTTACAGTCCAGAAACCAGTCTTCACCAAATCAACTATAACATCCGCAATATGCAACATAAAGCCAAGAAACCTTAGGAATAAGGTCAACACACATCCTTCTACATAAATCCAAATTTGATTGTTTTGAATCATCCGTACAGTGTCTATACACTTCTTCCAGTAAAGTAACTAGTCTGTCCTTTCCACAGAAATATATGTTGACATCAGTGACAAAACATGAATATCAACAGCATGATCAGTAACCAAAACTGATATCATCCAACAACTAATTTAGAGTCAAGTACTCTGGAACACCACTAGAGGAATATCAACTCTAGGGTCTCAAAAAAGGACTCTAACACCATGAAAGCTCAATCCAACCAATGATTCACTCCTAATCTCTCTTGATGTCCTCTAGCATGCCAATGACCCCAATGGGAGATACTTGTCCTAGTACTCAAATTCACCAGAATGTGAGTGAGGCTTCCAAAATCTTGGAAACTATCCCAACATGAGTAAAACAACATGTACAAACAATTTATTTTGTTCCCCAAATGTATTGGGACTGACTTACTTCACAAATCCTCCAAATCCCTTGTAGCCCTGTGAGCTCGATTTTTTACCATTGGTTCTGTAACTCTCCAAATACCCTCATAAAAAACTATATATTAATATACCTAGTATGCAGCTCCTATTGATTCCTCAAGGATAGATTTCAAACTCAAAACCAAAACACCCAAACTTGCAAAAATACAAAGACCTACAAAGGGCTAATTGGGTCCACTTACCAAAGGAAGTCCTCTTTACCTTTGAAATTTCTCCAAATTAACACTTCAAGGAGTTATATTATCCCAAAAAATATCTAAATCCAAAGCTAGACCTTCTAGATCAAGACATATTAAGAGTTATAAGCAAAAATAATTCAACTTCTAGGTGGCCACATGAGGATGTCCACCTTGGGCGTCAATTTTCTCACAGCTTCCTGCATGAACACACAAATGGAAAGAAAAACCTTAAATTAAATTTGAAGATATTTAATTACACCAAGGGTTGAGGAAAACCAATTGTTGAAATTTAAACAACACCCATTTCAAAATAAACCTAGCTAAAACTGCTCCAAACAACACAATCTACACAAAAAGTTGATTTTCTCACAAAATATGGCACTCCAGATGCTTGGAGTGGATGAAAATGAAAGATAGAAATATTTCCTACATAAATACCTTGAACATACATCTTAATCAATCCATGCATGCACAAGAGAGATCTTTGTCGTTCAAAAATGCAAGAAAATTTGTGATATTGCAAAATGTCTTCACTATTACAGTCACCAAATCTTCAGCATATCTTCCCCTACTAACTTCCTCAACTTCTAACATGTCAAGGGACTCTAAAATCCCAAGATTATATTTTTTTTATTACAAGAAACTCTTTGACTTCAAATTCTTGCATGAAGACAAGAAAATTTGGTCATGAGCAACTTTCTCAAAATAGCAAAAAGAGAAAAAAGACAAAAAAAAAAAAAAAAAGAAAAGAAAAGGTGTCAACACCCAACCAAGGATTTCATATTGATGAAAAAATGAAATATAACTTAAAACAAACCAAAACTAACCCCAAAAATGTCCTAGGTGTCTATGCAACCAATTTGGCTTATAAGGATGCGAAATAGGGCATGCCACAACATGGATTAGGACTTATTCCTTACAAACACAACCTTGCAAATAAAGAACCTCAAAGTTCCACTAAATTTTTCATTCATCCTTTTCCTTTCCTTTGGTGAGTGCCCCTACACCATACTCCCTTGATGAATAAATCTCAAGTCCACTTGAGATGAGTTGTTGGAGTGAGGAGCCCTACTTAGAAATATGATGGTCATAAAACCATATTGCCTCCGAGTCATGTTCTCCTTTGTATTTGATTAAGTATTCCTTATAATCTCTCCTTCTTTTCTTCTTGACTCTATTATCTAGCACCTTCTCAAGTGTTGGTGGTACTATTTTAGGGAAAGGTTTGAGATCTTCTGCCACTCCTCCTTGTTGTGCATCAGCTACAGATTTTTTTTTTGTATGGTGTCAAATCACATACATTGAAGATGGGTGAGATACCAAGGTCTACTAGTAACTTAATCTTGTAATCATTTTGCCCATATTTTCCAAAATTTGAAATGGTCCAAATTTCTTGGGTAAGAGCTTAGTGTGCTTGACTTTTGGTAGCCTCTCTTTCTTTAGAAATTCCCACACTAGTTATCCTAATTAAAAGGTGACTTCATTCCTCTTTTGATCTACTTGGTGTTTGTATCTTTGTGTGGTGTGTTGTAGTTGGGACTTGACTCGATCATGAACCTCTTTCATAGCTGTAGCAAAGTGTTTTGCCTCTACACTAATTGGTTCTGTATTAGGAAGTTGTCTTAATTCAAGAACTCCCCTTTGATTCATCCCATAAAAAATCTAAAAAGGTGACTTATTGGTTCTTCTATTGACTGTGTTATTGTATGAAAATTCTGATGAGCTATAACTGATTAAATGTTTGAAGATGTTAAGTTGATGATCACCAAGCTACAGAAAGTTAATGCAAGACATTAAATCAGTTAATATATTCTATTTTTATTGATGTCAACTTCATATAATCTGATTGTTTATATACATTGTGTCAAAGACTTCACAGAACCAGAAAGATAAAGGTTATGCTATCAGTAATGCATAAAAGTTAAGTATTCACTAAGTGACAACATACGCCAATGGTCAGTACACCCCAACAGATAGAGAAACCCGAGAGGAAAGTCACAGTGATACCCGAGCAAGCAACCCAAGTAATCATTATCGATGAGAAAAATCACAAGCATTAACGATGAGTAGAATCACAAGCATTACTGATAAGCAACTTCACAGTGTTACCTGATGGACAAACAACCCCGAAAGAGATGCCTGAGGAGAACTGAAGTGTTGACCGAGATAACAAGGAGTTAAACACCGAAAATAACTGAAGTTCAAAAATGACAAAAGACTTAGCTGGCAAGAGCTAAAGAAGGACTTAATTGTTTGTTAATATATTTTTCATTGACAAGTTAAAGCCAGAGATAAGTGAGAGTTTTAAAGTTGTTTTATTCCAGTTGTCTAAGAGAAATCTACGGGATAAAACTGAAGTATAGTTTTAAAGAAAGATTGGCTAGAATTGCGGATCACACCAAGAAAAAGAAATTCAAGAGCTGAGAAATGGTGAAATCATTTCTATAAAGAGAAAATCTAATTCATTGTGAATTAGGGGTGACTAGAGAAGAAGATGTTGAATAGACACTGGTGAAAGACTTCATATAGTATTGATCAATCAAGCTAAGGAAAGAGCTAAAGATTTTTGCGGACACCGAGCATAGAGAAGCACAGCATCACCAAGAAAAAATAAGTGGAGCAAAGGTATTGAAAAGATACATTGACCAGAAAGGTATTATAAGCTTACAATAGATCTAAAAATCTGCAAAGTGTAGTTGTATATGTGAACAGATCATTTATTGCTTCAATTTAACCATTTGATCAGAAGGTCTCTTAATAAAGCTGGACTTAACAATCCTTTATATATTGAGATACATTCTAAGGAGTATCAAAAGGTTTGGTCATGAAGATAGCATAGAGATGCCAGATATCAAGTGAAAAACTACACTGGGTTTGGTCATAAAGATAGCATAGAGATGCCAGATTTCAAGTGACAAACTATTCCATTTAAATCCTCTAACAAGGTCACACCTAATAGTGTGTTTGTAACCTTTAACAGGGTTGGCTATTCACCGAGCTCACTTTAGAAGAGTGAAAATTTTGGGTTACTGGTCCCAAGTGGTTTTTCCCTTAACAGGGTTTCCATGTTAAAAATCCATGTGTTAATGTGTTTATGAGTCATTACTTTAGTGTTTTTCATTACACATAACTAATCTAGATTGATCGGTATACACTAAGTTATTTACTACATTTTGGTAAATGAAAGACTGTTAATCGGTAAATGTAATCACCTAAAAATGGTCACCTAAACCCTAGACCCCCAATCTCAGCAATTAATCAAGAAACCCTAATCTTGATTATACCTAAGTCCTAAATCAAATAGGAAATTATCAAATTCAAACTAATCTGACCTAAACCCTAGGTCCTAATCGATCACCTTACTTAATTAATTAATTAATTCCTAAAATCACATTACATTGGCAAATAAACATTATGTTAATTATTTAATTGATATTATGACATATTAATTAAATAAAAATTACAAAATTGTCAATTAAATCAAA
>MU223409.1:662982-693845 GCA_018584345.1 Thuja plicata | reverse complement strand
AAGGACATTACAAGCAAGGTGAATTTGAGTTTTGCTTTGTTATTCTTTATGCAATTTTCAATTACATATATTAAGGTTAATTCCAAAACTGAGGTTTGACCAAGGCAAACCCCTTTCCCCCAACAAAAAAAAATTTTTTTGCAGGTATAGGTTCAGGACTATAGATCCAAGGCCAGATCTGGATACCCTTTTCGGATTTCTTTCAGACTATGCGAACAGGGACACTTTCAGAGTTGAGCAGATCAAGTTGGCAAAAGTGGTACAGGGTCGACCTTTTTCATAAGACAACATCAGAATGGAAAAGGATTTATGGGTTTTTTCCGTCTCTGTGTTTTGGTTCAGTATCAACTATCAGCATCTCCAGAAACAGTCTATAGATCTCAGAAAATAGCAATCTTTGATCTGCCATCTTGCAAGGTTGGTATTTTCTCCTATTCTTTTCAATTACTGTCATTAATCATATTAATTAATCAATTTACAGAATTTAAGATCCCCTTTCTTGGTCTCTTTCCAAATAGCGGATTCATTTGTGTATTAACCCTTTGGGGTTGATCAAAATTGGATCTCCTATTTATGTATTTGAGGTTGAAAGAAAGGAGCATCTTATCTTCCCTTAATCACAATCACAATTGCAATATACAATCAATCAAATTCAAGTAAGTGTAAAATAGGGTTAAGGAAATCAACACAAATAACAATTAACAATGTAAAACCCCATCTTTATATCTTTACAACATCTCCTTAAACCATATTTTTCTCCTTTACAATGTGTAAAACCCTAAGTTCTAGTTCAAATTTATCCTTTTCAAAGAAAAAACTCTAGTTCTTCACAATTGGGTTCTAATTTGCAGTTACCTTTTTCAGAAATTTCAAATCACTTAAGTCATGTGATCCTTTTCATGTTTTAAGTCAGTCGCGTAGTCTCTTAAAACTTTTTGAATATTCCCTTTTTTTATGAGACAGCACAAAGCTTTGGTCGTGTGGTCTTTGAAGGAAAAGAATATACTTCATAAGATTGGGAGATTTAATGCGGGTGGTTGATTTTCAAGTTGATCCTGTGGTGGGTGTGAAGTCTCAAGATAAACTCTTGAGTTAAGAAATCATATGGCGACTTTGAATTCCATTCATTCGCAAAGTCTCACAAACTCACCAAGGTTAAGACATGGTTATATCTATTCAGTCACGAGATCTCTGAAGAAAACAAGGGTTAAGTGAAGTTTTATGAGATCTAGCGACAACCGTTATATTCAAAGATGATCTTGTAGCCAACATTTAATCGTGAGATAAAAGTACAGATGAGTAAAAGTTCAAGAGATTTAGTGACTACCGTCAGATTGAGGAAAGATCTAAAGGCTGATGTTTAATCTCATAATAGACCTTGAGTTAGATGATTTTTCAGTGACAATGAGATTCAGTAAGTCACTAATTCTCCATATGAACTGTGGTTAGAAAAGGTTAAGTCAAGGCTCAGTGAAGTTTGCAGTGGGAAAATTTGAACCATAGATGAGAAAAGATTTGAAGGTCGGTGTTAAGACACTGATAAAAGTTAAAAATTCAGATATTTTCTAGCGACTCAGAGGTAATTATTTAGATGCTAACACATTTCTAAGTCATCCCAGAGATCTGTGGCATGCATAAAGTCTCAAAAAAAATGTGTGGTTAGGAAATTTATCTAGCGACTTAGAGATAGCTTACAGTCACAAAGTCTCATGATAAACTATAGTTAAGGATAAATCTTGGGAGATTTAATGTGAGTCATTGGATTAAAGATGATCTAAAAAAAGTTACGTAGTCTTCGATCAGATGCAATAAGTACAAAATTAATGAGAGATTTAACGCAAACCATCAGATTTAAAGAGGATCTAAAGATGGTCGCGTAATCTCTAACTAAACTCATGGTAAGCTAGAAAGTTCAGTGACTTCGAGTTTCTTCGGTCGCGTAATCTCTAAAAGAAAGAAGGTTAAGTAAAGTTGAAAGCATGGTTAATATGAAATATTTGAACCGTTGATAGATTTCAGATATCATGGTGCACGTTAAATCTCATGATAAAACTAGAGTTAAGGATAACTCTTAGCGACAAGGAGATAGTACAGTCATGTGGTCACCAAAGAGAGCTGGAGTAAGAGTAAGGTAAATTTATAAGGTTTTTGTCTTGCACCATGATGTAATGTCACTACCTAATTGAAACAAAAGGATTGTGACAACATCTATGAATTCTGCTGAGCTGTAATAATGTGAGCCAATTATATCAAGCATAGAGTTTATTTCACATATAATAAGGTTTTTTTTTAAACTGATAAAAGCACTCATAATTACTTCAAAATTGATCACCTATCAACCTCATGCACCATAGCTAAGAGAAATTGATATCAAAGTACGCAGAGTAATGGTAGAATTGATTGAATAACAGTTTCATGATATTGAATAGACTGGTGCATTGATTTCTCAGGAATAAACAAGCATTGTCATTGCTCATTTCAGTTTACCAAAGTTTAATAATACAGAGCAAAAGATTAGATGAGTGTTAGTGATTTCAGAAGAATAGAATTGTCTGGGTTTCAGTGTGAAGAAATAAGAATTTTTGTTTAAGATTAGCATTGTTCATATAAGAGAAGAAAATATGAGTTGAGCAGCAAGTGTGGCTTCAACCAGTGGAAAGACTGGAGATGTCGAATATGATCAGAAAGGAAAAAGAAATTACTCCGATGAATTTGTGGCTTTGTTTCTAGGAACTAATCAGGGGAAAGAGGTAAATCATGAATTCCTTGCTGATGATATGTCATATTGTAGAGATTCTAACACCCCTGATGTTTCTGGATACCATCTTTTCAATTGCTTTCATAAAAATAGTGATAGTCCTATTCCTGTTTCAAACCTGTGGACATCAGGGTTGGCTAAATTGATAGTACCATACATCTTTGTAGATGTTGATTTGTTGATTGAATTGGCCAATAGATATGATACCATATCTAAGACCATTAAGAAGGATGATGGAACAACCCTAGTAACTCTAGATAGGGCATCTTTCATGAAATCTTTCAACCTTTATAATCCATGTACCATAGAGATAGACCTAAAATCATTAGAAGATAGGTATGTTAGGGAAGCTACCATTGTGACTAAGTTAATTCAGGGTCATGTGCATAAAAATACCATAAATTATATAGCGGCCATACCAAATTCCACTACACCCTATTTCTACAAGGATTTAAATTTTTATATGAAATATATTTCCTATGGATTGTGTAGATTTTTAGGAGTGGATGAGGGTAGAGATAGGATATCTTCAGATATTTTGATGATTGTTTTGGATCTTCAGAGTCCACATGTTAGTACAGATTATGATTATATCTAGTATGTTATTGACTAAATGTATCAGGGGTTCATAGACATTCAAAAAAAGGAACCCAGCCCTAAATTCTTGCAATATTCTCTTTTGATGCATTTGATTTTTTTTACAATTTCAATGTCATGGACCTACAAAATTTGAGGCCAAGGAGATTCTTCCAAAACCAAGCCAACCCTATTAGTGCAGGAGCACCTAGGCTATCCTCTAAGCCCTAGAATGTTTTGGCTTTTAACTGACCTTATCCAAGTCTCTGTGTGTGTGTGTGTGTGTGTGTGTGTTTAATTTTTACCTTAGTAGGTCTTGCAAGGTTTTTTACTAGGTGGATTGATAATTAGTGTCAAATCCAACCTAGTCTAGTTAGTTTACTTTAATGCATAGTTTTGGATTGAGTAGGGAAATTGAGTCTTAATGGGTCCTAGAGTCAGTTAGGATTGGGAAAGTGCCTAAAAAGGCCTTAATTATGTATATTCCTCATACCAAGCATAGTAGAGGTCATAAAAGTTAGTTTCAAGCATTTATGTAAAAGATGCTACAATGTTGTCATGACAACATTTTGCATCGTTGCATGCAACATAGACAACATTTGGATTCCTCTCAAGATTGAGGTGAAAAATAAATGCTAGTGTCCTAAAATTTTGGAGGAAGTATCCTAATATTCTTGAGGACTCATTTCCTGAGGTAGATTGAATGTAAGCAGGTTTTTGAAATAGTAAGAAGCTCTACAATTCTAGTTTTTAGAAATATTCGAGAATTTTTTAGTTACAGAGAGATTAGATGGATTGAATTGATCGATTTAGTGTTGGATCTATGTTTAGTAGGTAATTTTAAGAATTTTCCATTCATTGTGCAAGTACTTTAGAGCTGGTTTAGTAGTAGTTGTTAATTGATTAAGTTTTAGGGAGTCTACTGGTCCAGTCTAGAGCAGTTTGTGTTTCCATGGCTCCCCATGAAATCTAACTGTGGGAATATCCTAAGGGTAGATTAATGTTTTAGGGGAGCCTATTTATAGTGTAAATATTTAAGGAGGGATGTTGAAGAGTCAAGCTATTATTTTTAAGGTTATGCCCTAAGCGAACAATGTTTGTCCGGTTAGGGGTGTAACAAAGTAAGAATCAAGTGCCATTGCAAAGGAGTGGGTGAGGGAAAGAAAAAAAGTGTGGTTCCACAAGACTTAGGGTCTAATTTAACCCTTCCTACAAGCCTAGATCCTATCCAATCCATCTTGACACATTTCTAGTAAGAAATCAGTGTGTTACTGTCAATGCTTGAAAATAGGCCTAAAAGACCTACATTTCTGGATAGTAGTGTACGGATGGTTTGAGGAGCTAAAACCTTGAAAATATTTAAGGTCTTGGAAAATTTTATCCGATTCCTATGTTTTTTTTAGGGTTGTGTGGAAGTTTTTGACAAGAATCTAGAAAAAACCCTCTGGATAGGGCTAATAGGGCTACTATGCCTAATAGGTTCAAAATCATTGTGAATGTGGAACTCGATCACTTTGTGATAGAAGACCCATTAAAATGTGATTAAAAAGATGTCATATGGATGTCTTGAAGGAAAAAATTTCCTTTGTATCACTTGTGAGGATTTTTGGGAAGATTTGAGGTTGGACTCATCCAAGGAAGCATAGAGACAAGGAGTAATTTCAATGGTGGAAATATTTCAAGATTGAGCACAGAGAAACTAACTCTTAGTGTGGAGTTAGAATAGTATTAGGGTGTGAAGAATCAACAATTTGGCGGATTCTAGAAGAGAATTAGGATCTTAGATAGACTAGAGCAAGTTAAGACCTTAGAAGAGTAGTGCAAGCAAATTTTGGAACACTTCCATCACCTATACAACTCTGGTTGAGGGTTTGGAATTATACATCAAGGAAAAATGAATTTTGTGCATTACAATATTGGATGGTGTATCAAATTATAATCTTTTTAGGAGTAAACATGACAAGATTACCAATCAAGGTATTATAGCTTCTCAGGCCTTTTCAATTTGTGGATAAGTGGACAGGAGACCACAACTGGGGAGATTTATACTATAATAAGGATTTTACTTTAATAAGGGTTTATGGTTTCTCCCAGCCACCACATATACTTCCATATTGTGTGCCACCAAGGATAGATGCTATGGAGTTAATCTAGAAATTTATGTTGACTGATAAGGAGCATTTGGCTTCACATAGAAAAGACACCTTTACACCCCAACAGTTTAAAGTTTACAACTTCACAATTGTCAAGAGGACATTGGACTTAGTAAACAGATGGTTGGTTCATTTCATAATGAATTTATCCTTGTATAGGTATGTTTACATGAAGTGTTTCATTAAAATTGCAAAGAAACTCTTGACACCAACCACTCCAAATACCAAAGAGCATGTGCATTGTGTAGAGGACGTTATAAGGAACATCTTAGAAGATGATGAAGTTGCAAGAACGGTAGATAAGTTCCAAGAGCTAATGGATCTAGAAAAACAACTCAAAAAGAAAGGGATCCCTTTTGAGGGTTACTTCCTAGAGGTGCCTTACTTGCAAAGACTTGATAAGATGATGGAATCTTATGGCACACTGTGTAACCAGCTTGAGGAACTAATAGAAGATAAGGAAATAGGTCCTAACAAGAACTCTTCCTTAGAGTATAGTGATAGTAGTTATTCATTTCATAGCCCTCCTCCAATGGATCAGCCACCCTCAATAGAAGAAAACATAATAATGGATCTTACTCAAGTTCTTGAGGTTGAGGTGACTGGTGAACCTCCCAAAAAGAAACTGAAAGTGGAAACAGGGGAGCCTTCTAATGTTAATAAATAGAAGAATAAAAAGGATAAAGTGAGTGCTTTAATCACTAGAAATAGATCTTATGACCATCAGCTCGGGAATTTAATAAGGGAAGGAAAGAGGAAAAGAGAAGATGTAGAAGAAGAAGTTGAAATACCTCTTTTACTATGTCAGGATGAAAGAGAGCTTCAACAAGAAAAAAAATTGAGTGATGATAAGTTCATCAAAACTGAGGAGTTTAAAATATTTTTTATATGGAAGAAGTAGAAAGATGTAGGATCATAGCTACAATTAATAGAGGGTGTCCAAGTGCAAGTGAAGCCTTGCAAGCTTTGCAGGCTTATGATCCTAAAGTAGATAAGATGACACCTGGGGAAGCTAGACAATTGGTTAAGTCTAGTGGGATGTTACTTATTCTTGGTTGGGATCTTACATCAGTAGTTATCATTGACCAGATAAGAAGCAGCCTGGTATAAAATTGTCTTCAGAGACACAGGTGGGATAAATTATTAGTGGATGTGGATATAATCCACAATCCCAAACTTTAGCCATGTGCACTTTGGCTCCTAAGACACAGAAGCCATCATTAATTAAAGTGCAAGAAAAAATGGATGGGGATAAGATCATATGGTCTATCCATAATACTGAAGATTTGGAAATATCACAGGCCCTTACTCATTTTTCTCATCTGAATGAAACTAAAGCTGAACAGATGTCAAAGAGGTATCAAAAAAATCTTGATGAAGCAAGAGTTGTAGTAAAGGATAGGTAACTATGCTTGATTAAGATCAATGCATTAGAGAATTTGATGGAAGAATTAAATTAGAAATTACAAGAAATCCCTGAGCCTATTCCTGCTTCACCTAAGCAAGTTGTGTATGAACTAGTACAAACTAAGGATGCATGGGATATTTCAAAGGAAACATAGAAGAAGGACAAAGATCAGAATAAAGAGGCTTTGGAAGCCTTGGGAAATATCTTGCAACATAGGATCAATGTCCTAAAAGACAAAGTTGATTTAGCATACAATTATTACAACAAGTTGCCTAGCCTGGGAATAGAGGTAAATAATTATGTTTCAGTTTTAGAACCTTATTTTGGAACCTGGTCAGTAAGGACAACTTTGTTTAAAAGGTTAGTATCCCTACATCCACTTAGGGAAGATATCCCTGAGATTGTGTGTCAAGTGGGCAAGGAAATTGATCAGATTGGGGTTACCTTGTCTTTCTTCAAGGGCAAGGCAAATCAGATTGAGGCTAGGGTCAACATGTTTGGCTTAGGATATAATAAATTTATTCCTCCAATAAAGGGAGAAGATGGTGAGATTAAGGTAGTAGAAGTATGGGGAGGTGAATTTGATACCTTACTGCCTAATAAATAGGCATTTATGTTAGATAGTGGTGAATTGGATACGGAAAGGTTTAACAATACCTTGGATGAGTCCATCAAAGCTGAGACTGATGAAGGGCACTCCCCTTAATACCACAAACACATAACAGAAACAGAGAAGCAACAACAATTTGCAAGAACAAAAAATGGGCTTCTTATTATCTCCACAAATGTGGAATTACAAACTTTTAGAATTACAATATGCAAAGCCACATGGGCATTCCCCTTACAATATTCTGTAGGACAAAGCCTCGAATTATTACCCAGATCTACCCAGAACTGTCCTGAACTGCCTAAGACAACACTACGGGCCTTCTTTATATAGGCAATTTCCACCACCCGAGAAGGTTCCAGAAATTTAGCCCTTAGGGCCGACCAAACTTAGAATTATTTTATTTTATTTTTTTTCAATTTAGTACATCAAAGTCGGCTCAAAATAACTTTTGAAACCCGAAAATTTTGAAGGAAAATTATTTTCTGCTATTTCAGGTGGCCCAACTTCCGGAGACCACAAGTCATCACCAGTTGACCCGATTGACTATTATAACCCCATTTCGGAAAGGCCATGAAGCGCTCTACAACACCTAAAATATGTAAGCATCATTCAACCCAAGTTTCGACCGCATCCAAGGCCTCTAAAGCCTTCAAAATTGAGCCCGAAGTTTCTGTACCCTATTTTCAATACCGAAATTTTTTAATATCTTCAAAACCAGACTCAATCTAGCCATGAAACTTTACTGGCAGGCTAATATGACTAAGATGAACCTCCACATGCAAAATCAGAACATTCCGAGATCGTATGACCAACTTACTAAAAATAGAAAGTTTCCATAAGTAGCAACTCTGCACAAGGTAGCCCTTATTGAAAAGAAAACAGAAATATTTTTGGGTGATGCAAGATTGCCCTTACACCCAGGATGCTCCTGCATCAGAGACGGACTTTAATAAGTTTGTTACAGATGTCAAGATTATCATAGATTCCAGATGGGAAAGGCAAAAGGCATAATTACAAAGCGTTTAGAGATTTAATTGGCATACAAAGGCAGAGGTTGCAACATGGTATGTTCTCACCAAGCCCAAGAAAAAGAAGCTTGCAATAGTTGACTTAGATATATTGGATGAGGAGTGAGTAGACACCTGGCACCTGGTCTATGAGCACAGGGAAGTTAGTCATCAGTAAGAATAGTGTAAGTTATCTTGTATTGGTGTTCACTAGACCTCGCAACAACTATTTAAGGATATCCAGAATATCTACAGACAAAGGTGTCAGCTATCACAGATTTGAAGATCAAATATGATTGTCTTCTTGTTTTGTCTCTCCACCGCTTGAGGGTCTTATTGCTTTTTGTCCTTTAGTATATTTTAGGGTTAGGTCTAGCCATCCAAAGCTTGTTTCATCCTTACTATTTAAGGATTCCAAGATGGCTAAGACTCTATAAATAACAAGATAGAACATATTTGTAAGTATGGTGAAATATATAACTACAAGGCAGACTTCTCATTTTTGTCTGAGTTTTATGCTTATAGTCTTTCAAATGTATTGAAGCAGTAACATATTAATAAAATACATTGAAATTTATGTTCTATATCATTTGTTGTCTCTTTATATTTTTGTTTAAGCTCTTGTATGTTTAATTTGTAATACATCTTAAATATACCAGTTACAAGGTGATTGTGCAATTACTTGTAAGTTTCTTTCAAGGAAAGAGTAATTCTTATAAGTAATTCCAGAGAGTTAAACATTGGTATTAGGATCTGATATAGGGGTGTGGGAATGAAAAGGTAGATTGTAAGGCATTCTATCTGAACTGCATGTTTTTTCATTAATTAGTTTGTTGTGGATTTATATTAAATATTGACTCTTTGCCCAAGAATTAGGCACTGGTTAGGGTTTGGAAAGTAGTTAATCATCATCAAATATTAAAGCAATCAATCATTCATTTTTTAGTTACAAAGAATATATATATGTTTAAGTAATTGTATTAGAGAATACAATTCAGTTTATTGATTCCTTAAAGAGTGAATCACTAGGTTAACCCTCCTAAGTTAAAGAACTCCAAAAGGAAGAAGGATGAGAATCCTTATCTCATTGATGTTTTCTATTGTTATAATCATAATTTGGCTTGTAAATCTCTGTATTAAGTTAATTATTGTCATATGTAAGGTGTTTTATCAGTTGATACAGTGAAAGACAATTATCCAATCAGTGAAATCCCTAATCCACTATTACAGATACTTAGAATTAGTAATCTATTGAAGGTACGCCCGCCTGAGTTTGTGGATCTCAAAATAGAAGGAGGAATTAGTCCTCATCAATTAGGCTTTTTCTTGAATGATTTAGAAATTATAATTATAAGGTTTAAGAATTCATACTGTATTAAGAGCCTGCAATAAAAAGCACTAACAAATTGGCGGCTCTGTTGGGGATTTTACAAAATCTTGTCGAACTTTCAGACAACCTCTGGTATTTTAAAATTGAATTGATTTATAGTTGAGTAAGTCTATCTAAGTCACTCTTATAGTATTCATATTTGGTTGTGCTGTATTTTCCCAACGTGTTTTGGGCAGCAACTCAAAGGGAATATTTGTAATCAGTGCTAAGTAATATTCAATATTCATACACATCCTTTTCAATATGAATACAAGATCAAGAGTAAGAGAACACCCTGAAGTCAAGTTGGAAAGTGGAATTCCAAATAATTCTAGGACTAAAATGTATTGGAGAGAAAAGAAGAACAAAGCTAATATAGATAACTCATCTCCAAGAAAAGAAGAGGAAAATCCTAGGAGAAAAGACTCAATCCACTCTAGTCATGAGGGAAACACATCATAATATGAAGAATCCCCTGACCTAAGATTTGAAACATATGAAAATAGCAGTACTTCTAATGAAAGAGAAGGGAATAACACTACCAGTTCTGATTCTGAAGTTCCTTCTGATGAACTTGCTGAAGAAGAAAGAATTTTAATGAGGCAGTTGGCCATTATTCAGCAAAGGAAAAAAGAGAAAATAAGATCAGAGAAATACTGATAAATTAAGAAAAAGATCATTAAGACATCAAGAAAAAAAAATGCTGAAAGGTTTAATAGAGATCAAGAAACACCAGTTACTCACCACAGTCTTGGTTCTCAAGATTCTAAAGATAAAGGGAAAAAGAAGGTGACAAGAAGTGAAATGGATGAACCAAAAACTCACAAAGTTCCAACAGAACAAATGTCTAAACTAGACATTGATCTTGAGAAATCCAAAAGGGAGAAAGAAACCATGGACAAAATTCTGGAAAAAGAAGAAGCAAAGGCTGCCACTTTAGAGATGAAGAAGAAGATTGATTTCCTGCAATCTTCTCGATATTACCATGCTGGTGCTGAAAGTGCTACAACTTCAAAATAAAAAGCTGCCACTTTCCAGGATGATGATAGATTTAAAAGGAAACCACTGCATCCAGAAAGGTATAAACAATTTTCTTTCATTGGTATTCTTGGTTACCCTAATACAGTACTAAATGATATTGGGGAGAAACTCCCAAAGTTTTCAAGAAATAATGTTATTTCTTGTGAAATACACTTAAGAAAGTTTATTAATATCATATATGACTTAAATATGAATCATGAAGATGTCTTGATGAAAATTTTTGTTCAATCCTTAGTTGAAGATGCTAGGGAATGGTTTACAGGGCTATCTAATGGGTCTATGGAATATATGGATTAATTAATAAACTTATTTAAAGATTAGTATGGTGATAAAACAAATGAAGGATTCTTGTTGAATGAATTCAATAATATAAAGAAAAATTTCAATGAGGAAGTCACTGAATTTAATACAAGGTTCCAAAGAGCCATGCACAAGATTTTCAAGAAGATCAAACTTGATGAAAAGGTATGTCTTGCTACATATCTGAATTCTTTTGATTCTAAAATGGGGTATTCTCTCAGAGACAAGAATCCTAGAAGTCTCATTGATGCATATAAGATAGCGGTGAATATAGAAATGAATAGAAGGGTATCAGGAAAATTGGGTAGAAGGGATGATGCATGGTTTAGTAGGAGAAACCAAAAGGAACCAAAATATAAAGACTATAAATCTCCACAAAAAAATAGGCCATCCTACAGTAGTTATAATCCATAAAATAGGATGCAAAATCACCCATATGGTACCCAGCTTAAGGATGGAAAACCTATTATCCCACCAAGAAAGGATAATCCTAATAATAGGACCCCTGATCCTTTACACAAAAATAATGTAAACATGTGCAGTGATACTTGTTGGTGTGAAGCTTGTCAAGCCCCACATAATCCTGATTTTTGTGTTGTTTCTCTAGACATAAATGCTAGTAAAGAACAAGAAGATAGAGAAGGTGAGTTATGTGATCATAATGGATGTGCTATGAATTATTCTTATGCATGTCATGATGTATATTCTGATAATGAATTTGAGAACCATGATATTTATGGTTCACAAGGTAGAATATAAGTATATCATCAACAAATTTTGTCTGATAGTGAAGATGAAGAAGTTGATAACATAAGATGCTATGCTCAAAAAAGTTAGGAATCTACAATAGTAAGAAAACATTCTGACGAGGAAAGAGAATGAATCACTACTAATTTAGTAACTAAGGAAATAAGTAACTAAAACTTGAGGAATAGAGTAGTTGGTGATGTAGGTAGCCAGCTAGTTGGCATCTTTACTAAAGAAAATAAAGCAGATGCCAAGTATACACAAAAAAGGGAAGGACTTTCTAAAAATGTAAGTAAGACAAAGGTCAAAATTGTAAACAAAGCAAATGATTCAAACATTGTACATGAGGGAAAATCTAAAGTCCTAGAAACAAGTTCTTCCCCTTCTAAGGTAGAAAATAAGAAATCAAAAAAGGAAGAGCCTACTCTGAACATTCAAGTTGAGGATAATAATATTATTGTTGAGAAACAAAAATCCTCCAATGTAAAATACACCCCCATGGATATGGGTCAGTGTCTATCACAAACGACTTTCAAAGTTCCATTTCTAGAAATGATGAGAATTAAGGAACATAAGGAAAAAGTCCTTTCAGTGCTAAACAATGTTTCTCCAATAAAACTCCAAAAAATAAAAGTTGTTGAAAAGAAGTCTAACAACAAGGGAAAAGAGCTTGAGGGAATGATTTTTGAAATCCCTCAGATTTATTTAAATGCAAATACATCTTCAGGAATTGTTGATCCTTTTTTCTTAACTCTGGTCATTAATGATAAGATGCTTAAAAACTGTCTGATAGATTCTGGAGCATCTAACACTGTTATGCCTACTGAAATAATGAGATCCATGGAATTACAAGTTGACACTCCTAATGGGAGATTTTAGGCATTGGACTATAGATAAATCCCTATTGTTGGTACTATTGAGGCTTTACCTTATAGGTTAGCTATATTTCCTAAAACAATGTTAACAATGAGTGTATTGGTGGTTGATATCCCACCTCATTATGGCATGTTGTTATCAAGGAAATGTAGTGCTTCAATGGGTGGAAGTATTCAATGTGATTTAGCTTTTGCTACTTTCAAAATTTCTGGTAATAATGTCAAGGTTTCCAGCGAAGGTAGGACACCCCATATGATTGAGCTAAATGAAAATATTGACATCAATTTTTGTGTGGATGTAGACATGGAAAACTTCGTAGTAGAGAAAAGTACTCTTCAATGTAAAAATGTTGATCCCTTAATTGAAGAGTTGAATACACAACAGGATGGTTTATGGTAGATGTACTTTGATGGAGCTTGTTCCAAAGAAGGATCAGGAGTTGGTGTCCTATTTATTTCTCCATAGGTACAACATTCAAGTATTCTTTCTTGTTGTCATTTCAATGTACAAATAATATTGTTGAATATGAAGCCTTGTCTTTAGTGTTAAATATTTCTACTAAGCATGGAATTAAATGTTTAAAAGTTTATGGTGTTTCTTAGCTTGTAGTAGGAAAAGCTAGATCCAAATATGTTGTAAAAAATGACAGATTGAAAATGTACAAAAATGCTATTTGGGATCAAATTGAATTATTTGATGCCTATAAAATTGTATGAATAGAGAGGTCAAAAAACATCATGGCAGATTTTCTAGCTATTGTTTCTTTAAATAATGGTGATTTGACTTTGAGTGGGGTATCAATAGTGGAAGTTAAAAGTAGACCAATTTTCCCTGATAATATTTACAACAAGAAAGTTTTTGAGGATGACCATGATATTCTCATATTTATGTAGTGCCTTGATCATTATGAAGACCAGCATATAGATTGTAACTCTCTAGTTGAGGTGATTGATGATAAGGATATTGTTTTGGGGAATGAGGTTGTTCAGTTGAGTTCTAATCAAATTCCCAAAGGGCTGATAGAATTAGAAGCATTGTTCAATGTTCAAGATGATCATTTATCAAAAATGAGAAATGCTAAATTGAGGATTTGGAAGAAGTAAATCTAGGATTAGAAACCACTCCTCAAATAGTGTAAATTGGAAAGAGGTTAGATTCCAATGTTAGATCAAATCTGATAAAATTATGAAGGAAACGTAAGCATATTTTTGTCTGGTCTTATGAGGATTTGAAAGCCTATAGGGAAGACCTTTTTCAACATGAAATCCCACTAAAACTAGATGCTAAAACATTTAGACAAAAATAGAGACCAATCAACCCATTAATGGCTCCCAAAATGCAACAAGAGTTAATGAAATTACAGGATGCGGGGATTATTCAACCCATAAGACATTCAACTTGGGTCTCTAATTTAGTCCCAGTAAGAAAGAAGAATGGTGATATAAGGCTTTGTGTTGATTTCAGAAACTTGAATATTGCATCTCTGAAGGATAATTACTCTTTACCTAATATGGAGGCAATGTTACTCAAGGTTACTGGTTGTGAGCTATTATCAATGATGGATGATTTTTCAGGCTACAACCAAGTATTAGTTAAAGAATCAGAGCAATTTAAAACTGCATTTACTACTCCATGGGGGACATATGTGTATATTATAATTCCATTTGGTCTTATACATGCAGGGGCAACATTTAAAAGAGCCATGGATGTTGCATTCAAAGAATTTATTGACTTGTTCATGGTAAAATATCAAGATGATTTGACAGCATATTCCAAGAAAGCAGAGGACCATTGTAGATAACTAGAAAAAAAGGTAATAAGGCTTTGGAATATGGTGTTTCCCTGAATCCTAGAAAATGTCAGTTTGCAGTAACAGAGGGAAAGATGCTGGGACATATAGTGTCAAAACATGGATTAAGAATTGACCCAAAGAGGATAGAAGCAATTCAAAAGGTCACTGCTCCAGAAAATATCAAAGGGACCTATAGTATTTCTTAGGAAAGATTAATTTTGTAAGCATATTTATTGCTAATTTTGTAGAGATTGACAAACCTATAATTAAATATTGAAAAGAGATGCAAAGTTTCAATGGGGTGAAGAAGCACAATAAGCTTTTGAAAAAATCAAGAAAGCAGTTCAAGAGGCACCTGTTTTGAGATCTTCCGATTATACTAAACCATTCTCATTATTTTCTTTTGCATCTTTTCATACAATTGTGAATTATGAGATGATGGAGAAACAAGCATATGCCTTGGTTAAAGTAGTAAAATCATTCAGACCTTATTTGGTCTATGCAAAAGTGATGGCATATGTACCTCATGCAACAATTAAGGATATTCTTACTCAGTCATAAGTTACTGGTAAATGATGTAAATAAGTTACCGAATTAGTAAGAGGACAAGGCTTAGCAAAATTAATGACTAAAGAAAATTTGGACTTGGTTCAAAAAATAATACAAAGGTACAAGATTCAATAGTGACTAGTATTAAAATATAGCCTTATTATGTTGATATCATGTACTATCTCAATAATGCCAAGTGCCTTGAGATTATGACATATAATCAGAAAAGAACTCTCGGGTTGCAAGGTCAAAGGTACACCTTAGTACAAGGATATCTATATTGGAAAGATGGAAATGGTGTACTTTTACTATGTCTAGATCAGAGTCAAGCAGAAAATTTCTTGGCAAAAATGCATTATGGAGTGTGTGGAGGACATTACTCAGCCAAAGCCACTGCTCATAAAATCTTGAGGGTTGGTTATTATTGGCCTTGCTTATTCAAAGATGTTCATGCCTTTCTTAGAAAGTGTGAAACTTGTCAAATATTTTCAAACAAGTTGAAATTTTTAGGCACCCTATTACTAAATCCTAGAAGTGTTGAGGCACCTTTTCCATGTGGGGGATTGACTTCATTGGAGAGTTTTTAGAAAAATCTAGTGGTGTACATAGTTGGATACTAGTTACTACAAATTATTTCACAAAATGGATAGAGGAAATTCCTACAAAGAGGGCAACTAGTAAGGTGGTCACTGACTTTCTGATGGAAAATACTTTGACCAGATTTTGTGTCCTTATAAAACTCATAATGGACAATGCTATGTGTTTCAGGTTAGATGAACTTAAGGATTTCTATGATGAATATGGGATTAGGATGCCATACTCTTCCACATATCATCCCCAAGCCAATGGCAAAGCAGAATCCAATAACAAGAGTATATTGAAAATCCTAAAAAAGACCCTTGAGAAAAATAAGAGAGCTTGGCATTCAAAAATGAAGCTTTCTTTATGGGCTGACAAGATCACTGTGAAAAGGGAAATAGGTTAGTCTCCCTTTGAACTAGTATATGGTATACAATCTAAAATTCCCATGAATAATTTGCTTCCAGTATAGAAGTTTATTCAGGAAGAGGAGCTAAATGTTTCTAAACCTATGCAAGATAGAATGATGTAGCTAGCAGAACTAGATGAAATCAGAAAAGATAGTAAAAAAGAGAACATTAATTTACAGCAGAAAATGAAATACTTGTTTGATAAAAGAGAAAGTAACAAGAATTTTCAACCTGATGACTTGGTACTTCAATGGAATGTAAGGGCTGAAGACAAAGGGAAGCATAAGAAATTTGAATCATTATGGTTAGGTCCCTTTTTTATTGATCAAACTTTTTCAAAAGATTCATATGTATTAAGGAATATGGAGGGAGAGGTATTTGAATTTTCAGTGCATGGACAATTCTTGAAACCTTTCTTCAATTAAAATTTTATTTCCATGCATAGTAGCCTTGTATTATATGAACAAGTGTGTTTTTTTCTGTTGTGTGTTTTCTTTCTACAATAGGTTAGCATGGTCTGCCTCTAAGAGATATGTGGTTCTTTCTATAAACTCACATTTAAGCATCCTCAAAAAGAGCCACTCTTGGTTGTATTTCAAGTTTTGAAATCTTGCTATAAAAATTTTAGGTTCGCAGTGATGTTCTTGCATAAATGTCAATTCCTGTCCAAAGTGCTATCAAATTTTCCCTACAAATGTTGTCTTCCAAGTGATAAAATCAATGAAATGTGTAAAACCCTAGGTTCTAGGTCAAATTTATCCTTTTCAAAGCAAAAACCCTAGTTCTTTGTGATTGGCTTCTAATTTGCAGTTACCTTTTTCAAAAATTCAAATCACTTAAGTCATGTGATCCTTTTCATGTTTTAAGTCAGTCGCACCTTTTGTTATGAGACTCAGTGCAAAGCTTTCATCATGTGGTCTCAGAAGGAAAAGAATATACTTCATAAGATTGGGATATTTAACGCGAGCGATTGATTTTCAAGTTAATCCTGCGGTGGGCGTGAAGTCTCAAGATAAACTCCTAAGTTAAGAGATCATATGGTGAATTTGAATTCCATTCGGTTAGGAAGTCTCACAAACTCACCAAGGTTAAGACATGGTTATATCTGTTCAGTCACGAGATCTCTGAAGAAAACAATGGTTAAGTGAAGTTTTATGAGATCTAGTGACAATCGTCGTATTCAAAGATGATCTTGTGGCCAGCATTTAATCATGAGATAAAAGTATAGATGAGTAAAAGTTCAAGAGATTCAGCGAATACCATCAAATTGAGGAAAGATCTAAAGGTTGGCATTTAATATCATTATAGACCTTGAGTTAGATGATTTGTTTAGTGAAAATGAGATTCATTTAGTCGCTAAGTTTCCATATGAATTGTGGTTAGCAAAGGTTAATTCAAGGCTCAGTGAAGTTTGCAGTGGTAAAATTTATACCGTAGATGAGAAAAGATCTGAAGGTCAGTGTTAAGTCATTGATAGAAGTCAAAAAGTTAGAGATTGTCTAGCGACTCAGAGGTAATGATTCAGATGATGACACATTTTTAAGTCATCCCAGAGATCTATGGCATGTGTAAAGTCTCAAAAAAAACATGTGGTTAGGAAATTTATCTAGCAACTTAGAGATAGCTTTTAGTTGCAAAGTCTCATGACAAACTATAGTTAAGGATAAATATTGGGAGATTTAACATGAGCCGTTGGATTAAAGATGATCTAATAATAGTTGCATAGTCTTTGATTAGATGCAGTGAGTGCAAAATGAATGACAGATTTAACGCAAACCTTCATATTTAAAGAGGATCTAATGATGGTCTCGTAATCTCTATAACTAAACTCATGGTAAGCTAGAAAGTTCAGTGACTTTGAGTTTCTTCGGTCGCATAATCTCTAAAAGAAAGAAGGTTAAGTAAAGTTGAAAGCACGGTTGATATGAAAGATTTGAACCGTTGATAGATTTTAGATTGCATGGTGCATGTTAAATCTTATGATAAAACTGGAGTTAAGGCTAACTCTTAGTGATAAGGGGATAGAATAGTCATGTGGTCACCAAAGAAAATTGGAGTAAGAGTAAGGTAAAGTTATAAGGGTTTTGTATCGCACACTGATGTACAGTCACTAGCCAAATAAAACAAAAGGATTGTGACAACATGTATGAAGTCTACTGAGATGTAATAATGCGAGCCAATTATATCAAGCATAGATTTTATTTCACATATAATAAGGTTTTTTTTTAAACTGAAAAAAGCACTCATGATTACTTCAAAATTTATCACCTGTCAACCTCATGTGCCATGGCTAAGAGAAATTGATATAAAATCATGCAGAGTAATGGAAGAAGTGACTGAATAATAGTTTCATGATATCGAATATACTAGTGCATTGATTTCTCAGGAATAAATAAGCACTGACGTTGCTCATTTTAGTTTACAAAATTTTCAGAATACAGAGATAAAGATTACACCAGTGTTAGTGCTTTCAGAAGAACAAAATTGTTTGGCTTTCAGAAGAAACAGGGGAGCCTTCTGATGTTAAGACATAGAAGAAGAAAAAGGATAAAGTGAGTGCTTTAATCACTAGAAATAGAGCTTATGACCATCAGCTTAGGGAGTTAATAAGGGAAGGAAAGAGGAAAAGAGAAGATGTAGAAGTAGAAGTTGAAATACCTCTTTTACTGTGTCAGGATGAAAGAGAGCTTCAGCAAGAAGATTTTTTGAGTGATGGTGAGTTCATCAAAATAGAGGAGTTTAAAATATTTTTGATCTATAAGAAGTAGCAAGATGTAGGATCACATCTGCAGGTAAAAGAGGGTGGCCAAGTGCTAAGTGAAGCCTTGCAAGCTTTGCAGGCTTATGATCCTCAAAGTAGAGAAGATGACACCTAAGGAAGCTAGACAATTGGTTAAGTCTAGTGGGATGTTACTTGTGCCTGGTTGGGATCTTACATCAGCATTTATCATTGACCAGATAAGAAGGCAACCTGATATAAAATTGTCTTCAGAGACATAGGTGGGAGAAATGATTAGGGGATGTGGATATAATCCACAATCCCAAACTTTAGCCATGTGCACTCTGGCTCCTAAGACACATAAGCCATCACTAATTAATGTGCAAGAAAAAATGGATGGGGATAAGATCATATGATCTATCCATAATACTGGAGATTTTCAAATATCATAGGCCCTTACTCATTTTTCTCATTTGAATGAAGCTAAAGCTAAACAGATGTCAAAGAGGTATCAAAAATTGTTTGATGAAGCAAGTGTTGTAGTAAAGGATAGGGAACTATGCTTGATTAAGATCAATGCATTAGAGAAGATCGTGGCAGAATTAAATCATAAATTAAAAGAAATCCCTATGGCTATTCCTACTCCACCTAAGCAAGTTGTGGATGTACTAGTACAAACTAAGGATGCAGGGGATATTTCAAAGGAAATAGAGCAGAGGGACAAAGATCAGAATAAAGAGGCTTTGGAAGCCTTGGGAAATAACTTTCAACATAGGATCAATGTCCTAAAAGACAAAGTTGATTTAGTATATAGTGCTTACAACGAGTTGCATGGCCTGGGAATAGAGGTAAATAATTATGTTTTATTTTTAGAACTTTATTTTGGAACCTGGTCAGTAAAGACAACTTTGTTTGAAAGGTTAGTAGCCCTACATCCACTTAGGGCAGATATCCCTAAGATTGTGTGTCAAGTCCGTGAGTAAATTAATCAGATTGGGGTTACCTTGTCTTTCTTCAAGGGCAAGGCAAATCAGATTGAGGCTAGGGTCAACATGTTTGGCTTAGGATATAATAAATGTATTCCTCCAATAAAGGGAAAAGATGATGAGATTAAGGTAGTAGAATTATGGAGAGGTGAATTTGATACCTTACTGCCTAATAAAGAGGCATTTATGTTAGACAGTGGTGAATTAAATATGGAAAGGTTTAACAAGACCTTAGATGAGGCCATCAAAGTTGAGATAGACTTTAATAAGTTTGTTACAGATGTCAATATTATCATAGATGCCAGATGGGAAAGGAAAAAGGCATAATTAGAAAGCATTCAAAGCTTTAATTGGCCTATAGAGGCAGAGGTTGTAGCATGGGATGTTCTCACCAAGCCCAAGAAAAAGAAGCCTCCAACAATTGACTTAAATATATTGGACGAGGAGTTAGTAGACACCTAGCACTTGGTCTATGAGCATAGGGAGGTTAGTCATCAGTAAGAATAGTGTAAGTTAGCCTGTATTGGTGGTCACTAGATCTCGAAACAACTATTTGAGGCTATCCAGAATATCTACAGACAAAGGTGTCAGCTATCACAGATTTGAAGATCAAATATGATTATCTTCTTGTTTTTCTCTCCACCGCTTGAGGGTCTTATTGCTTTTTGTCTTTTAGTATCTTGTAGGGTTAGGTCTAGCCATCCAAATATTTTTGCATCCTTAGTCTTTAAGGATTCCAAGATGGCTAAGAATCTATAAATAGCAAGATAGAACATATTTGTGAGTATGGTTAAATATATAACTACAAGGCAGACTTCTCATTTTTGTCTGAGTTTTATGCTTATAGTGTTTTGAATGTATTGAAGCAGCAACATATTAATAAAATACATTGCAATTTATGTTCTATATCATTTTTTGTCTCTTTATATTTATGTTTAAGCTCTTGTATGTTTAATTTGTAAGACATCTTAAATATACCAGTTACAAGGTGATTGTGCAATTACTTGTAAGTTTCTTTCAAGGAAAGAGTAATTCTTATAAGTAATTCCAGAGAGTTAAACATTGGTATAAGGATCTGATACATGGGTGTGGGAATAAAAAGGTAGATTGTGAGGCATTCTATCTGAAATGCATGTGTTTTCATTAATTAGTTTACTGTGGACTTATATTAGATATTGACTCTTTGCCCAAGAATTAGGCACTGCTTAGGGTTTGGAAAGCAGTTAATCATCATCAAGTATTGAAGCAATCAATCATTCATTCTTCTATTCAAAAGAATATATATGTTTAAGTAACTGTATTAGAGAATAGAGTTCAGTTTATTGATTCCTTAAAGAGTGAATCACTAGGTTAACCCTCCTTAGTTAAAGAACTCCAAAATTAAGAAGGATGAGAATCCTTATCTCACCGATGTTTGCTATTTTTATAATCATAATTTGGCTTTTAAAGATCTATATTAAGTTAATTATTGTCATCTTCAATGTATTTTATTAGTTGATATAGTGAAACAATTATCCAATCTGTGAAATCCCTAATACACTATTACAGATATTGAGAATCAATAATCTATTGAAGGTACACCAGCCTGAGTGTGTGGATCTCGAAGTAGAAGGAGGAATTAGTCCTCATCAATTAGGCTTTGTCTTGCAGGAGTTAGAAATTGGAAGTATAAGGTTTAATAATTCATACTATATTAAGATCCTGCAAAAAAAAGCACTAACAGGTAACACAGGTGACTCGACAGATACTGCTTGGAACTAATTGCTCGGTCGACACTGCAACTGCTTGGCTTGGTCAACACTGCAAGTTTTTGGCTCAGCTAACACTATAATCATAGGAATGGCTAAGTGTTTTGGCACTAATTGAAAGTATGTCTTTCCATAAGGTCTACAATCCCTCCCTTTGGCATTAGTGACAAAAACACTTATCATACCAAAAATTCTGATCAAACAAACTGATAAGTCAAAACTCCCCCTTACCATGTGCTTGGGTTCTAGCTCAGTTTTGACTACTGCTCTCTAACTCGGTTGCAACTGACTCTATTTTTTAGTTTTCAAAACTATTTTGTAACTCTGTTATATATATCTTCCTCTTCTTTGTACAATTATTTCCTCATATATATATATCCTATATTTCCCCCTTGTTTTTGACACAAATGCCAAAAATGCATATCTACAAGGTAATACCAAAATGTGAAAGCAAATCACAATGTACCTTCAAAATTTGAGACAAAGTCTTGTCCCAATTATCTTATGACTTTCAGGATGTGCAACTCAATCTAAATTTCTGCAGACAAATCCATCACAAGCTCAGCAACTGAAAATTGTTATCATGGATGAGTGTCTTTGCATGAGCGATATGTTTTTGCTTTACATCCATATGAGGAATGAGTTGGGTTTGAATTGTTGATAGAGAGTCCCTTGTTCTTCCTTCTTCTCTTAGTAGCTCTTCCTAAAGATCAGTCAGATACCTAATCTTAACAAAATGTTTTGAACTTGTACTTGGATCAAGTGCCAAGTGGTTTGCACTTGCCTTCAAATCATTGTCAATATTTGTCAGCTTACTCTTTCTTTCCATGGTAAAATTTGATGTGTCACTCAAATTTACAAATAATGCAACAACATTATTTATAGTGGTTTCTAGAGAGCTAATAATAGTGGACAACTTTACTTGATCTATTTCAATTTTACCTGCAACATTCTTTAGAACCTTGTTCTCAAATTTTCTCTCTGCCTTCTGCAGAAATTTCTTCTGACCACTAGGATATTCGTTAAAATTGTGAACTATGTCAACAATTTGGTCCATTATAGAGCCTTTCTCATTAACTTCAATCTCTAGTGAATCAAGGAATATACCTTTGATGTCCTCTAGCACTCTATTCCTTTTCTTCTCATCTCAGAGCTTCTTTTTTTTGGATCTTTTCTTCCATAGCTCCCCAAGGATGTCCATCTACTCGACTGTCAGGATAGAAAGATCCCAATTAGGAATCACAGTGTCTTCCTCAAGGTAAAATTCATCAGTAATTGTTTCCTTTTCTTTACCCTTGACCTTGGGATTAGGTGAAGGAATTATTTCCTTACCTTTTCCATCATCATCCTTATCTTTTCTATCCTAATCCTTATCCTCAATGTTCAGTTGGAGTAGGTCATTAACTATCTTTGCACCAACTATAGAATCTATACCAACTATAGAAATATTCATAGTATCTTGTTGTGACTCGGTCTCGCTTGGCCCAGTAGTAGGTAGAGCCTAATTCTCAGTTCCTACTAAACTTGATGTAGACTTTGTGGTCGTTTCCTTGCTCAGAGATAAGATAAACAGACTAGGTGATTGGGGCAGGGATGCCATCACTGCCACTACTATCTACTTTGCATTAATTCCTCAATGGTATGGTTGGATGATATCAATTTTGGTTACTGAACATGTTCTTGATATTCATGTTTTGTCACTGATGTCAACATATATTTCTATGAAGAAGACAAACTGGCTACTTAACTGGATGGAGTGTACAGACACTGTATGGATGATTTAGAATGATCGAAGTTGGACTTATGCAGAAGGATTTATGTTCAACTTTTCCCTAAGGTCACTTGACTTTATATTACCTACTATGGATGTTATATTTGATTTAGTGAAGACTGGTTTTCTGGACTGTAACTGTGATTCTAGACAGAGCAGGTCTCTGTGTTTCAGGTATATCTTTCTAGAGAAGATATTTCAAAACTTGTGAGCTTACTGATGGACAACCGACATATGATAGAGTAATGGGTTCAGTTCAATTTTTGATTGGATACTGATGACGTCATTTGTGGTGTGTATTCTGGAGAAGACCTAATTCCTAGCCGACTTCAGACATGTAGTGTGTGAAATTAATTGAGAGCATGAATTGTGGATCTGAAAGTATATGTAATGAATTGTAAATTTTGTATACTTTTTATAAATACTGTGTATCTTAGCAAGGGGCTATGTAATTATTTGTATGATGGAAAGCCTTAATTGGATGACCTAGTTAATTATGTATTAGGAAAGCTTAACTAGCCGACCTAGTGAATTATTGTAAGAGGGTATATATATGAAAGATAAATTCTTGAGAAGAAGTGTGAAAGAGAAAAGAAAGAGAAGTGTGGAAGCTACGAAGCTTGTTGACTGTTGGATACAAAGAAGAGTTGATACATCATTGGAACTGACCAAGCAGAGGTAGTTGCTATCAAAAAGTTCATTGGAATGTGTATTTCCTTTATACACTTGATTCAGATTGTGAAACCTTGAGGGTGGCTTTAAGCTTCTTTGAGCAGTGTGCCTTGGCAGTGAGCCTACTAGTTTATTTGACTCCTCACAGGGTATGTCTCCTAACAGGGACTATGTACTGTAATGTTAACAAGCTCCTAACAGGGCTAATATATTTTAACAAGGATACTATACTCTTAGTACATTATTTGTGGGTGTTAATTACCACCGAGGTTTTACCTTTAACAAGGTTTCCTTGACAACAAATATTGTGTTATGGTGTTGTCTATTACTATGTTATCATTTACATTTGTAGATTTGGTTTATATAGTATAAAGTTTAATAATCTATATTACAACTGATTCACCCCCCCTCTTAGTTTTCTTGTGGACTATTATTCCTAACAATTGGTATCAGAGCTATTGGTCCTCAGAGAGAAAGTTTAACAGCTTGAGGTGATCTTGAAGATGACTTACTACAGGAAGGATAGTCCAAAGTTTGACTCTGAAAACATTTACAATTGGCAGAACAAGATGAGAACACATTTTCTATGTCTGGGAGTTGATTACAGGATGATAAAAAAGAAGAAGGAAAAGATAGCGACTGAGGATGAATTAGAGAAAGCTAGTGAAGATCAAAATAATCTATTCTCATGTAATATGGTTGCAAGGGAATCTTTAATCAGTGCATTATCAGGAGGAGAATTTATTGAAGTAAAGGACTTGGAATCTACACATGAATTCTGGTTAAGACTGGAAGCACTATATGTTGGAGACAAATTTACAAAGCAAACAAAGTTACAAAACTGGAAGACAAAGATGGAATCACTGAAGATGAGAGAAGATGAGAACATCCGAGCATATGTACAAAGAATTACTAAGGTAGTTACTGGTATTAGGAACTCTAGAGGAACCTATAGTGAGGAAGAATTTATTGCAAAGATACTCATATCTTTGATACCTTCATATAGAACCAAGGTTCAGGCCATAGAGGAGATCATACCTTTGCCACCAAACTTCACCAGAGAGATGTTGATTGGCAAGCTTACTACATTTGACACCATAGAATTGGGAGACACTCTACCAAAGGTTGAGTCAACATTCAAAGCAACCATGCACAAAACAAAAAGAATATTACCTGGAAATGCAAGCACGATCAGTAATGACCTAAAAGAAGAACTTGGAGCCTATGTTGATGAATGGGAACAAATACAGGAAGAAGAAGGAAAGCTAGATGAAATTTTTGCACTGGTTTCTAGAAGAGAAAAGAGAGGTAAGGGTAAGTTTGAGGGAAAATTACCCTTGAAATGTTTTTCATGTAACAAGATAGGTCATTTTGCATCTATATGTCCTACAAGAATTCCAAAGCACAAACCTAATTTTTTCAAGTCTAAGTTTTCAAAGGATAAGAAATGTTATTATGCTAGTGAAGGTATATCTGATAAGAATGGTGATTATGATGAAATTGGATTTATTACTATTAAGGATGATGAACCTATGCATGAAGAAAAATTATTAGTATCTCAAGTTGAAAAGAAATGTGAATGGGTCATAGATAGTGGTTGTTCACATAATATGACTGGAGAAAAAAATAAGTTTGTAAGTTTGAAAAGACATGATGGTGCTGTTGTTAGATTTGGTGACAATAATCCTAAACTTATTAATGGAATTGGATCTATTTCCTTGGATGGAAAGACTAACACTGATAATATATTACTTGTTGATGGGCTTAAGCACAATTTGTTGAGTGTTGGACAGCTAGTGGACAAGGGTTATCAACTAAACTTCATAAATGGAAAATGTTCTATCAAGAGAAAAATAGGAGACTTGATAGCATCTAGTACTAAATCTAGAGGTAATCTATTTTAATTGAACACATCTGAAGCTTCTTGTTTTGTTGCAAAGGTTCATGACAGTTGGTTATGGCACAGAAGATTTTTTCATATTAATTTTGATAACATTGTGAAGGCCAGTATGAAAAAAGTAGTAAGAGATCTACCTAGAATTGTAAAGCCATCTAACACTATGTGTAGAGAATGTATTATGAGGAAATAGAATCCAAGAAATTTCAAGAGAAAAGATTATTCAGAAAAAGGGAAGTTGGATCTGGTGCATACAAATCTATGTGGTCCTACAAGAACAAGATCATACTATGGTGAAAGGTATTTTATACTTTTTGTTGATGACTTTTATAGAATGATGTGGGTTACATATTTGAGAGAGAAATCAGAAGTATTTGACAAGTTCAAGTTGTTCAAAGTGAAATTTGAGAATGAATCTAGTTTAAAGATGAAATGTTTGAGATTAGACAGAGGAGGAGAGTTTACATCAGAACTATTTAATACATACTGTTAAGAAAATGGAATACATAGACAGACTTCAGCTCCTAGAACTCCAAAATAGAATGGGATAGAAGAGCGAAGAAATGGAACTATATTAGATGCTACAAGGACTATGTTGCTAGAAGGAAATGTATCACATGTTCATTGGAGAGAAGTAGTTGGCACTGCTATGTACACATTAAATAGAATTCAGATCAGAGAAGGTACAAATAAAACTCCTTATGAATTATGGTTTGATCGTGCACCTACTATGAAATATTTCAAAATATTTGGTAGTAAATGTTATATCAAAAGAGATGATGAGATAGGAAATTTTGATGTTAGAAGTGATGAAGGAATATTTCTTGGTTATTCCACTAATAGTAAAGCATATAAATGTTTCAATCTGAAACTGAGGAAACTAATTGAAAGTGCCAATGTGAGGATAGATGAGAAATTTTGAATTTAGGAAAGAATGATGATTGTAATTAGATAATAGAATCAAGAGAAGTTGTTGCTAAACCTAAAGGACCCTTGATGATGGAGAATAATATTGAAGAAGAAGAACAGGCCGAAGCTATTGAGGCATTAAAGACACCAAGGTATGTAAAGAAAAACCACCCTGAAGACCAAATTATTGGTGATGCAAGCAAAGGCATGATGACTAGATATAAAGTTAGAGATGAGATCTGTTTGATTTCTCAAGTTGAACCAAAGACTACTGGTGAAGCATGTAAAGATGAATCTTGGACTAAAGCCATGGAAGAAGAACTAGAACAGATAAAGAAGAACAATACTTGGGAATTGGTTCCAAGACCTAAGAACAAAAATGTTATTGGCACTAAGTGGGTTTTCATAAACAAAATGGATGAGGAAGGCATAATGGTAAGAAACAAGGCTAGACTGGTATGTAAAGGCTACTCACAACAAGAATGCATAGACTATGAAGAAACATTTGCACTTGTTGCTAGATTGGAAGCTGTGAGACTATTCCTTGCTTATTTTGTACATAAAGACTTCAAAGTGTATTAGATGGATGTGAAATCAACATTCTTGAATGGTGATCTAGAAGAAGTGTACATTGAGAAACCTGATGGTTTTTCTTTGATAGATGATGAAAATATGGTTTGCAGACTGAAGAACGCACTATATGGACTAAAACAAGCACCGAGGGCATGGTATGCAAGACTGGATAAACATCTACTTCGTCTTGATTTTAGAAAAGGTAATGCAAATAGTAATTTGTATTTAAGAATTGATGAAGATGGAATCTTAATTATAGAATTTTTGTTGATGATATCATTTTTGGAGGAAATGATAAAATGAGTAAGAAATTTGCTAAAGAAATGGAGAATGAGTTTGAAATGTCAATGATTGGTGAGATGAAATTTTTTCTTGGTTTGCAAATTAATCAGAGTAAGAATGGCATATTTATATCTTAGACCAAGTATCTTAAGAAAATGTTGAATAAATTTGGTATGGAAGATTGTAAACCTATTGGAACACCCACGGTGACAAGGAACAAACTAACTTAAAATTATGAGACTCAAAGTGTTGGGAAGACTAAGTACAGATCAATGATTGGAGGTCTACAATATTTGACACACACAAAACCAGATATTACCAATGCAGTTGGAATTGTGGCTAGATATCAGGAAGATCCTAAAGAGACACATTTTTCTATTGTGAAAAGAATTTTTAGATATTTGAAAGGAACAGTAGAATATGGATTATGGTATGAAAAATCTGATGATTTTACATTACAAGCTTTTACTGATGCTGATTGGGTAGGTAATGTGCATGAAAGGAAGAGCACAAGTGGTGGTGCATTTTTCCTTGGAAAGAGGATGGTTTCTTGGTCGAGGAAGAAGCATAACTATATTTCTCAATCTACTGTTGAGTCAGAGTATGTTGTTGCTGCAATAAACTATACACAAGTTGTTTGGATGATACAAATGCTGAAGGATATCAGAATAATTTTCAAAGAACCAGTGGTTATCCATTGTGATAACACCAGCACAGTGAATATGTCAAAGAATCCTATAATGGATTCAAAGACTAAACATATTTCCATCAAGTATCATTTCTTAAGGGAGAAGGTAGCAGATAGAGAGATTAAACTGGAGTATATTAGCACAAAGGAATAGATAGCAGATATATTTACTAAACCTTTGCCAAAAGATGCTTTTGAATATATCAAAGGCATGCTTTGGGTGATGGCCCCTCCCAGTGAAAACTAAATGATGCAGATGTGCATCAGTCTAGTAGATCGTAGAGCTATATCATTCTCTGGACTTGATGTATGGATCTACTCCTTAGGGGGACTGATCGCAAGAGAATACTATGGAGTAAATTTGGGTGATCTTGCACCTAGATGATTAGACATGAATATTTGAAAAAGATACATCTTACAGAAGACTACAGATGAGTTATCACACCCTTTTCCATTGCTGCTAAAGGGGGAAGAAATCTATGTGAAAATCCCTACTCTTTTGGGGAGATTTGTGTTGAGGATATTGAGAAGATTGTATTGAGAGAGAGTACTTTTGGGTTGATGCATATGGATTTTCCCATATGTTTCCATCAATGCCAAAGGGGGAGATTGTTGGATGATATCAGTTTTGGTTACTGGTCATGTTCTTGATATTCATGTTTTGTCACTGATGTCAACATATATTTCTATGAAGAAGACAGACTGGCTACTTAACTGGATGGAGTGTACGCACACTGTATGGGTTATTCAGAATGATCAAAGTTGGAATTATGTAGAAGGATGTGTGTTGACCTTATCACTAAGGTTTCTTGAATTTATATTACCTACTGTGGATGTTACAGTTGATTTAGTGAAGACTGGTTTTCTGGGTTGTAACTGTGATTCTGGACAGAGCAGGTCTCTATATTTCGGGTATATCTTTCTAGTGAAGATATTTTAGAACTTGTGAGCTTACTGATGGATAGCCAACATATGATATATTAATGGGTTGTGTTTGATTCTTGATTGGATATTGATGACATCAGCTGTGGCATGTATTCTAGAGAAGACCTAATTCCTGACTGACTTCAGACATGTAGCGTGTGAAATTAATTGAGAGAATGAATTATGGATATGAAAGTATATGTAATGAATTGTAAATGTTGTATACTTTTTATAGATACCATGTGTATCTTAGCAAGGGGATATGTAATTATTTGTATGATGGAAAGCCTTAATTGGTCGACCTAGTTAATTATGTATTAGGAAATCTTAACTGGCCGACCTAGTAAATTATTGTAAGAGGGTATAAATGAAAGATAAATTCTTGAGAATAAGTGTGAAAGAGAAAAGAAAGAGAAGTGTGGAAGCTGTGAAGCCTGTTGACTGTTGGATACAAAGCAGAGTTGATACATCATTGGAACTGACCAAGAAAAGATAGTTTCTATTAGACAGTTCATTGGAATGTGTATTTGCTTTATTCACTTGATTCAGATTGTGAATCCTTGAGGGTGGCTTTAACCTTATTTGGGAAGTGTGCCTTGGTAGTGAGCCTACTATTTTATTTTACTCCTAACAGGGTCTGTCTCCTAACAGGGACTGTGTACTGTAATTGTAACATAAAAAATAATAATAATATAATTTTTAATTTAGGCTAATAATGGATGTTGATGTTGAATGTAATTTGTTATGTTACCAAAATGTAAAGGAGAGAATTGTGGTTTAAGAGGGTTTGAATTGTTAATTGTTATTTATGTTGATTGTATATTGCAATTGTGATTGTGATTAAGGGAAGATAAGATGCTCCTTTCTTTCACCCTCAAATACACAAATAGGAGATCCGATTTTGATCAACCCCAAAAGGGTTAATACACAAATGAATCCAATATTTGGAAAGAGACCAAGAAAGGGGATCTTAAATTTTTTAAATTGATTTATTGATATGATTAATGAAAGTAATTGAAAATAATAGGAGAAAGTACCAACCTTACAAAGTGGTAGATTAAAGATTGATGTTTTCTGAGATCTGTAGACTATTTCTGGAGATGCTGACAGTTGATACCGAACCAGAACAGAGAGACGGACAAAACCCAAAAATATTTTTCCATTTCGATGTCATCTTATGAAAAAGGTTGACCCTATACCACTTTTTCCAACTCAATCTGCTCAACTCCAAAAGTGTCCCTGTTCGCACAGTCTGAAAGAAATCTAAAAAGGGTATCCAGATTTGGCCTTAGATTTACAGTCCCGAAGCTATACCTGCAAGAAAAATGTTTGTTTTTTTTGGGGGAGGGGTTTGCCTTAGTCAAACCCCAATTTAGGAATTAACCTTGAAAACAATAAAGTATGGAAAGCTAACAAGTAGTAGAATTGAATCTAATAGTGAAGCTATGATATGGAATAGATATGCAATTGTAATTCAAATGTAGCAAGTATGTAAATATGAAAGCATAGAATTTAGAAA
>MU223409.1:638536-659632 GCA_018584345.1 Thuja plicata | reverse complement strand
AATTGTTAATTGTTATTTATGTTGATTGTATATTGCAATTGTGATTGTGATTAAGGGAAGATAAGATGCTCCTTTCTTTCACCCTCAAATACACAAATAGGAGATCCGATTTTGATCAACCCCAAAACGGTTAATACACAAATGAATCCAATATTTGGAAAGAGACCAAGAAAGGGGATCTTAAATTTTGTAAATTGATTGATTGATATGATTAATGACAGTAATTGAAAAGAATAGGAGAAATTACCAACCTTACAAAGTGGTAGATTAAAGATTGCTATTTTCTGAGATCTGTAGACTATTTCTGGAGATGCTGACAATTGATACCGAACCAGAACAGAGAGACGGACAAAAACCCAGAAATATTTTTCTATTCTGATGTTGTCTTATGAAAAAGGTCGACCCTATACCACTTTTCCCAACTCAATCTACTCAACTCTAAAAGTGTCCCTATTCACACAGTCTGAAAGAAATCTGAAAAGGGTATCCAGATCTGGCCTCGGATTTACAGTCCTAAACCTGTAACTACAAGAAAAATGTTTGTTTGTTGTTAGGGAGGGGTTTTCCTTAGTCAAACCCCAATTTAGGAATTAACCTTTAAATCAATAAAGTATGGAAAGCTAACAAGTAGTAGAATTGAATCTAATAGTGAAGCTATGATATGGAATAGATATGCATTTGTAATTCAAATGTAGCAAGTATGTAAATGTGAAAGCATAGACTTTAGAAACCATAAACCTCCATGATTGTATGCTTGGAATCCACCTTGAAAGATTTTTGAGGATTCACAAAGGATCTTGAAGGAAGATCACACCATCATGATGGCTAGATCTAGGGTTTGAATGACGAATCTTGAATGCTTGAACCAAATCCCTTCAAAGGCTTGAAAGCTTGAATCCTTGATCTTCAATGGAGAAATTAAATGCTTGAGAGGAATACTTTAACACCTTGAGAGCTTGGGAACATGTAGAACAATGGATGCTTGAACGAAATCTTGATCACCTCTTATTACTTAGTTGATAATTTTATCATGCTTGGAGAAAAATGAGAGAGAAGGCTTCCTTTTATATGGAATTAGGGCACAATATTATAAGGAGGCCTACATAGGATAATTAAATCATCATTTAAGCCTTTAACCCTAGGAGAGGACCTATATTAAATATAAATTAGGAATCAACCAATTCGGAACCCGAAACAGCCGACCCGGAAGCGGGAGAGAACTTTTTGCAAAGACCGACATCCGGGAATCTGTGGGATTCTGGGTTTGGGACCCTGGGATAGGGTTGAGGTCAGCCCTATCCTAGGATAGGTCCAAGTTCAACCTTTTCCTAGGGCAGGGTTGAGGTCAACCCAGTCCCAGAAGGTCGACCCTGTCCCTGCATCCCAGAAACAGAGTCCTGCAACCCAGAATGCAGAAAAACAGTCCCGAAAGTAGTATAAGGAGGAGAAGATCAGGGGGAGATGATGCAAAAATGGGGGGATGATGAAATTGAGGTCAAATACATCCCCTAATGAGGGCTAAATTCTCTTAACATGGAAGTGCTTCCATTTTAAGATGATACAGTAATGTTGTAACAAGCTCCTAATAGGGCTAATATCTTCTAACAGGGATACTATACTCTTAGTACAATATTTGTGGGTTTTAATTCCCACTGGGGTTTTACCTTTAAAAAGGTTTCCTCAACACTAAATATTTTGTTATGGTGTTGTCTATTACTATGTTATCATTTACATTTGCAGATTTGGTTTATAAAGTATAAAGTTTAATAATCTAGATTACAACTGATTCACCCCCCTCTCAGTTTTCTTGTGGACTGTTATTCCTAACAAGTCTATAACTTAGGTAGCTATTCATATTTAACCTTTACATAAGGATCTGTACTCGATTCCTCTATCTTATCTTCTTCCTTGTTTTCAAAATTGGACTTCTACAACTTAGTTGCGGTTTGCACAACATCCTCTAGTTTATTTCCTAAGACTTGAAAGGTCCTAAACCTTGGAGTATGTCTACTCTCATATTTATACATAGCATATTTTACCTCTTTATCAAACAATGTAGGCATGACTATCTTCAAGGTTTGTTTTCTAATGTCCCTTTCAATTTGGACTGCATTGTTCTAGTGAATTTTGATTGCCTTAAGAAGGTCTTCAGTCATTTGGCTTTTCAATTCCAATGGATCATACTTCCATTTTTCCATATTTTGTACTAATGCATCCTCAACCAACTTTTTCTCATCCTTGGTTTTGGAAGCATACTTCAGTGATCTGAGGTAAGTGGAGGCTTCTTTAATGTAATTGTATCATCTTCATCATCTTCTTTAGGCAATATCAATTTTATTCTAGATCTCCTTGGTTTGTTTGCAATGGAGGAAGGGGTACAGGCCTTTGGTGTTTTCTTGGGGGCTAACCTCTTCTTTGTAGGAGGCTCTTCTTCTACCTCTTCCTCTTCTTTCTCAGGTTCTACTTCTTCTTCCTTTATGTCATCCTCTTTACCATTAGTGATCAAAATAGGAGAGTCAGATGACTTGCCATATTTCTCTCCAAACTTCTCAAATATTTTCCTTCATCTCTTCAAGTTTTGGGAATCTCTATTTCCAATGTTATTCTACCCTTAGCTTCTTCATAAGTTTAAAAATATGCTTCTTTAGGATCACCAGGCTCATTAATAAGAGCCTCAATAATATCTTTGGTCTCATCTATGTTAACCTCATATTTAAAAGGTTTCACCCATGCAACCCTAGGTTTGACTGCTTGGATGTGCACTCTGTCATAGTCAACTAGGAAACATATATCATCCTTATAGTCTTCTACCAATTTTTTGGGAATTCTGAATCTGTTCTATATTTTCTCTCTGAAACTCTCAAAGTAAGCATCCATGATGGTTTCAAAATTGTCTCCCAATTCTGTTATAAACTCATTGATCTAATAAACTATAGGCCTATCCTTCTTCCATACAAATGTGCCTTTTGAAGGGAAAAAATTTTGAACATAAAAGAATAAGCAGACCAAGAGTGAACCGAACTTACACAGAGTGGTCTTAGATGCTTGGATGCTCTCCATGTTTTTTCTTAATTGTATGAGTTACAACTCGACAAGGTCAAATGATAGATTGTTCTTCACCACTTTGTATGCCAAGTCTATAGCCTCACATGGAACACTATTTGGTTGGATTGAACTATATATCTTATGTGCAATCACATGAATTCCAAACTTTAGCTCCATGTCAGTGACTCCATTCAACTTCATGCTTATTCCATCCCACTCGACAAGATTCTTCTTAGCTAGATTAGCTTGGGGTAGGGTTTTAGTTTCCTTAGGTTTATCAAGCATTGGGTACCCTGTCACTCAGTGTACCATCATCTTAGTGATTTTCATGGGTTGCTCCAACCAAAAATGCATGTCGTGAATGGGGATCAAAATAAACCTAATACACTTTATCTAAAAATTCTTTGACATATGCAAGATATGGGTTAAACCCTTGACTTTGAGGTGTTTGTATTTCAGCTTCAGGTTTCCACCCACACAAAGTGCCCCATATGCTTGATTCAACTCTAATGCGCCTAGTTGTTGAATGGTGCAATGATAGAAAATTCGAATGTCGTGAATCAATAGTACCTTAGGAGGAATTTGGGAATGTGCTCCCATTGGATCTATCTCCTCTGTGATCGTTGGATGAAGTTTGAACTTTGGTGGTTCGCAGACTGCATTCCTCACTAACATTTTGGATCCCTTCTTGATCTTACTACTGGCTGAAGATTCCATAATGCTTGGAAGATTGATGAAACTCCGCTGCAACTAAAGCTTCCAAACACAATTTTTTGCTGAAATCACTATAACCTCTTAATCTCTCTACAAACTATAAACCTTGGTAAACAATAACCCTTCAATTTCATCGTTTATGAGAATTTTCACCTTAAAGTTTTCATTAAATGTTCTGTACATAGTAGATGTTGTAGCTCGGTTAGTTCTTCTAGGCTTACTCAGAAGCTTGGCAAAAACTAACTTTGCATCTTTGAAACCATATAACCTGACTTAACTTGGTTAAGCCTGAGTAGCTTAGTTGTAACTAAGATCCTGACTTGATTAGAACCATAATGTGTCCCAGTGCATCATTATGCAGATTTAGACTTAATAGCATATCTGAAACTAATGTATGATGACTTGTATGCATAGTTCTAGTTGTCTCCTTACATCTTTATTCAGAGATGGTGAATCCACCCAACTCACCATTTTGGGTGCCATTTGTTCTTTCATTGTTTAGGTCTAAATTATCAGGATACTTCCTTACCCATTGCTGACTCATCTGAGTTTTGATTTCAGAAAAAAAAATTATTTTCCTTTCTCAAAATTAGTATCCACTTTTTCTCTATTCATACAATTCTTGCTTAGATGACCAAGTTGTTTACATACATAACATCTCTTAGTAGGATTCCTTTTTCTGAGGTGAGTCTTTGCACAATTTTCACCAATGTACCCATGGTACTTGCCACATTAAAAACACATTTGTTCCATGTGTTGTAATCCCAACCAAAAATTACCTTAGCTAATTGCTCAACAGGGTTCCACTTCTTAGTTCTGCACTCTGAAGAATTATGACCTTGTTTGTTACAATCAAAACATTTTCCTTCAAACTTAGGTTTCTCAGCGCATTCACTTTCCCTACGTCCATGTTTTTTTCATCTATAGAACTTACCATTAAGCTTTGACTTCCCATTTCTCCAACACTTATTTTATGTATACTCTAACTTACCACAATGATTACATGTAGGTTTCTTGTTCTTTTGATTTCCTTGTTGTGAGGATTCACCTTGTTCAGTATAACCTAATCTAGTTTGTCCATGATGTCTGAATTGAGTTTTCTCTATTAAATGATTCATGCATTCTTGTGAATTCATCATCCTCTCATTAGTTTTCTTTTCAGTATTGAGATCACTTTGCAGTCTTTCATTTTCAATCCTCATATTGATAACTTCCTAGATTGTACTATTGAGTTGATTTATCATATCTGCTTGCTGAAGTTACAAATGATGAATTTCTTTTTCTTTTTCCTCTAATATTGTACTTAGGAATCTCCTATCTTCTTGTGCCATTTCTCTATCATTTTCTACTTGGTTCTTTAGTTCCATGACTTCACATATTATGACTAAATGAATTTATTGTTCTCTTTTCAACTTTCTAACTTATTCATGTAAAGAGAGATTCTTTGCAAGTAGGTCTTCAATGGTTGCATCAGCTTCTTTAGAACTTCTTTCTTTGCAAAAATCTTCAATTCCTTCTTCTATGTAACCTTTGTCCTTCATTTTCATTGTTAAATCATTTCTTCTTTTTAGAAATGAGAGAGTTGCTCCTTGAGTTTTCTGATTTGATCCATGGCCACTTGTAGATCTATCTTTTCATTTTCAATGCCTTTCTCCGGTCTGTATATTTCCATTACCTCTGAAAGGCTCAAGCTGTTAAAATTATGATAAGAGAACCTTTTCTCTGATACCAATTGATGGAAATATATTTTAGGCTAGGTGACTGAGAGGGGGGGTGAATTAGGAACCAATAAAACTTCTTCACTTTAATCCTTTATTAGATTGTCTAATCTAATTGCATGCATGGAAAAAAAATCAATAAATATTCATAACACTTGACATGAGATATGGTGACCCAGAAACCTTCCAAATAGATATTTAAATTGGGGCGGGGATGACACCCAAAAGCTTTAGAACTGCAGTAATAAAGTTGGTCGATTAAGGCTTACAATTGAACACTTCTAATGGTATGCCCTGTTAGGAGCAATAAGGACTGTTAGGTCCACCTTGTGAAAGGATTTGTATAATACAGTTAAGTGTACACTCTTCTAGGAGATTTGTGAAGGACTGTTAGGTCCACCCTATTAAAGGATTTGACCAATACACCTGTTAGAATGAATCAGTGAATGATCTACTATGCAACTCTGATTTGTTGAATAAGATCCTTTGATGTAGAACTGATCACCTAAATGTGATAGATGAGTCAATGTTGTTCCTTTATACTATTTTAGCCTTCTAATCAATCTGCCTCTTCATATTCACATCCATACATGTATTCAATGTTTTTATGATGATTGATATCTTTTTTACTATATCTTATTATTATTGGATAAACAAAGTATCTTACATATATACCTATCCAAATCAATTACCTCTATAAGTCGGCTACTATCATATTAAATAGTATCAAAGAATATGTACTAAGTCAGCCCAATGCTAATACTTAGGTGTAGTAATCCACTCGGGTGATATACTGACACTCAGGCAATATAGTGAACTTAGAAACTTTGGCACTTGGTTGACACTAGGTGCTCAGTCCACATTGATCATTCAAAGATGGTATGCAACTCGGGTAACACTGGTGACTCAATAGATACTTCTTGGAACTAACTACTCGGTCGACACTACAACTGCTTGGCTTGCTCAACACTACAAGTTTTTGGCTCGGCTAACACTGTAATCATAAGAATGACTAAGTGTTTTGGAACTAATTGACAATATGTCTTTCCATAAGATCTACATTATCTAATATCCATCTCTCTTTGTCTTAGCTTTTGTCTCTTTTGATGTAACTATACCTCACAGTCTTCTGGTATGTATGTCTCCTTTGCCCTTGCAACCATCCTCTTCCACAGTGTGATCTTCTTCTTTTCATCTTTATCTCTTTCCTCTTGGATGAAAATACACCAAGTTATTTTTTCTCCCTTCATCTTAAACTTTTCTACTCTCACTTTTTGTGCTTCAGTAATCCCTTCACATTCAAAGTGGTTCTCTAAGGCTTCAATCCAATCTATCATAGCCTCAACATTAATTTTCCCATCAAATATGTGTAACTCCACTATATTACCCCCTAAAGGTTGCAAAGATTTCAGGAAACATTTTTTATCCGCAGGTATATTCAATCCTTCTCTGGGTGCTTCTTCTTCATCTTCATCTATTCCTTGCTCATCTTCTTCTCTATTTTCTGCAATCTTCTCTACTTGACCCAAATTATCTACCAACTGGTCTAATATTTCTCTCAACACCCTATTCTCTTCTTCCTTATCCTCTACCTTATTAGAAAGCTCTGAATTAGTCACCATATTGCAACTTCCAACCGAAGATGCTATATATGACATAAACCAAATTTATTCTCCAAGAAAAGTAGCTAAGTGCGCTAATACCAAAAATGATGTAGATTCAAGTACTCTGGAATTCCACTAGAGTAATAACAACTCTAGGGTATTAACAAAGGACTCTAACACCATGCAATTTCAATCCAACCATTGATTTATTCCTAAACTCTCTTCATGTCCTCTAGCATGTCAATGACCCCAATTGGAGATACTTGTCCTAAGTACTCAAATCCACCAGAATGTGAATGAGGCTTCCAAAAGCTTTTAAAGTGTCCCAACATGAGTAAAACAATATGTACAAACCATTTATTTTGTTCCCCAAATTTATTGGGACTGACTAACTTCACAAATCCTCCAAATCCCTTGTAGCCCAGTGAGCTTAGTTTTTCACCATTAGTTGAGTAACTCTCCAAACACCCTAATAGAAAATGTAGATATTCATATAACCATTATGGATCTCCTATTGATTCCTCAATGATAGATTTCAAACTCAAAACCAAAACAACCAAACTTGTGTAACCACCTAAATTTGGTCTGTTCCAACTATGGACCCTATTTACCCTAAGTGTGATCATACCCTTGATTATGTCCAAACGAACCTGTTACTGCTTGACATAATTCTTTAAATCAATTTAATATCCTAGATGATTTTTATCACTAATTTATATTAACTATTATAGCCATACAATTCAAATCAATTTTGACCAATTAAATCAAATCAAAAATCAAACATGGCTATAGTATTTAATTATAAAGGAATTAAATAAATCCCAAAATCAAAAACCCACTTGCAATTAACCCATTCCCCTAGCCTATTTAATTTAATTAAAATGGCTATAGTCCCCTAAATTATTAAAAAGCAATTAAAGTGTTTAAATAATTAATTCCTATATTTCTAAATGAATTAAATAAGTTTATTTCATTTTTTAATATTCCCTCAAACCCCAACCTAACCTATCTCAACCATTTCTACCCTAGGTTCTAACCCTTCTCAACCCATTCACCCATGCTAATCTAATTCTAATCCTAAATTCTTCTCTAACCCACCTCCTAATGTTGTCACATTCCATTAAGGAATGATTAACAACTCAACCCACTTGAKAAAGTCMACTTTCTCAAGCTGGACTTTCTTAAAGTCCATTTTCTCAAGCCTTCCTCCCTTACCTCTTTAAGGCTTTCATTAATGCCTTCATTAATATGAAGACCTTAAGCCTATGTCTCTCCCATGCCTTATTAATGCCTTGGGCATTAATGGCTCTTACATATTCATTTATGAGACTCCTAATTCATAAATGAACCTTGCCCCGCCTCTCTCTCTCCCATTCTTCTATAAATAGAAGCCTATTTTGAGAGCAAAAAAGTCTTCACTTTAGATCAGAAATACATTGTTATGCTGTTGAATTAATATTAGACTCATATTTCATCTATTATCTCATGCTAGTTCATTGTTTTAGTTTCACCTTTTAAAGCTAGATTACATGCTTTTTCATATTTTTAGCTTAAATTTGGATTAAATCCTTCATGCTAGAGTAGTATTGGTCACTGATTTATAGCATATTCTGAGGGCTAGTATGTTATGAATTACACTCTTTCTAGTTAGAAGGCAATAGGCTGATATTAGTGGTTTTGAACATTTTATCTAACCATTTGGACTAATGCAATGACCTATTGAGTGTTTGTGTTGTTTTTATCAAGTACCCAAATACACACACACATTTTTGGCACCCACCGAGGGGCTCGATTTTGAATTAAGCCTCATTTTCTAACACTTTTTTGCCAATTTGCAGGCTCAGGAATCGGACACGGAATTGCATTTAATCTTGCAGGATCGCATCCTAGATACATCGTCGCACCGCGTAATTTCTGGATCGCATCCGGGATTTCTCGGATTGTATTTGGTTTTGGCTCATATTTGGTCAGCAAGGGCTCATATCCAGAGAATAGGATCATATCCCAGATACTGCATCACATCTGGCAAGAATTTAGGATCATATCTGGTTTTTAAGCTTCTTCATTTGATTTCTCTAATCCTAACATTCTAACAAAGTGGTGGTTGTGGTATTTTACAGATTGACAAGTGTTTGCAGGTGCTTTTTGGCAGGGTTTGTGAAGTTGGACTAAAAGGATACTAATGTGGTTGTTACAGGTTGCCAAACCCCTTTTGTCTTGACTTCTATTTATTTTCTTTTCCAAAACTTAAAAACCATTTCTCAAATTTGCTAAGACAATCAGATAATATGTTCTTTTCCTCTTAAGGAAAATCAGAAAATTGGACGTTGTCTTATCATTTGTGATGAAATTGGGAGTACATGAACAACAAACACATCGTTTAATTCAATTTGGAAAAGTAATTGAACAACACAAAGCACTAAATATGTGGACTAAATGAACAAACACATCGTATAATTACTTTTGAAAATCAGTAATTGAACAAAACAAAGTATTAAATCATTGTGGTTAATTGGACAAAACAAACTTTCCCTTTCTGTTTTCTTTAAATAGGAATCATTAAAACAAGCTCAACATAGCTTGAGGGAAAGAATCGTTGATTTAAGTGTTTGAGGAGAAAATGACATGGACTAGGAGAGTATTCTCTTCTTCTCTTGAAGAATCAGAAATCTAGAACTCCTAAGCTCGCCAATCCTGGTTACCATTCTTTTAACAGTAGAGGGCCTGCCGGTTGAGGAAAAAATCTCCCGGAAATGACCCAAGTGAGGACAGGTCTTACGCCGACCCTTCCAACTCACTATAAATAGTTGCTTCCATGTAGGCCAAAGCCTCAAAAGATGGAACTAGTTTTGTTCTTGGAATTTTGACATCATTCCTTGAACATATCAGGGTATATATAGAGCGGAGCCACTTGAATCTTGCTTGTGAGACTATATATATTCAGGTACTCATAGGGCTATACGCCTTAATTTTTCCTTGTACAATTCTATGGGGGATAGTTTTGAATGGATTTCCCAATAAGCTACAACACATTCAACTGAAAGAATTCCCGATTCATCTCTGAAAGGGTGATAATCTGTGTGCAAGGCAAAAAGTAATTTCCCCAAGACACTCGTCATATCGTGCCCTCACTTGCGTTTGGAGTCAGCTAATACAACATCATGACTAGAGCCATTGCGTGCTTGGTGATGGTTGTATTCTAATTAGCATTTGAGTGTGTACCTAAGTCAATGAGCAAACGAATATCATCCTCCACCTAGAGAATAGGAAAATATGTGTGTTTGATTCATCCCTTTAACAATGCAAAACTGTCTGACGTGTCAGAAAGGATCACTAAAAAGATAAAGCTCCTCACAAACAATCAATAAATGTCGTACCCTGGAGTACAAGCATTTTTACAAGCCCTACACAACCTCTTAATGCAAATTGGAAACAAACAACTTCACGTTCCTCAAAAAGCAAATTTTTCAAAATGGACCAAAACTGACAAAATAATCATAAAATTGCATCCTATTTTTCCTGAGTCGTATCCGGTATTTTGGATCATATCTGGTCAAGCATATAGTCATATCCATTTTTTTAGGATAGTATCCAGGGTTTAGGATCGCATCTGGTTCTGTTAGAGGATCGTATCTGGGAACTCACATCCTGGACAGTGGGCATTTCTAGCAGCTTTTCCTAGGAAGTTTCAGTTGTTTTAGGTACCCTTTTTGTTCTTTAGCTAGTCTCTGTTGTCTCTTCAGGTCTCCCTGCTATTATTTTTGAAATTTTTGAAACATCTACCTTGCATGCTCAGTCAATCTTTTACGATCAGTTCAATACGTGTGGTCTACCCATTCTCTATCAACAACTTGGTTCCCAGCTCACTATCAGGGCATTCTAACCCTCTGACACTGGAATCATTTACATCCACCAACAAAAAAATAGTGACTTCTACCTAGACACATCCACTTGAATGATCTGAAATCCTTTCTATCACTATTGGGAAACATTGACAAAGTTGAGAAACAAACTTCATGGTTAACACAAGACGCAACAAGCACACAACTGAAGGATCAAAAGTGCCTCCTAAAACATCACACTTTCAAGGAGAAACTTCTCGCAATTCCCTATTTGATCTTGATTTACCTCAAATGGGTAGCAACACTAACAATTGGAGTAAAGCCTTTGAGGGCTATGATGATGGCAAACAAGCACAATCCATATGCACGAAAGAAGAAGAAAGACCCAGGTTTGAACGTAATCCATTTGGGTTAGATAGTGATGAAGAAATCCCTGAAGATGAATACGAGAAGCTTAAACAAAGCAAAAGAGTCCACAAACTATTGGAACAAATAATTGGTGATGATAAGGAGAAATACTTCCTACATTTAGCATCCACGGGTGTCAAATTACCCTAGGATTACGATGTGAACGATCTCAAAGAAAAGGAGGTACCAAACCCCATATCTATCCTTACCAAACAACTCAATCAAATGCAAACTAAGCTCACAAACCTCAAGCAAGAGAAGGACAAACCAAAAATAAAATACTCTTTGGACACCATTTGTCCATTTCCTTTCGACAAGAGTATCAAAATGGTTATGTTTCCTCCTAATGTGGCAAGACCAAAATATGACAAGTACACAGGGGAAACCGATCCACATGACCATGTGAGATAATTTTGTGCTCTTAGCATTGAGTATATGCATGAACCCACTTACCTCATGCGACTGTTTCCAGGGAGTCTAGGAGGAAATGCTATGGAGTGGTTTTCAAAATTGAATCCTAAAGTCAAAACATTTGAGGAGTTGATGCAACGGTTATTCAGTATTACTCCTACAACATTCAACATGATGTCACCATGATGGATCTATGCAAAACCAAGAAGAAAATATGAGAATCCTTTACACACTTCTTACAGAGATGGAGGAACATCTTTGCACAATATTCAAGAGTCATCCCTGAAACAGAAAAGATGGAGATCTTTGTTAATAATCTCATACCTGAATTGAGATATGCTCTACAAATGCAAGATTCTCCTAGCTTCGACAGGATGATTAAGAATGCTCTCCATATCAAAGAATTCATGGTCAAAAAGGTGGAGATCACCCTTCAAAATGAAAACAAAGGCAATAGCTCCAACTCCAAGCCTAAATGGTGGAAACAAAAAAAAAATATTGTCAATGATGGAGTGGTTGATGCTTCTAACATTAATTCTAAAACTGAAGCATTCAATCTTACCAATGGTATGCAAGCAAGTAAGGAGGCTAAAATAACACCTCCCATTCCCAAAGCCAACAATGATAATGACAAGGGATGAACATGGAATTCAAAACCCCAAAGAACATTCACACCTTTGGGGGAACCTCTTGAGACCGTCTTAAAAACATTGGTGGATAACAAAGTCCTTACGATTCCTGATTCTAAACCTTGGGAGCCAATGGTCAAACCGAGATGGTGGGATGATAACTCTTACTATGTCTTCCAAAAAAACAAGGGACACAAGACAAATAACTATCTCAAGCTCAAGCATGTTATCCAGGACCTCATCGAAGGGGGTAAAATCAAGGTGCATGGACACACTACAAATGAAGATCACACAGCATTTAATAAACCATTCCCTAATTACAATCAAGGAGAAACATCTAAAGGGAAAGGTAATGAGGTAAACTACACCTATTCCAAGAATGACAATGTGATCAATATGCTTAGCATTAAAAATGAATCCATCAACATGATCACCATCAAAGGAGCCTCATCCTCCATAAACACTGTAACCCGGAGCCAAGCACAGGTTACAATCAAGGGACCTCCAAAACCAACATCCACACCCAAGGTTCCTATTATCACTATTCCTAAACCAGGAGTAAAACATGTGGTCACTATCCCTGGAGAAAAATATGACTTGGTGGATCAATTGCAAAGAACTGCTGCCAAAATTTCCATCTTCAAATTACTCAAAATATCCACTGTGCATAGAGAAATCCTAGAACAAGCTCTACACGCAGCTAATGTTCCAAAGGATATAGATATAGACAAATTCCAAGCGATGGTCAATCACATCTTAGTGCCACATTACCTCTCCTTTTCTGAGGAGGATGACAAATCATTGACCCATCCACACAATCAACCCCTCCATATCGAAGTTCTTATTCATAAATCCCATGTTAGATGCATATTGATATATGGAGGCACTAAATTAAATATTTGTACACTGGATCTTGTCTGGAGGCTAGGCCTCTCAGAGAAAACAATTGACTCTAGAAATAAAATAATCATCAAAGCATATGATGAGGAAGAAAGATCCTCCCAAGGTATTATTTGTCTACCCATCAGAGTTGGACCAACTGAAAGAGATGTTATATGTCAAGTTCTGAATCTACCACTAGCCTACAACATTCTACTAGGGAGACCATGGATCCACGAGATGCAAGCTGTACCATCCACTTATCATCAATGTATCAAATTCCCACATAATGGAATAGAGGTGACAATTCTTGCAGATGCCAACTACGCTTGCAACAATATTAAAGAAGGTAGCATGATCCCACAAAACAAGGAGGCTATGGATGCAGTTACTCCTAAAACTACCAAAGACATGATCATGAAAGGCTTTAGCAAAACTTTGAAACTTCAAGAAATAGGTATGGGAGAATACAAGTTGGACCTGACTCCCTCACTGACAGAGCTTCCAATATCACCAAGATCCTATGGAAAACCATCATCAACATTCACACCTCTCGCAATATAGGAACAAAAAGTACATAAGGCTACTGGTATGATAAAGGCATCCACATCTTCTTCAGATAACACAGAAGAGCAGGCAGTCTTAAATTGGCTTTACAAAGGAGAACCAGTAGACTCTGAGGTCAAAAATGTAAAGATATCCCCAGAACAGTATGGAAAGGGATAGGACTTCCTCAAACAAATGGGATAAAAAGGAAAAGGGCCTCTAAATGACACAGGACAAGGGATCATTGAACCTATACCCATGGAGTTCCACCTAAACAGAGATAAAATAGGATTGGGCTTTGATACTCAATTCAACAAACCTCCTTCAAAGCAGAGTCCACCTTCTAAAGCAGAGAGTGATAAAACATATGAAATAGTATCAGACCCATGGCTTTATGAGATATTGCTACATATTGGTACAGAGAATCCTGAATATCAAGGAGAATGCTACGTACCTAGTTTTGAGATACCCCAAGATCTTCATACTCCTTTTCTAGGACAACCGCCCATTCAAGAGGTCAGAGACACCATAGCTACAATCACCCAAGAGGAACCCTGGCCACAAAATTTACACCCTAACTGGGGGAAATTGGTCACTATTACACATGTCCTAAATCTCCCTCACTTTGATCTACAAGTAGCTAACCGATTCCATCAAATAAACATTGTTGAATATTTGAATAGATCTAATGATGATGTCACAGATGCTCATGGCTATGAGTATGATCGGTTGTCTATTGCTTCTGAAGAAATTGGGATAGACACAATTTTCATGTTTGTAACTTTCGTAGCTCCTAGTAGACGACCTAACATCCCTATCAATGACACTGATCCTCCTGAAGTAGAAGAAGATTTCCTTCCACCGATCATTGATGGAGACACTGGTGAATACATAACTCTACGAGAATTTCATAGGCTACAAGCAAGAAGCCTCCTTTTACAAAGAGATGATGATGATTTATCCACTGATGAGTCACTAGAGTTTGATCCATATATGACTGATAATGACCCTTTTAACAATGATCTCGCTCTTATAGATCTAAACATCGAAGATATTAACTTAACAGACAGTGTCATGTCGGTTAATGATTTTGATGCTAACACGATGTTGTCCTTCTCAAAATCTGACTCCCTACAATTGGTACTCCCAGACCTCATTGATTGGACTGAAATAGATCCTACCCCTATCCTCAACTTTCCCAATGACCACTCCCTGGCTTGTTACCTTAATGCTTGTGAACCTCATCCCTCTTCCACCAATGCAAGAAGAGAGAACATGTCACAGGAGGATATCAAGTTTCTTAGTCACAAATTGAAAGATAAAAAGAAAAAGTAGACTGATGGTGAAAACCACTCTATGGCAGTATCCGATCCCAAAATAGTAAAGAAAAAATACGTATCCGATGGTGAAAACCTCTCAGAGGCGCCAAAGGATGAGACTCTTGATATCCTCCCTGAGCACTTTCAGGAAAGATCTTCGATATTAATTGAACCAACATAGCCAGTGAACTTGGGCACTGTTGAATATCCTTAGATAGTTCATCTAGCACAATCCCTATCAGAAGAAGAGAAGGAACACTTCACAGAATTCCTGAAGGAGAAAAAGATCAACTTTGCTCGGTCCTACACTAATATGCCAGGGCTAGATCCCAATCTCATTATGCATCACTTATCCATAGCTCCTGGGATCAAGCCCGTGAAACAAAAACTTAGAAAAATGTATCCTCATGTTGCATTACTGGTGAAAGAAGAATTATAAAAGTTGTTAAAAGCTAGATTCATTCAGGTCATTGCCTATGCAGCTTGGATCTCCAATGTGGTCTCGGTCTCTAAAACTGATAAATATATTAGGATCTGCACAAACTTTAGGGACCTCAACAAAGCATGTCCAAAGGATGATTTCCCTCTACCAAATATTGACATGATCATAGACCTTACAGCTAGCTACCAGATATGTTCCTTAATGGATGGATTCTCGGGTTATAATCAAATCAAGATCGCCCCTGAGGACCAAGAGAAAATCGCATTCACATGTGCATGGGACACATTTTGCTGGAATGTCATGCCATTTGGGCTAAAAAATGCCAGAGAAACATATCAAAGAGCTATGACAACCATATTCCATGACATGATGCACAAAAACATGGAAGACTATGTCGATGACACACTGGCTAAATCCAAAGAAAGAGGTACTCATATCGCTGATTTGAGAAAGATATTGGATCGAATGGAACAATTCCAACTCTGACTCAATCTGAAGAAATGTGCCTTTGGGGTTCAATCAGGTAAGCTCCTAGGATTCATAGTATCGGCTAAGGGGATTGAGGTAGATCTGGCAAAGGTAAAATCTAGCCTAGAAATGACTCCTCCACGTAATATCAGTCAAATGAGGACACTACAAGGGAGACTCTAGTCTATTAGGAGATTCATGTCCCAACTTGCAGATAAGGCACAACCCTTTACTAAGCTACTACATAAAGGGGTTACATTCAACTGGGATGAACACTGTGAAGCAAACTTTAGAGAATTAAAGGCATACCTGGCTACTCCACCAATTCTTATGGCACCTATTCATGGAAAACCTTTGCTCCTATATATTTTAGCTACAGCTACATCACTAGGAGTATTACTAGCTCAAGAAGATGAAACCAAGAAAGAGCGAGCTATCTACTACATTAGTAGAACTCTAGTCGCTTATGATCTTAATTATAGCATTATTGAGAAAGCATGCTTAGCAGTTGTCTTCGCATCATAGAAATTAAAGCACTACATGCTCTCTCACATAGTCAAGCTTATTGCTAAAATTGATCCTCTGAAGTATCTTTTAAGCAGAACAGCATTAACAGGTCATTTGGCAAAGTGGGTCCTAATTCTAAGTGAGTTTGACATTGAGTATGTCGAATGGAGAGCTATCAAAGGATAGGTACTTGCAGATCAATTGGCTGATTCACCACTCGAGGATGATGAACCTCTACTAATTGAATTTCCTGATGAAACAATCATGCATCTCACTGAACATCCCTGGAAGATGTACATTGATGGGTCATTTAATCAACAAGGATCTGGAGCTGACATTCTCTTCATTACTCCATAAGGATATAAGATTCCCAAATCTTACAAATTAATGTTTCCATGCACCAACAATATCTCAGAATATGAAGCGTTGGTCAATGGCCTCAAGCTCACCATAGAATGGAATTTCATTGAGCTACACATATATGGTGACTCCCAACTAGTTATCAATCAAATCAATGGGGAATATCAAACAAGAGATGAAAAATTGATGTCCTACAAACAACTAGTTGATGATTTAAAGAAATACTTTATCTTCGTCACCTTCCAACAGATACCAAGATTAGAGAATAAAGCAGCAGATGTTATGGCTACCTTGGCATCCATGTTACAACTGGAGGAACATCAATTCTGCTATGACATCTTGGTGGAAGAAATATCCTATCATGCCTTCACCAATCCAAAATACCAGGTAATCTGTGCCTTAAATACTCCTGATCAATCCTGATATGCCAGTATTATTGCCTATCTTTCAGATCAGACCATTCCCACCAATCTATCTAGAAACAAGAAACTATCCCTGATTAGGACAACATCATGTTATGTCCTCATAACTAACAACCTATATCGATGTAGTCTCAACGGTACACTTCTTCGGTGTTTAGAACTAGAACAGTCTGATCTAGCTTTAAAAGACGTCTACGAAGGTGTATGCGGATCACACTCGAATGGCTTTTCATTAGCTAAAAAATTACTCAGAGTAGGATATTATTGGCATACCATGGAGAAAGATACTATTCAATTTTCCAAAGCATGTCTTAAATGCCAAACACATGGAAACCTCATCCATGCTCCTGCCAGAGAACTGATACCTTTTATAACACATTGGTCATTTCAGCAATGGGCCTTTGACTTGGTTAGACAGATATATCCCAACTCTTCAAATGGACACAAGTTTATCATTATGGCCACTGAGTATTTTACAAAGTGGGTCGAAGTCATGCCGCTAATCAAAGCCACTGTCAAATAGGTGGTTATGTTCATTCTAAACTACATTATTTGTAGATATGGGATACCCTCTTCAATTGTGACAGACAATGGGGGCCAATTTAAAAACCAAGACATTGATGACCTCTGTGAACAGTTTCATATTACTCAACATTGCTCTTCGGTCTATTATCCTCAAGGTAATGGACAGGCTGAGGCATCAAACAAAAAAATTCTCAAAATCATACACAGAACTGTGAGCAAGTCTGGCAGAGACTGGAATTTACAACTAAATCTGACACTATGGTCCTACACAACAAGCATCAGAACACCAACTGGAGCCATGCCATTTTCTCTAGTCTATGGCACTGAGGTAGTACTACCTATTGAGGTTGAAATCCCATCTTTGCAGATATCTTTACAAGGACTGGTTACTGACGAATAGTACCGCATTGATCGAATAAATTCTCTGGACCTACTGGATGAGCGTAGGAAATAGGCGTTTGATCACCTCAAAGTGTACCAAGCGAGAATGTCCAAAGGTTACAACAAGAAGGTTAAACCATGCAAGTTTGAAGTGGGGGACCTTGTCCTAAAAGAGAATCCTAAGAACTAGCCTAACAGAGAGCAGAAAGGAAAGTTTGAACTTAACTGACTGGGACCTTATGTTATCACTGCTACTTTTGGGACTGGAGCTTATCAGTTAGCTACACCTGAGGGAGACGTTCTTCTAGATCCTACCAACACTCTACATTTGAAGCGGTTCTACACTTAATGTTCGGCTAGCAGAGCCTATACAGCAAAAAGTTCTTGCAAAACACCAAAAACATTCAGAAATTGATCCTGAAGAAATCCAAAAATAGTGGAAAATGTCCTACAAAATGTGTATCCTTGGTGAAAACCTGGTAAATAGGTGCCTTGATACTACAAAAACATTCAAAAAAGAAAAAATAGCAAAATAAAAATTGAAAAAGAGAAAAGTGCCTTGATAAGCACCTGGTAAAATAGGCATCTTGGTAGCAAAAAGAAAGAAAAGATCTTGCCAAGTGGTGAAAACCTGGCAATCAGGCATCACTTGTGTTTTGCGCTCCATCTATCAATGCACTACTGATACTAGGCCTTCATAATTTTGCCTGTGCTCATACGCTGACTTCATCTTCCTACATGACTGTCTTATCCTCGCTTGGGATTTGTCTATCTTTACGTCTTAGGAAAAGGTCATTCTGCACTAGGGGCATCTTTGTTGGCATAGTCAGTTGCGGTTGTTAGGTTGCTCTAGGATGGTTTTCCTCACGAACATGATGTTTCTCAATACATCTCAAAAACAATGTCACTTACTCAAACAAAGGTGTCTTTTGACAACATGGGACATGACATAACACTCACATAACATTCCTACAAATCCATATTGGGCCGCAAACATGAATGAATCATCCTATCAAGACACAGACATGGAACGCCATATTACTTGTATTGCAATTTTTTGATTGATGAATCTTTACTGTGTTTGACATGTGGATGAACAAAGTACTACTTAAACGCACAGTTTGATAATAGTTTGATTATGATTCTTTTATATCCTGATGATGTTTTCAACTAGGGGCATCTAAGTAATTATGAATTTTCTCTGATCGATTCTCAATTTGATGATTCGTTATGTCTTCTTAGTTACTCAATGATGTCTGCACAAAGACAAAGGGTCGCAAGGATTGGGGGTATAATGTTTTCTTGATTTTCTGTGTATGGTGATTGTTTCACATGATCCTATAAATTTAACTTGACTAGGATGTTTATGGTAAGAGCTGCCACTATGGGTGGATAGCCGCATATATCTCGATCTTTGTTATGTGTAAACTACAGTGAGTTTGACGTAATTTCCTTGTCTATTTTCTAATCCAAATTCTCACTAAGGTATACGAATCATAATGTACCCAAGGATATGAATTTTTAAGGTCATTGCGGGTTCAATATCTTGTCTTAAACAGAATCTAGTATATTAAAACGAAGGTGATTATTTTGATGTCCTGGCTTCTATGGCTTGGTACCTAAGTCTATTTCTGACATTTCAATAAAGCATAGTATTCATATTATCATAATATCAGTGGGTATTAGTGATGATTGTACTATTCAATGGTATCCATTCCAAAAGTGCCCAATGATGATAAAAATGTTGTAAAAATTGCTAAATCAGAGACAAGTCCTAAGAGTCTTCATATAGCTGCATTTAAAGATTGCTTGATGCATTTTTCAATAGTACATAACAACATAAGGAATTTTTGTGCTCAAAAATGCTTTCTATCTTCTTCCAAAAATCCAAGTTAATTACATCATCTATATTATTGATATTACTGATTCCCAAAATATTTGATCTATCGGGAACAAAATTGAACTCACCTTTTTAATGTGATTAACTTGGTACTCGTGTGTTTATTTTTAAACACACCTTCTTTTCCACTTCTTCTATTCCACTCTTTCTGATCTTATCGCTTCCTGCAAGTGTTTTGTTCTCTACAACTGAGGGATTTTATTTCTTTTCCTTTGATTTTGTTCTCGAGGGGGCATGATCACACTATCATCAATTAAATTTTTTGCTCGAAACAGCATCAAAATGACTTCGTTATCAAACAAACTAGGGGCATGACAGTTTCCTTGACTAAAGTCGAAACTATTGGATAGAAATCTTTGGTTCTCATAAGCTGGATATCTTATGTTTCCTCATTTTAGAAGATTTTTAAAGCTCCTGGCAGCTTTATACTAGCTTTTGGACGACAACCAAGTTCAGAATCATTATTATCAATCTTTGGATGACAACCAAGTTCTTAATTGGTATTTTTAAAATCTTTTATTGATCTTTGGACGACAACCAAGTTCAAGATCAATTCTATTAGTTTTTGTTCAATCAAAGTGTGAGACTGATCTCATCAACATTTCATTTGACAATCAAGAACGAGATTCTCAGTCTTTCTGAAGTCAAAATCAAAAACTTTCTTTGAATCAATGCGTTGTTCACACACCAATTCAAAGAGGGGCAAATGTAACCACCTAAATTTGGTCTATTCCAACTATGGACCCTATTTACCCTAAGTGTGATCATACCCTTGATTATGTCCAAACGACCCTATTACTGCTCGGCATAATTCTTTAAATCAATTTAATATCCTAGGTGATTTTTATTACTAATTTATATTAACTATTATAGCCATACAATTCAAATCAATTTTGACCAATTAAATCAAATCAAAAATCAAACATGGCTATAGTATTTAATTATAAAGGAATTAAATAAATCCCAAAATCAAAAA
>MU223409.1:594070-623965 GCA_018584345.1 Thuja plicata | reverse complement strand
AAAATAGTAAGTTCAGAACCAAGCTTGCATTAATGGAACTTGTTTTGGATTTCTCCCTTGGAGAACCAAAATTCAGAACCCCTTACAAAGAATGAAAATCAGAATAAGAAGGAGAAGGGGAACATTCTAGAAGGAAACAAAAGAGGACACTTGTCGGACTCTTCATCTGATGAATCATCCCCCTGAATTGAATGAACAATCTCCTTTTCTTCTCTCGAGGACACCTATTTTCATCTCCTCCAGCAGGCTCATGAGTCACCGGATACAAAAAATAGGATATTTCCGAACTATCTTCCTGGCCCTTTGTTTCTAAGTCGCTGGATCATTTTAACTCTATTTTCTATTTGTGCAAGTAAGCGATGCTTTCCTTTTTCCAACTTGTCGCATGCTCGCGAGCCAACATTTCATTTTTCCTGAATCCAGGTGACTGAGCAACAATGCCTCTTATCTAACTCATACTCTGTCTGGTCGCTCACTCGTGCAACTTTTGTTCTAGCTTTTATCTTATGCGCGAGTGAGCGATGTATTCTGTTCTTGGAATGGTCGCATACTCGCGAGCTGAGAAACTTCATTTCATTATGGACTGTGAGTGCGCGATGTCTTTCTTCCTTTTGGCTTGTCGCACACTCGGGAGCTGATTTCCTTCTCTATTGATCAGCGACTGAGCGACCATGCCTCTTGTCTTTCATCTATTCTTTAATCGCACACTCGCTGACTATTCAAACTTAACTCTTAGGATCCAGGCGACTGAGTGATGCTTTTCTCCTTTGACTCGTCGCCTACTCGCGACCTCCAAAACTTCACTTCATTATGGACTGCAAGTGCGTGACTATTTTAATTTTCACCTTCGTCGCCCACTCGCGAGCTATTTTTTCTTATTCTGTCATTGTCGGCGAGTGCGCAACTATCTCTTTTCTTTCCTCATCGCACACCCGCGAGCTCTGTTCCTTCCATCTTTTTTGATCGGCGAGTGCGCGACATCCTTCACTTTTCAACTCATCGCACACTCGCACTGCAAAACACAACTAGGTTAAAACATAAGTGAGTGGGTGACCTACGGGATAGGACCTCGTCGCGCACTCGCGGAGCATGAAACAAACAGAATAACCTTAGAGCAACTGCACGACAGACATATTTCAACTTGTCGCCGACTCGCAAATCTATGACTTAACTTCAATAAGGCATCGCGACTGTGTGATTTGCATTGCAAAACATGAACCCGCTCACTCACAGACAAACCAAAACCTAGCATAAAGAGCTCGCGACTGCATGATTTATATTTTAAATCATTAAACCCGCTCAGTCGCACACGGAACAAAACTAGACACAGGCTAATCATGACTGCGTGATTCACCTTTTCAGACAGCTCGTCACGTACTCACGCAACTTAAAGACAAGTTAAAAAGACCGACACGACAGAGCGACTAAGTTAAAACATGACTTCAAAAAGGAACTTGACCATTTTTTGCGCGGCAAAGCATGGGATTTTGAAACAAGAAAGCCCGGGAAAAGCTAAAGACCAGGAAATTCAAATTTTTTCAATACAGTGCTAACACCATGCTAATCTATGGAAGCTTCTTACTTCTGTGGCTGACTTATGTGTAGGCCAATTCAAAATTGCTTCCACCTTGATCATATCCATCTTCAAGTTACCTTCTGAGATAAAAAAACCCAAGTATACAAGTTCTTACTTCATGATATCACTCTTCTCCAAGTTGATTGCCAACTTCTCTTTGTGTAATCTTTGCATCACCATTTGCAGATATATGAGATGATCCTCCTTGGTTTTTCTGAACACTAAAATGTCATCTAAGTACACTAAAACCCATTTTCCAATGAAGTATTTCAACACCTCATTCATTAACGTCATAAATGTTCTTGGGGCATTTGACAACCCAAAAGGCATAACAAGCCACTCATAGAGTCCCTCGGTAGTCTTAAAAGAAGTCTTCCATGCATCTCCACCTTTGAATCTTATTTGATGATACCCACTCTTAAGATCTATCTTGGAATAATACTTAGCTCCTCCTAAACAATCCATAAAATCCTCTATCCTAGGGATTGGGAATCTATACCAAATAGTGATCCTATTTATGGTCCTGGAATCAATACACAATCTCCAAGTACCATTTTTATTTGGGGCTATGAATGTGGGAACAACATGTGGACTTATGCTCCTTCTAATCAATCCTTGATCAAGAAACTCTTGAATTTGGTTGGTTATCTCTGCATTTTTTTGTGGGGTCATTTTATAGGAAGCTTTGTTGGGAAGTTAGGCTCCTAGGATGAAGTCAATCTGATGACTAATGGATCTCTCAGGAGGTAGACTAGCTGGTTGACCATTACTAATGATGTCTTGGTATTGAATCAATAGCTCTTTCACTTCTAATGGTAACTCTTCCTTCTTATCCCCTTCATCATTCTTTGGCTTTAAAACCAAAGCAAAGCCTACTCCATCTTCTTCCTCCAATGTTTGTAAGAACTCTTTCTCACCTACTAACAATATTTTAGGACCCTCTTTCTTTACTTCACCTTCTTCCAAGACTGACTGAATCTTGAAAATTACTCCATCTTTCTTAAATGAATAGGAGTTCTTAGCTCCATCATGCACTGCAGCTCGGTCGAACTGCCAAGGTCTACCCAACAAAAAATGACAAGCATCCATTGGCAGGACATCACACAAAACTTTGTCCTTATACCTCCCTATGGAAAATTCTACCCAAGCTTGCTCATTAACTAACACATGTTGATCTTTACTCAACCAAGTAACTCGGTACGGGTTAGTATGAGGAATCTTTTTCAATTTTAAATTTTCTACTGCTTCCATAGAAACTATGTTATCAGTAGAACCAAAATCTATGATAACTTTGCAGACCTTACCTAGTACCTTATATTTGACTCAAAATAGAGATCTTCTTTAGTTGGGTTCTTCTTTGATGGGTTCCTTGAGGAGTGCTCTTTGAATCATCAAGTTCTCTCTTATTTAAGAATCTAGGGCTACTTATGTTGTCTTGTTGCTAGAAGACTCTTCTTGCACATAATGTGTTCTCTTCTCTCCTCCTTGTGATGTAGAACTCTTCTCAAGACACCTATAAGCTGGATGCCCATACTGTTGATAGTTATAACACTTTATTGAAGAGAAATAAGATCCTCTTCCCTGATTATTGGTCCTTACTCTCGAACCATTATTTGAACCTCTTCCTTGGTTGTAACCCCCTCTTGTGTTACTGGATTCCCCTTGGTTCTCATTGAGCTTGGAATCATTTTAATTTCTAGCCTCAGAGTTTCTTCCACCAAATCCTCCTCTGTGATTTCTATTGTCTCTTCCTCTTTCTCTGTCATTTGTGTCTTTCTTCTTTTTCAACTTCTCCTCTACTTTGAGAGTGAGCTGATAGAATTGGTGTACTTTTTTGGGACTTAAAATATTGATTTCTTCTTGGATACTCCACTTGAGACCATTCAAATATCTGGCCACTTTTAGACTCTCTTCTTCCATTACATGGGATCTTAAGCATAGCTTGTGAAATTCTTCAATGTAGGTAATGACTTCTAAGTCTTTTTGTGTCATATTTTCTCTCTTCTTGTGCAACTATACTATATAATCCTCAGGGAGATAAGTTTCTCTTATCTTAGCCACCATGCCTTGCCAACTGGTTATGGGGTTCTTTCCTTCTTTGGTCTTTTCATCTTGGATGAACTTACACCATGTGAGAGCAGTTCCTCTCAACCTTGTTTTATCTATTCTGACCTTCTGAGCCTCGGTCACATTATCACAGTCAAAGTGATTCTCCAATCCTTCTATCTATTCCATGACTACTTTTGGTTCCATCTTGCCACTGAATAAAGGCACACCTTCTAAGGACTTACCATTCATTGCCTTCAATGCTCTCAAGAATGGCTCTTCTTGAAGCACAAGGTCGGGTTCTGGCACTATGTCTTCCTTAGCCACTGTCTTGTCTTTTTCATTAGCTTCCTTCATCCTTTCATTGACTACTCCAGTCCTAAGCTGCACTTCTTCCAACTTGGTAGCCATTTCAGCTAACTGTTACTTCAGTAGTCTATTCTCCTCTTTTTTCTCTTCCATATCTTTTGCAAGTTCCATGTTGGTCACCATCTTGGATGAGTCGACAGACGTTCCTACAAATAACATCCAAACAACACACACCCAAATCTTTTAGGGCTCTCATACCAATATGATGTGGGACTAGAGTCTCATTGCTACTACAAAGTCAGCTTGGCTCTGCTCTAAGATCTTTCTCCTAGATCTCTTAGGGTATTCACAACCCCAAACTGAGGTAAATCACTATCAAATTTATCTCCCTTCAATACTCAGTCCCCATCAACATGTTATTCATCTTCCTCACTGAACCTACACAAATGGGTTCATTCTACTCAATCAATGTTTTCAGAACATTACTTTCATTCTTTTTCCTAATCTGACTATTACTGACCTCGCCTAGGGAAAGATCTCCAAACTCGTAACTATTACTTCTCCTACCAAAAATAAAAAAGAAAATATGTACAAGGGCTCCTCTCGAGTTCCATCCCAATACATGATTCTCACCATGGATTTAGGAATCTCGAGGGGCCATTAATGTTTACAGCCTAGAACAGGTGAAGAGCTAACAACTTGCAAAATAGAAATAAAGTAAACTAATCTACTTTCATGCAAAATGAACAACAAAGCTTGATATTCACTAAACACATAGTCTGCAACTTCTCATTTCTGGAAAACAAAACCAAAATAATACAATAATCTACAACTCTGTAACTTCTCTTTACAACCTCTACTACTCTCTAAATGAAGGCTTGGGATGTCATTATTAACCATCCCATCATTGGAACAACCCTAACTATCCACTCATTCATAATCATCTCTTCAAGAACCATTATAACTACCCATACTTTCCATTAAAGACAAGATCTGCTTTTCATGGGTCGTTACGACTGAACTCACCCAGTAACAGCAAGGAAAACTGAGCACCAGTCTTAACCGGGTGCCAGTGTTAACCGAGCTCCAGTGTTAACTGAGCTCTAGTGTTAACTGAGCTCTAGTGTTAACTGAACTCCAATGTTAACCGAGTGCCAGTGTTAACCAAGCTCTAGCGTTAACTGAGTTCCAGTGTTAACCAAGCGCCAGCGTTAACTGAGTGCTAGTGTTAACCGAGCTCCAGTGTTAACCGAGCACCAGTGTTAACCGAGCGGCAGTCCTACCAAGTAGCTTATCAAAGGTTCCTGATGACTTGGTTGGATTTCTGTAGGCTTACAAACTACCTCACATACACACACAACTAAAAGAAACCAACTAAGAAACTAGAGTGTTTGTTCATCAACTTGACCCATTTTTCCACTCGGTCATTATAAGAGTGAATGAACAAAACACTTTACAAACCAACAAAAATAATCTAAGAATTCTTAAGAGTCTTTCACCCTAGTTATTTAGGTGCTCATGCACCATAACCCTTTTATCCATTCCAAATCCAAAATCCATCCATATAAATCTAATCCCACCATTCCTCATCCTCCCAATTCATTTTGGGCCCTTATGTCTAAAACTTCGTTCCTTTGTCATCCACATCCATTTTGGGTCCTTATATCCCAAAATCAATTCCTTCATCTCTTCCATAGAGTTTGGTTCCTTACATACCTCCATCCACCATATCCATAAAATTTACCTCAAAGTTCACCATCCTGTAACCTCAAATACCAAAGCAAGATTTTTTTTTAAAAAAAGGCACACATCCTTGGATTCCTTCCAGAATTTACCCTCCATTATCCCATCCATAAACTCTCTAAACCATCCATCCTCATGTACCTATACCATTGGTATTGGAAGAAATTTAGATGCCAAATCTATAATTCATAAATCCAAAACTCCAAGGATTAACATGTCCCATCAAAAATACATGTTCAAGAAATGAAAAATATGATCCAAAAGAAAGAAAAACCCAAAAGGCCACAAAGGCCGAAAAATAAAAATTCAAAAACCACGTGTATTCCAAATATACTCATTAAAGCAATTCATATCAAAGAGAAATCCATCTTGGCATCAAAAATTGTTAATCCAAAATCCTCCTCCACTTGCAAGTCCTTGAATCCTCCACCTTCTAAATCTATTTTTGGCCCTTATGCACCAAAATCCACTATCTTATGTCTATCATCTCCTTCATCTATTTTGGATCCTTATGTCCCAAAATCTACCTTTGATACTCCATCCTCCCCTCCAAAACTCCACCACCCTTAAAGGTCTGTGCCAATGATGATCTTTCCCACTCTCTCATCCATTTATTCATAAGTCTTCCAAATTCCATACATTATCCACCAATCCTTCCCCACCCCTTCACCCCTTTGAGCCAAAATTATGTAAAAAATCTTATCCCTCTCCATCCTCCATCCATTTCATCTCCCTTCCCACCATCCTACCAACATCTATGAGAATATATCCAAATTTCCTTGGTCCATTATAGCACATCTACAAGGGATACCATCCATAGAATTAGATTCTTGATTCCTTCCTCCATCCTTAATTCACATATTCATTGTCTTCCAAATTCACTTATCCTCATCCTCTTCCACTTTACACTTGGGGCCAAGCTCCATCCATACTATTCTACTAGATCCATCTTATCCATTATTCATTTATCCTATATAAATGCATCATCCTTTGTCCATGTTTGATCTTAAATATCCTATACATTCCTTCCATCCACATCCTCCATATCCCTTATCCATTATCGTATATAACTCCATCCACTATCTACATATTTGATCTTGAAATCCTTGTTTGACTTCCCAATTAGATCAAAAACTAGGTTGTATAACTCAACTTAGGGAATTGAAATCCATGCTAAGCAACTGTATTTATTCATGCATGTGTACTTGAAATGGGCTAGGACTATATGTGCACTAAGTGTCTACTTAAGCCATGCTATCCTACAACTTTGAAAGAAAACAATGTTGGAAATGAAATGCTTGCAAATGAAGTACTCAAATGCTAAAAAAAATCTATTGCTATAAATAAACTTATGTAAGTAACTACAAAAATATTCAGGATAGACATATAGTAAACTACTCTGTCTGCTTTGGTTACAAGAACATAAACAGATAGTTGTCTCCAGTTGCTGCAGGAACAGACAAACTCCAAAATAGAAACTACAAATGAAAGGAATTTAATACTTAAATAAAAATGGATTACCCACCAAGTGGGCCCCCTTAGATTAGTGTATCCAAAGCTTGAATAAACTTATAAACTCATAATAGCATCATTTTATTTATTCATCAAAAAGTGTTGTTACACATCATAAGTTGAAACTAAACTAAAATTGTACTTGCACTAAAAACTAGAATGCTACATTACATTGAGCTCTACTTCTTTCTAACCTCCAAGGAATTTTTAGAACCTTATTTATAAAAAAGTATTGCTAAAAAATAACTAACTAACCAATCAACTCCCAAAGGAATAGGCGGATAAGAGTTATTACAGAACTAGGAAAAAGGAAAGTCATCCAGCTAATTAGGAACAATCAACTCTCCATTTACACAAAGAGTAAATATAGCTTATCCACTACTTCGTAGATTTGTTCCACTTCTATAATGACCATTAAAGTCCTTTGACTTGCTCTAAACGAGATGAAATCAATCTATGGTTGGCTGCTTCAAATGTTGTTGCATGTTGAATAGTTTTGACTTGGTCCTCATGGCATGATCCTTCTCGAGCAACATCTTAACTATGTTGCTTCATTAATTACTCATGCATCATGACATTAGTATGCATAAAGATATGAAACACATATATATCCATTTATTGTCAGAATAACATCCATTAAGGCATATATATGTATATGTGTATATATATACATCTATATATATATATACGTATATGTATGGATATACACACATGCGCACACATATATACCTGCTAGCCCACCTCTCCTGGATGATAGTGAAGGTTACTGGCCATTTCTCTTATAGTGACTCTCACGAATGGCCTACTATTTAGTTATGGGAATATATATTGCCATATATTGAAGTGGGCATGAGGTTCTCTTATAGTAATCATGAAAGGAAAGTTTAGATTACCTATAAATAGTAGGGTCCACAATTGGTATTTATGATTGATTGGTCGAGGCCAAACCATTCATGCGTCGGATTAATAGCAGTAGGTCTGAAGATGTCCCCTAAGGGTGCGCTCGAGATAACACTCAACTACAGTACAAATGTGGGTACAGGTACAAGTGCAAGTACAAGTACTATGTGTGTGTGTGTGTGTATATATGTATGTATGTATGTATACATATATGTGTGTGTGTGTGTGTATATATGTATGTATGTATGTATGTATACATATATATGTGTGTGTGTGTGTGTGTGTGTGTGTATACATACATACATACATATATATATGTATGTATGTGTGTGTATACATATATACATATACATATACATACATATACATATATATGTGTGTGTGTGTATACATATATATATACACACATATATATACATACATATATGTATGTATATATGTATATATATATACATACACACAAATAGATATATATGTATATATACACATATGTGTGTGTGTGTGTATGTATGTATGTATGTATATGTATATATATGTATATACACACACAGGCACACACACACATATATATATTGCATAGATAACCATATACAAGTGTTTTATCATCCACAAGGGTAATTAGAGCATAAGTTCAAGTTTATGACAGTTATATATGATATAAACCTACCTATCCAAAACAATCACTAAAACATGCAAACACAAGGATTAGTCGTTAGATTCAATAAGGTTAGCATATTCAAGAAAAAGATTAAAAAAGATAAGAAGTTTACACCACAACCTCTGATGAGCCAAAAAAGTGCACCCAAGACTTGTTGATTTTCTCTTACAGATATTTGTGGGTGTGCTCTCCCAACACAATAAAGTAAATCTCACTAAATGATTAAGAATGCAAGCTAAAAGATCAAAGAGTGATGAACTCAAGAACAAGTATTGAGAAACTTGTCTCAAGCTCTCACCATGATTGAGAATGCAAGATTAAGCTAAGGTGATGTGCATTAGATTGAAAAAAAAAACTATAATTTATTTCACTATTCCTAAGATATGATATCTAATTCAAACTTGAAATAAAAACATGAAAGTAAAATAAAATATTAAAATACTTAAAGAGTTCTAGAGCTAAACTAGCATGATAACAATGCAAAAATAAGAAATTGATTTGCTCTTGGCAAGAGCTCTATTTATAGATTTTTAGAGGGAAAGGAAGGGATTGAATGAGGTGGAGCACATGTGGCATCCACGTAGATGCCACATAGAGGACACAAGGGAAAAAGGACATGTCATACAAAAGTCAAACTCAACCCTTTAAGGTTTGAGTGGCTCAAGGTTGTGTGAGGGACAAAAAGGTGACTACATTTAAGGAAGTTGGCTGGCTTCCTTGGGATGGGTTACTCACACATGTGTGAGCAACTCATTAGCACTAAAAAGGTGTATGAATCACCTTTTTAGCCTAATAAGTGGGATCTATTAGCAAATAGCTTTATTAGGATGAGAGTGATGGGTGGTAGGGCAGGTTTCTAGGTGGGTTTTAAGATTAATTCAAATTAATCAAGGTTTAGAAGATTATTAGAAAATGTGAGGACTAAATAAATTAAAATTTATTTAAAAGAGGATTTATGGAGGTCATGTATTATCTAATACATTAGAAAGGTATAGTATTTAAAATAAATTTAAATACTATAGAGAATGAACTATATTTAATTAAATAAATGTAATTAAATGAAATAGAAGAAAATAACAAATATAGTTAATTAATTAAAATTAACTATAATGTTACAGGAATATTAATTAAATTAATATAAGGATGATTTTTGACGTCTACATTTTGCCCCTCTTTGGTGCGGCATCGAAAGTGGCGTCGCGTCAAAGAAAATAAAATAAGATGTCACAGAAGGACAAGAAAGACCTAGGGCGATGATGGTAAAGGAGAGTGCCCCTCGAGAAAATAATAGAAAATTTAATTTTTTTTTGTAAAATTTTCGCAAAAAGGGTGGAAACAGAGGGAAAAACAAATTGCATGGCATGTCGGGAAGAATCAGAGAAAAAAATTGGGATCAAGACAGGAAAATGGGGACCAGGACTGGAAATGAGTCCCAAGGGGCCTATAAATAGTCCATCGAGGCCCGAGAAGAAGTCATTTTCACTCACAAAGAGTTAAAATACAAGAGAAGAGAGAAGAAATTGTGGATGTACAAGACCATTTGCAGTTCAGAGAGTGCCTCAGGACCTACCAATGACCCACGAACGCAGGACCACCAGTGAGTATTCAAAGGCCTCCTTGTCCTTTACATATTTAATGCTTTAGATTGCATTTATGACTCCCTTAAGGCATCCAAAATGGGCCTGTAGCGGAGAGGACGATTGCCAGACCGTCGTTTGCACAGACAATGATCGACAGATCATCGTCTGCACAGACGGGGATCGCAAGATCATCATTTGTGAGGGAAAGGGGGAGATAAAGATTGGAGCAAAGATGATGAACTAGTTCGCTGTCTACGTAGGTGAAAAGGCGGTGGCCTAAACCATTGTCTCTGCAGATCAACATCTACATTGATCTGTTGTCTACGTGGGTAAATCTGTGTCTCCTCCGATTGACCCAGGGATGGAAAAAAAATAGAATAAAAGGTTTAGCAAAAGGGATTTCAGGGGGCATTTATCGATGCCCAAAACTTGGAAAGAAGGTTAACTAACAAGGGTAACTATGGATTCAGGAGGACACAATATAATTTTAGGCTAGGAAGTGTTATCCAATAACTATGGCACTGTCGCAGGAGCTGACAATAGAGGAGTGAGGACAGGTCGCACTATACGACCTAGAGCATGTACATCTATCTCTGGCCCCATCTTAGAGTGCATAATGCACTCATGTTGGCCTTGATCAAGAGGTGGCATAGCACCACGTCTAGCTTTCACTTCCCCATAGGGGAAGAAATGATTACTCTGCATGATGTGTGGAGGATATACAAAGTGTTGATTCCCGAGTATTGCTACAAGGGTTTAGAGCCTCACATGGAGATGGAATTTGGTAGACCACTTGCGGAGATTCCCACCACACGGTAGTGGATGTCCTGAGTGAGGGATATGGTGGTACGGTCATGGTTGCGATAGGTGACTCTATATTTGATAGGTTTGATCGGAGGGTGCATGATGCCAGATCATGTGGGTCATGGGTTACCTATAGGTTGGGCTCGAGTCCTTAGAATCATGGTGGAGGATGAGGGAGCGCAGTACTGCTAGGGATACTCCATCCTCGGGTAGCTGTACTATGACTTACACATGTGCGCCTATCGTAAGGGTAGGGCACTGGGAGCAGGGTGCACACTATTATTAGTGTGGGCATAGGAGCACATTGTTGTCATATGCCCTATCAAGACACAAGAGATCAGGGAGGCCTACAGGCCTTTTGATTGCAGGTACAAACCTCCTATTAGCTACAAGTTGATAGACTCAATAGGATACTGGTGTTAGACGCTAGATGAGATGGGTCAAATAGAGTGGGCACCCTATGTAGGGTGCAAGGCATGGGGTCACCAAGACCTACCGTAGCAAATGTACATAGATGATGACTTTTATGATTCATATTACCTCATATTTATTCAGAATGATTGTTGGCTCATAAAGCACACTTCCTATGTGATATGCAGATATATGCCTTTGAGAGTGCGCAGATAGATGGGGCAGCTCTAGGATGTAGTACCAGATGGGTTCCCTCATCTACTGCTGACTCGGGAGGTGGGGAGCATATGGGGGATTGGAGTAGATCTACAGGGAGCTAGGGGATCTTGGCTCAGGATGACAAGAGTCACTTGGATTAGGGATCGAGAGTCTCTACATGACACAGGAGTAGATACTACATATGCAAAGTGGTGGGCCACACACAAGCTAGTTAGATTGACTTTACCAGGCATGTTGCAGGTGGATGAGCAGTCGAGTGGAGGGGAGAAGGGTGGCGGACAGGATGGGGATGATGATGAGGAAGAGGGAGATGGAGGAAGGCCCAGAGGGAGGAGAGTTTGGCCTAGGGTAGCTATCTCAAGGTGACGAGGATAGGTACAAGTGTCAGCAGGCAGGATGTCACCTGTCATCCCAGATGTATAGGGACCTCAGGGATAGGGGCCACAAGGGCCACAGGTATAAGGAGCACCAGGTCAGGTATAGGGATAGGGGAAGATACCACAGGGGCCACCAACAGACCATATTACCTACAAGGTTTATGATATCATGGTTGCAGAGTGAGACAACCTGCAGATAGATATGAGGAGAGTACAGGGACAACTGGCCACATCTCAAGCTACAAAGAGTAGCTTACAGGCAGAGATGGTTAGGGTACAGGGACAGTTGGCCACCTCTCAATCCATAGAGAGAAGTGTATAGATGGAGTTGACCCGTGTACAAGAGGTATTAGCTAGAGAGATTGCCTGAGAAGATAGTGCACAAAGAGCATTGGACATACTGTAGGCATGGGTAGACAGTGGGGATTTTTCCATAGGGGTACAAGATGAGGAAACCCTGAGGGAAGAGCCGGCTAGTATGACGGAGCATATAGAGGCTCTCACAGCACAACAAGATGCTACACAAAGGTGGGCTGAGACCTACCGAGCAGAGCGAGATATAGCTCAAAAGGTGGCTACAGCTGGGGGTATAGCTCAGGTGCTAGTAGATTCTTTTGTAGTACATAGGGAGGCAGGTTGGAGAGGACAAGAGGCCGCATATTATATGGGCATATATTTTGGGGTGGTTCCAGAGGGATAGTGATTACCAGCATATAGAGAGAGATCTGTATCACATAGCACATGTCGAGACTCACAGGGATCAGTGGGGATGTCACCCTATCCACCCAGAGAGGGAGGGGGTGGGGGACCATCATAGCCACCATCATGATTTATCAGACTACTTTGATACACATTTTTGTAGTTTTGAGATGTAGACATGTATGTATGATGTACGATGGACTGATGCACTATATACTAAACATTATATATATATATATATATATATATATATATATATGGAAATTTATTGCGGTGGACCTATCTTGTGTTATGGATGTTTTATGATTCTATATGCAGATGTTTATGATTTTATGAATGACATGCTGGATGTGATGGATTTACATGATTATGCTTACCTATATGTGATGCAAGGATGTGATGCATATGATGGTTAATGATATACATGTTAATGCTTATAGATGGATAATTATAATGTATTTTATGTTAATATATGCAATGTGATGTGAGATGTAATGAGAATATAATGGTTATGTAATGAGTAATAAATGGGTAATAAATGCATAGGTGTGTAATATATAATGATTAATGAAATGACCTAATGTATAATGTATTTGTAATGAGTAATAATACATGACCGGATGCAATAAATGTAATGATAATGAAACTAAATGGGAATGTAAGAAATCTAAATGAATGCAATGAAATGTAACTAATAATGAAATGTGATGAAATGACAATGTAAATGTAAGGTAATGCAATGGAATGAGCAAATGCAATGGAATGAACCTTGATGCAACTAAAATAAAAATGAGATGTAATGAAATGTATTTGATATGAAAAATGAAACTAAATGAGATGAATTGAAGGAATGTAATTAATGCAATGAAAATGACAATGAGACAAAAATGAATGCAACAAAATGACATGGATGTAATGTGACACATGAGGACAATGCTTTTGTGTGTATCAATTAGGTCTGATAGGATCATTTAGGTAGCTGGATAGGTGGAATAAACAGAAACCTTGCCAAGAGAAAAATGCAAAATGCAATATGACCTAACAATAATACAACTTAACTACATGAGCTACGTGGGATTTATATTGTGTTAATGTTGGAGAGAACACCCTAGTTTGATTTTGCAAGAGGAGGAATGCACCATGTGTTATAAAATGCAAGTGACATGGTTCCTTTGCATGGACTAGACTCTCAGACAAATAGGTCGTTAGGAACAAGGATGCAAGATATCAGGCATGGTGGAACCTATGAAATATTACTCATGAGGAGATGCAGTACACCCAGATATTTTTAAGGATTTGGTATGCAAGAATCCTGCCCCAATGAGGTATACATAGTCATAACTAAATATCAAACATAAATGCACTAACTATATATGAAAAATAGATCACATTGTAAATGACACGTATTCCAATAGGCACTTTCCATGATGGACCAAGATATTAAAGATTGAGGTAGCCATGAGAAGAACCTATTGAAACACAAGATAAAATTAGCAAAAAGGCATCTTGACCAAGCGGTCATTCAGTCCAAAAGTTCTTGTCATGAACAATTTTTATGTGATGATTGATTAAGAAGCTGACATCAGAAGGATGCATCCTAATGGGATAAAGATCCATTGATTGTGAAAACAGGGATATGTTGGCAATTACTTGTGAATAAAATAAAGATGAGAAAGTCAATCTATCTGTTGATTTGGTGAAAAATATTCATGATCATTGTGTTTGGAATAAAGCTCACTATTGTGGGGTAAGCTCAGTTGTGCAGGAATGCGATCTGATTGTGGAAGTGTAAAGCGGTTAGGAGGCTACCTGCACATATATGGGTAGGATTTTATTTTGGAAAGGCAATGGATGCTGCAAAATGGAATGGTCGAAACAGATGGTGGATATGACTACACATGGTGCCTAAGATAGGTTTTCACCATGGTACTTATCCTTTGCGGCATTGAAGTGGTTTTCACAAATGGATGGATTTTATTTCTTTATCTTTTTGCTATTTTATGCTTTTTATGTTTTGTATTTTTTTTATTTTTTGCTTCTTTTTTTTATTTTTTTATTTTTTAATTTTAATTTTTTAGGACATTTGCAATGTTTTTGGATTTTCTAATTTCTAATTTTTTTGGATTTTGACTATTTTCTATTCTACAATAGACTGCTAAAGGATCAAGCCTAGAAGTGCTTGAGATGAAAGATATTTACAAGGTCAGGAATCGAATCTCCTTTTGGTGTTTCAATTTGATAAGTTCCAAACCCAAACTTTGTTGTGACTATGATGGGTCCCAACCAATTAGGCTCAAATTTTCCTTTCTTTTCATAGTTCTGGAAGTTCTTCATGTTGTGTTGTAGGATGAGATTACCAACCTCAAACTGGCGATGTTTGATCTTCTTGTTAAACTGAAGGCGGAGGGGATTTTGATACATGCGGAGATAGTTTAGGGCACTGAGGCATCTCTCATCAATGATTTAAAGATCTTACAAGAGAGCAACTCTGTATTCTTCTTTGGATAACAAATTCTTGTGAGAAATTATGAGGGAAGGGAGCTCAATTTCAATGGGTAGAACAGCCTCGATACCGTAGACAAGGGAAATTAGAGTGGCTCCAGTGGGAGTACAGATGGAAGTGTGATAGGCCAAAAGGGTGGGATTGAGGTGAAGGTGCCAATCGGTGCCAACATCATCGACTATTTTCTTGAGGATTTTGAGGATAGTTTTATTTGTAGACTCTGCTTGACTGTTACCTTGCGGGAAATACTTGGAAGAGGTATGGTGGGTAATGTCAAATTTTATACACAGTGCTATGATATCCTTGTTTTTAAAAGGTCCTCCATTATCAGTGACGATGTCTTGAGGAATGTCACAGCGACAGATAAGGTAGTTCAAAATAAACTTCAAAATCTATTTTACAGTAGTTTAGGTAAGAGGAATAGCTTTGAACCACTTGGTAAAGTATTCAGTGGCAGCAAGGATGTATTTATGGCCATTGGAAGAATTGGGGAAAATATGGCCAATGAGGTCTAGGCCCTAGTGGGAAAAGGGCCAAGGGGTGATGATGGGATGAAGGGATTGGGAGGGAGCATGTATCAAATGACTGTGCTTCTGACAAGGCACACATTTCTTCACATAGTTATAGGTGTCTTGCTTTATGGTAGGCCAATAGTATCAAGTACGTAACAATGTTTGAGCCAAGGTGAGCCCACTATAATGAGCCCCACAAATTCCTTAATGTACCTCCTCCAAGGATATTTGTCCTTCGTCAAAATTCAAACACCTTAGAAGAGTTCTGTTGAAGTGCTTTCGAAATAGGGTATCACCAAGGATTGTGTAATGGGAAGCACAGTGAATGAAGGTTTTTCATTGATTAGGTGTTAAGGTGAGTGGGGTATTTTTGTCATTAAGGTAGGAATATATTTCTCGATACCACAGGGAATTAGGATCAGCTATTTCACACACTATTTTAGAGCTTGGTTGGTCACAGGCAAGGACCGTAAGGTTCTCAATAAGAAACTCACATCGTGCACTATGTTCTGGCATGGTAATCATGGACCCAATGGTAGCCATTGTGTCAGCTGCTTTGTTATTTGTGCACAAAATTTGATGGAAGACCAAGTCAGTGAAATGTTGTTTAAGGTCTTCAACTGTGAAATGATAGGGAATCAACTTATCATCCTTCATTTTATATTCATCTAGAACTTGTTTAATAACCAATTGTGAATTGTCTAATACTAACAAACCAAAAAATCTTCCATTTTATGGCTTGACGAAGTTCAAGTACAAGGGCTTCATATTCTACAATATTGTTAGTACAAGGAAATTGTAATTTATAGGACTTAGGGATGAGATCCCCTTGTGGTGTAACAAACAAGATTCTTTCCCCTGATCCTTTTTAAGTAAAGGATCCATCAAAATAAATTTTCCATGGGATACTCGAGGAAAGATTGAGGCCTGATTCATCTAGAAAATCTATGATTAGTGGATGCTTTTCTTCAACAGGTGCTTCAGCTAACTGATCTGCAATGACTTGTCCTTTTATATATTTTTGATCCACATAAACAATGTCAAACTCACTGAGCATCATAACCCATTTCATCGTACGGCCAGTAAGAGCAGCTTGTGATAGGAGATACTTGAGTGGATCAATCTTAGAAACAAGGTGAATCTTATGGTTAAGCATATAATGTTTTAACTTCTATGTGTAGAAGACAACATCCAAACATGCATTTTCAATGAGGGGTAATTCAACTCATAACCAATAAGTGTCTTGCTAAGGTAATAAATTGCTTGTTCTTTTCTAGTGTCATCTAGTTGTGCCAAAAGAGTGTCCAATGCAACCTCTGTAGAAGATATGTACAAAATCAGAGGATGGTCAGCAAAAGGTGGCACCAACATGGGTGGATTAGTGAGATATCCTTTTAGTTTCTCAAATTATTTTTGACATAGGCAATGGCATTGGAACTTGATATTCTTGCGTAGAAGATGGGAAAAGGGATGCACTTTATCTGCTAGTTGTGACATGATTCTCTTGATAGACTAGAGTTTTCCTTGTAAGTTGTGCAAATGTTTCATTATTTTAGGTGGTGGCATCTCTAGGATGGCTTTCACTTTCTTTGGATCCACTTATATTCTGCATCGTGACACAATGTATCCCAGCAACTTACCAGATTGAACTTCAAAGACACACTTCTTAGGAATTAGCCGAAGCTTGTATTTCTCCAATTGCTCAAAGATTGTAGTGAGGATGGGAATGTGTGATTCTCGTGTCTTGGATTTACCCAAAAGATCATCTACATAGTCTTCCATGATGACATGTAGGAGATCATCAAAGATAGTAGTCATTTCTCATTGATATATTGCTCCATCATTCTTAAGACCAAAGGGCATCACCTGATAACAGAAGGTACCCCAAGGTGTCATGAATGTAGTCTTGTGTTGATCTTTAGGTGCTATTCTAATCTAATTATAATCAAAGAATCCATCTATGATGGACAACATCTCATGTCCAACAATCAAATCCACTATAATGTCAATATTGGGAAGTGGAAAATCATCCTTAGGACATGCAACGTTCACGTCTCTGAAGTCTATACAACTGCAAATGCCCCTAGTAGGATTTCCTACTGGTACAATGTTGGAGACCCATTCAGGATAATCTATAGGTTGAATCACTTCTGCATTGATCATCTTCTGAAGCTCTGCTTTGACTACCAATTCTACTTGATGATGCATCTTATGGAGTTTTTGTTTGATAGGTTTCACATTAGGATCAAAGGCAAGATGGTGCATGAAAAGATTCGTATATAGCCCAGACATGTCTTTGTAGGTACATGAAAATTTGATTTTATGTTTTTGAAGAAACACAGTCATGTCTTGTTTTTCCTGATCATTGAGAGATACCGCAATGTAAGTGATTTTTGGATCCTCTTCTGTACCAAGATTGATCAAGGTAGGGTCTTCAATTATCATGGTGGATATTTTGGGTTTTGAGGATATGAATGGAAGGTTAGATTCTCCATCCTCTAGTGCCTCGAAAAGGTTTTCACTAGAGGATGTGTCCTTTATTTTGTCTTTGTCTTCATCTGAAGGTGCCTGCAAGATGTTTTCACCGAGGGATATTTAGTATTTTCATTATTTTTAATTTTTTTATTTTCACGTTTATGACTAAGGGAATTGAATTGGATATTGAAGTAGGCTTTCTCACTATAGTGGATCTATTGCTCATATTCTTGGAAATTCTTAAGTCCAAAGAGAGCTAATATTGCCTCGTCTGAATCACAAATATCTAAAGCTGGTGGTGAATCTTGTTGATCCCAGTCAATTAGTTTGGGGTTTGTGAGGGGAAGGTGAGGGGATGAAAGGTCAGCTTATGTAATGGTGAGGACATAGGTAAATTCATCAAGGTCATCCTCAACGTATTGGAAATGGACTTCAAAAAACTCATCTTCGGTGTTTGAATCCAATGCGGCTAAACAATAGTCCTTGGAAAAGTTAGTCTTAGTTTCTAGGGAGCCCAATCCTTGTCCGCGAGGATAGCCATTTGCTATGACAAATTTCTTTTTACCAGTTTTGTTTGCACCAAGGCTAGTTCCCTGATATCCCATGCCTTCAACAATGGGGGTGGCCTTGATGTACTTTCCTTCAGGGAATATTATTGGTTTTTCTTCTTCTTCATTATAGATCAAATCAAGGACACTAGATTCCATGTGCTCATCTGATAAAGACCCCCAATGTTCAAAAGTGTTCTTTTTGCATTGCATAAGGTATTTTTATTTAGAGGGAGTTAGCACTGATGGTCTCCCATAGGACTTTGGTGACAAAGGTAGTTGTTTGATGCATAGAGCGCAATCAAATTTGTATTCTGTCATACCCTGATCCGTAAAAGTGATCTTCTTTTCAGACTCATGGGTTCTATCTTCAGTGACATTTTATTTTCCTTTGGATTGATCAAGTGGTGTCTCTAATGTCTTTTCTATAGCCAAGGATTTTTTTTGAACATATATCTCTTTCTTGATAGGTCGACTGAACTCATTCAATGGACAATAATTTGATTGTTTTCCTTCTAGTCTCTTGTAATGTTGAAATAGTTCAGGGTCTCCTGGAATTGTGATCTCTCTATCGTGATGTGTAAACTTGAGGCATTGATGGTAGGTAGATGGTACACCTTTGATAGCATGTATCCAAGGTTGACCCAGCAAGATTTTATATGGTAGATCCAGGTCCAGCACATGACAAACAGTTTCAATTAGGGTCGGGCCCACTTATAGAGGCAATGTAATCAAGCCTTTTCTTTCTCATTCTCTATCATCATAATCCTTTATTATGATTCTCTTTTCTACATCTAGAAGGTCTTTAGAAAGACTGATGTTTTGAATCATTTTGAATGTACACAAATTTAGGCCAGATCCACCATCTATAAGGACTCGTTTGATTTTAGTGGATAGGATTTTGGCTTCAATGTGGAGCGAATTATTATGGTGAAGGTCAGGACCATAGAAGTCTTTGTTAGTGAAAACAAGATTCTCTTGTGCAATTAAATTCCCAATGATAGCTTGGAACTAGGAAACATTGATGTTTTCAGGAACACGGGATTCATTCAAAGCATTCTCAAGGACTTCTTTGTGAAAAAGAGAGGTACGTAGAAGTTCTAGGATGGATATTTGTGCAGACATCTTTCCTAACTGGGCCAATAGGTCATAATATGAGGCATGTCATGCATCAGTAGATGGTGCAGCTGGTGGATTTGTAGATGTAGAGGGATTATCGACAGCTTAGACAGTGACTTTGGGTTTGCTTATGGTAGCATTGCAATTGGCATCTTTTGAGGATCAAGGTGTTGAAGTGGGTTTCAGATGCTTTGATATGTCCACAAAGAGTGTCAAATCCAAAGATATCATTTTCTTCTAGAATTCTGCAAGTTTGATCATTTCCTGTGATGGTGTTTGTAGAGTAATCATATAGGATTGTGTTGGATGCATTGTTTTGATAATGTTGTGGAAAAGGTTCATTGTAGACTTTTAGCTTTGCATTGGATGAGGAAGCATTCTGGCCTTCAAATTCAATTTTTCCATTATCAATAAGATCTTGCACAAAGTACCTCAGCTTCATGCACTTCTTGGTATCATGTCCTTTAATGCAATGATAATTGCAGTATTCATTTTCTTTATACCAAGCAGGCTTGGGTTGATTATCATCGAAAGGTTGAGTATTTGAATAGATTATCATTCCTTGATCAACAAGTTGTTTAAAGATCACATTCAGTGGTTCCACCAATGTTGTGAACTGTCATCATTGTCGATTGTTATTGTTATTGTTATTGTTACTATTTTTGTTTTTGTTTTTGTTGTGAGGGAATAAATAAGATTGATTGTGCGGTTGAAATTATTGTTGTTGATTGTTATTTTTATTGTTGTTTTGATTTCGATTATGATTGTTGTTCTGATTTTGATTCTAATTGTTTTGATTATTATTGTTGGATGCCTGAATAGTCCTAAAATGTTTAGCATTAGTCACTCCATCATTGAAAAATCCTTTGTTTTTACTCTAAAATTTTGGTTTGTCATTGTTGGAAGGAGTATAGTGTTTGATGCTACCTTTTTGCAAAATCCCATCTTCGATGTCTTTCCCCTTCTTGAAAATGGATTCAAAGGTGTCAGGTGAAGCCATTTTCATTTGGAATGACATCTTCAATACCAAGTTCTTTGTGAAGATGTCAATCAAATGATTATATGGTACTTTCCATGGCATACGATTTGCGATATGTCTCCATCGTTGTAAAAAGCTAGCAAAGGTTTCACCATTATTTTGCTTGGTATTGCACAAATCATTGAGTGTTACTTGATGTTCAATGTTATACAAATATTTTCCAACAAATTTCTCTGCAAGATCAGAGAAAGTAGATATTGACCCGTAAGGAAGGGCCATGAACCATTCTAAAGTTGCACCTCCAAGACTCCTAGTGAAAAGTCCCTTTAGGTAATTTTTGTTGTAGGCAACTTCTTGACATGCAATGTAAAATTCTTTGAGATGTTGTAGAGGACATGTCTCTCCCTTGTATTTCTCAAATTTAGGGATCTCAAAGTTTGGAGGGAATGTTTGCATTATGATAGACTTGTCGAATGGATAGGGATAAATCTCATCAAAGGAAAACTCCTTTTTGCCCCCATTCTGAAAACCATACACAAGACTTTTTAGCTCATTAACTTTATAGGCTAAATCTGGAGTGTTGTGCAGAATATATTGTGGCCCATAAGATTTTCCTCCTCCAAATTGTGTAGTTAAAAACCTAGTGGAGGTCATACCAACCGTAGGAGGGTTTATGTATTGGTAAGCTCCAGATGTATTGATTGTAGACGTCTTCATGCCAATTTTTGGGAATGTGGATGATGTAGATTGAGGCATGGAGATCTTCCTTATGTTGTTGACATTGGCACTTGCACCATGAGAGGTATTTGTTGTCGTATGAGTGCTATCATGTGAAGTAATGTTGGGAAAAACACTTAGGATCTATTGGATTTGTTCGTTGGTCAATTGAATTGTTGATGTAGTTGTTGATACAGGTGTTGATGTGGGAACTGATGTAGAAGTACCACTAGTAGTAGCCTTACTGGCATCATGTGATGATGTTGCATTTGAATTAGAGGTCATGGTCATGCTGGCAATAGCTATAGCCTTAGTGATGTTATGAGTGAGAAGTGAGTTGTCAAAATCAGCGACACCGTAACACCATTTCAAATGAGATTTAAGAAGATTTCTTCACTGTTTTGACTAATGGCCTTTTCAACCATTTCTAAGTTATATGGATCCCTAAGAATAACAATCACTTGTGTAGGCATTTCTTCTTGATCCACTAACTCAGTTTCTTTGAGTGCATTGGTTATGTCATTGATTCATGTCGCATGGCTTTGAAAGAATTGATTAGCAAAAGGATTCTCCTTGTCAAAGGAAGTGTTCAGTGTTGCATGCCTCATATTTCTAGCTTGGGATCAAGTAACTACTATACAATGGAAAAATTAGAAGAATGAAAGATGAAACTGGATGGAGCAAAGATCTTGTTCTTGGATTGATTTGATTTTGATTGATCGGATTGGATTGATTGATGCTTGATTAAGGATTGATTGATGATTGATTTTTATTTAAAGGTTTTAGAATAAAACCTAGGTATAACAAGACCTTGTGATGATACAAACACAAAGGATTAAATTGGATGATATATTTTCCTACTTGGAGATAGACTTGTGATCTCAAGTAAAATAGGACATTACCAATGGATTTAAATTACTTGATACGGACTATTGGTCTACAAGCAATATTGTGTTTGTCTAAGGATGAAGGTCTGCAATACTTTTGATTAAGGTCGTCCAACCTAAAAAGGGATTAATTTGATTTTGATTTGATTTGAATTCCAAAGAGGCTTGATCTAATGCATCGAGAGAAAAGGTGATATTGATTTTAGAAATAAGAGGTTGATCTAATCATATTTCTTAAGGGTGACAAAAGCATGATTTATGCGATATTTGGCCATGAAGTTGAAAACTTTGTTGTTGTAAATGATAGCATCAATTTTCTTGTAATATTTAATTTCTTGCTTGATCGATTGGGTAATGTGTTGATATTCCTTGGATTTACAATTGGTCTCTTTCTGTTCTCGATAAGCTGGAGGAATCAGAAGCTTAACTTTCTTGCATTTCTTGGAATCGGTCATGTCCTATAGAAAAAAAATCTGATTTTGAATGAGCAATTGAATGTTTCAGGACAAGTGGTTTTAGGATCTCATAAAAGACCAAATTTTGAAGCTCATTGTTTTAAAACGAAGACGGAAGTCTAAGACGCAGACAAAAATTATAGATTATAGATGGAAAAACTACGCAGATGGTAATCTGTACAGATGATAATTCCAGAGCGGAGACGATAGTCTGTAAGCAGGACAACATTTTGATGATTTGGAAAATTTTAGTCTCGGTCTAGTTTTTAGTGGATTTGTTCAATGAAAAGAACCAGTTTCATCATAGTCAAAGTAGAAAATAACAATCATGTGTCTCAAAAACAATCCGACAAGGGACAAAGTAACCTTGAAGGATACAAATAAGAGTGAAAATTTTGTTTGTTGAGGATTTCGTTCATGTTTTGATTTGTCAATGTTCTTCAAGCACTTCAAACACAACCTACATAGGGAAATTGGTGTAGCATGAAAATATTTTCCCGTAAACTTAGGCACACACACAAGAGCTAATCAGAATATGATCGTCACCAAGCATGCAATGACTACAGTCATGACACCATATTATCCAACTCCAAATGCTCAAGGTGGCACGAATTTATGAGTGATCTTGGGGAAGTTACTATCTTCCTTGCACAAACATTATCACCTTTTGGGGTGGACCTAGTGGGCCTCTAGTTTAACAGTTCTTAGTAAGGTCCTCCGTTTGTGGCTACCCAAAATATATAGTCTCGCAAGTGAGATTCAGACCTCTCGACCCTACACAAGTTGAATATATCCCCCTTGCAGTCTTGTAAAGAAGATTGAGACCAAGATGGCACTACAAGTGCCCAATCAAGTGTAGTCTTGCGTAGCAAGATTCAGGAAACGAGGCCCTATAAATGAAGGAGCATTAGAGATATAAATAGTAATGTCTTTCCTCTTTTTGGATTGAAGAAAGATTTTGATTATAGTGGAGTGGAGTAGCCAGGTCTGCTTGTTCCCCACTTGGGTCACTCCCAAAAGATTGCTCTCTTGGCAAGCCCTCTAAAGGATTAACATAAAGCAATGGATTGGAGATGAGAGGGGTCTAGATTTATGATTTTCCCACAAGGGGAAAAGTGCATAGTCTCCTACCTAATGTTATTTTCTCCCAAGCACATAAATAAATTTGTTCTTTCCCAAAAAGATTTATTTGCCTAAAACAAAATAAACATATCTAGGTTTTTGATCTTCCAAAAGGAAGAGAGCATACTCCCCTAATACTTATTTTAGATCACACAAAAGATATTATAATTAATCTAGGTGCCTATAAAAATAATATGCTAAGAAAGCATGATTGTTTGGTTGAATGTATAAGGCAACCTGCAAGAACACAAGTGAGTAGTTTGAATGTTTATGTCTTCTCCCAACATCCTAAAACACACAAAGTTAGTAGTTTTATGCTTGTGATCTTTAGAAATGATTTTGTAAAACCTCATAAAAGATTAGTAACATGAAAATCTGACAGAAAATGACAAAAAATAGTGAATCTGTGCAAACGACAGTGACAAGCCACAGATGACAAACCTGCACAGATGGTTGTTAACAGGTGCAGACGTCGAAACAATAATATGTGCAGACATTAAAAATAAATCATAGATGACAGTTTGTAAAACACAGAATTTATACCTGCGTAAGATGTTGAAATGTGCAGATGGTGATCTCAGGCCGTATACGATGAATTTTTAGAGACGGTGAACAACCTGCGCAAACGGAAAAAAAGAAAGGGTTAAGTTAGCTAAAAAACATTAGTTAATAAAAATATTCATTTTTACAAATTTTGCCAGTGTTTATCTCTTAAAAATTGATACCCTGTCAGAAAATAGAGAATTAAAATTGCAAAAAATGTTAAAAATGTATTTTAAACAAAGTTAAACTAAAGTTCTTTTTAACAAGTGGAGATGGTAGTTTCAGGGAGCAGATGGTGGAACAGCGTAGACGGCGATCTGCACAAATGACAACCTTAGAGAAGAGACAGCTCTATGTAATGCTTTTCCAGAATCACTGAAAGACGCGGCGATTTTCAAAATTTTGAAATTTTAAGGGACATGGCTCCCATTAGGCGTGCCAAAATATATATGATATAAACCTACCTGTCCAAAACAATCACTAAAACATGCAAACACAAGGATTAGTCATTAGATTCAATAAGGGTTAGCATATTCAATCAAAACATTAAAAAAGACAAGAAGTTTACACCACAACCTCCGATGAGCCAAACAAGTGCACCCAAGACTTGTTGATTTTCTCTTAGAGATATTTGTGGGTGTGCTCTCCCAACACAATAAATTAAATCCTACTAAATTATTGAAAATGCAAGCTAAATGATCAAAGAGTGAAGAACTCAAGAACAAGTATTGAGAAACTTGTCTCAAGCTCTCACCGTGATTGAGAATACAAGATTAAGCTAAGTTGATGTGCATGAGATTGAAAACAAAAACTATGATTCATTCCATTATTCTGATGCTATGATATCTATATTCAAACTTGAACTAAAAACATGAAAGTAAACAAAAATACTAAAATTCTTAAAGAGTTCTAGAGCTAAACTAGCATGATAACAATATAAAAATAAGAGATTGATTTACTCTTGGCAAGAGCTCTATTTATATATTTTTGGAGGGAAGGGAAGGGATTGGATGAGGTGGAGCACATGTGGCATCCACATAGATGCCACATGCAGGACACAAGGGCAAAAGGACATGTCATACAAAAGTCAAACTCAAGCCTTTAAGGTTTGAGTGGCTCAAGGTTGCTCACACATGTGTGAGAAACCCTTGGAGAATGGAGTGGAAGACAAAAATGTGGCTACATTTAAGGAAGTTTGGTGGCTTCCTTGGAATGGGTTTCTCACACATGTGTGAGCAACTCATTAGCACTAAAAAGGTGTAGGAATCACCTTTTTAGCCTAATAAGTGGGATTTATTAGGATGAGAGTGATGGGTGGAAGGGTAGGTTTCTAGGTGGGTTTTAAGATTAATTCAAATTAATCAAGGTTTAAAAGATTATTATAAAATGTGAAGAATAAATAAAGTAAAATTTATTTAAAAGGAGATTTATGGAGGCCATGTATTAAATAAAATTTAATACATTAGAAAGGTATAGTATATAAAATAAATTTAAATACTATAGAGAATGAACTATATTTAATTAAATAAATTTAATTAAATAAAATAGAAGAACATAACAAATGTAGCTAATTAATTAAAATCAACTATAATGTTAGGGGAATATTAATTAAATTAATATAAGAACGGTTTTTGATGTCTACAATAGTAATTTCATAAAACCAACCAAAGATACCTATAAACCAAGTCCAAGACACTGACTATGACATAAACTTATGACTATAATAAGGAAAACCCAACAGACATTGTTAAATATAGAGCCATTATTTAGGCTCATCGATCCTATCCATATCCTCAATCTCATGGTCTTTTTCCTATTTATTTCCTCCATCCATAATCCTTTAAAATTCCATCCTCATTTACCATGTATTTGATCTTGATTATCCTATGCATTTTGTCCATACCATATTACCTATACTATCCATATCTTCCATATCATTATCCCTTATCCTACTCATACCCTCCATCTCATATCCCCTATTCAAATCCATTCAACTTTCATACCTTTTTATCTTGATAAAAACAATAGAGGCAATAAAATATACATCCAAGCTTTGGACAATACAAGCCTTCATTCCCTCTATGCATATCCATTATACACAATCTTTCCATCTCATATATCCTTTATCCACCATCTTTCCATCCTTCATTCTCCCACCTCTAGTGTGGGGCATTTAACTCCTTTGCAACATAATACTTGGATGTTCATCCTCGTATTCACCATCCTTTAGTCCTCCATCTACTATCATTATCCATCCATTCCATCCATCTATCTTGTATACACTCAATCTCTCCATCCATCCATCATTTACCATACCTTGGTTCTCCATTGTGATTGGTTCTAATCCATGTGTCATGTCCACATCCTATTCAATCTATTTATCCTCCTCCCATCTTATCCAATCATTTATCCTCCACTCTCATTCTATCCAATCCACTTTATCCACCATCTTATCGCATCTTATCTAAACCATCTTATTCACCATTTAATCACATTTTACTCAATCCATTTATCCTTTTACCTCCTATTGTATGCTACTCTATCAAATTCATTTATCAATTCCACATCCTTTTCATTTATCATCCAAACACTATAATCTAAAAGTTGCAAATCAGTCCAATAAAGTGCAATTAATTCTGAATCATGCAAACCAGTCTTATAATCTACCACATAATCCATAATAAATTCATCTTAATCCAAATAAGATGATAATATATTGATCAAATTTTAATAAAATCGTCATCATTGGATGTATCCTTCCCAATCATTTGAATGTACATTGTTCTTATCATTAACTTTTCCATCCTCATCAATCAATCAATCAATTAATTTTCAGCTTGACTTGTACTTGGCATTGATTCCTCTAATTGCAATGTTGATCCTCCTAATTGTTCTATAGCACCAATGAGATCATCAAGAGCCTGCAATCCCTGGTCTTTTTTTGGCTACTCCTCTTCCATGAACATATCCTATTGACCCTAAGGATTTTCTCCCCTTAGCTCTTCCTCGTGCAATTCATCTTATTTTTTAGGTATGTTGGGATGCTCAAAATGTGCTTTTAAAGGACATACCTCTCTCATTTTTTCTTCTTGCATATCAAATTCCTCTATAGGTGCATCTATCTGCTCCAAAAATGGAGACAGTGGTTCATTCTCCTCTGAACTATTGATAGTCTAAGTTTCCACCTGGGGGTATCATGCAAAGATTCAGATGATTCAACAAGAATACTAGCACTCAGATACTTTAATTTCTCAACCCCACTAGGTTTCCCCTAATCTTGGTACTTCTTCATTGATTCATCTCATGAGTGGCCTTAGGATTTATATCCTTTCTTGGTTTTCTAGTGGGTTTAGTTGCAGATGTAGAAGCTGCATGAGGGTCTATTTCTTTCATTATCATTATGTTTTAACTATGATTAATTAGTCCAATTTCCCATTCTTGCATGTCTTCCTTACTACCCTCATCTAGTTCTGCCTTTCCTTTCTCCTTCCTAACAATAACCTTATTTCTAATGGGGGTTTTCTCATAGGTATTAATTCTAAGGTGAGATGAAGGACTCACCTTAATGTTAGAAAGTGAGGGTTTAGGTAAGTCTTTCTCAGTTGGTTGTTCAACTGTAGGAAGTTCATTTTCAGGGGATGCCCTTGATGAAGACGCCCCCATGGTCATTTTTACAACTCCCCATTAGGTATTGAAAGTGGATTCCAACTTACTCAATCCAAGGGTGGATTGAAGCTTTTTCATTTGGGGGTGATGGTGCAGGAGCACCTAGGCAAACTCTCCATTTCTAGTTCAAATTTTGGCTTGTAACTGCGTGCTAAAAATGTGTCACACTTCTATGAGTCATAATATTCAAGATTGCTCAAGAATGAGGTCTCGAATGGTGACTCATAGCTCTCTATTCATGGAGTGCAAAGGTGTGTGATGGAGGCCCTCGGATTGACCTAGTTTGTGCCCTTGCAAGTACACCATAACGAGAGATTCTATATGATAATACATGATTTTGTCTATATGATAATGGAATTAATCTATATGATAACAATGCATGATTATTCTATGAAAGGAAATACGAATGCAAAATTAATCTATGAAAGAAAATATGAGCTTAATCTAAAATGCAAATGCAAAATTAATCTAAATGAATTGCCATGAATGCATGAGAGAAGAAGACAAGAAGAGAGAAGTTACAATATCCAAGCTCAAGTACTCAAATTCTCCTCTAAAATTGCTCTCCAATCCTGCAGCATAACAATAAACTAAAGAATGTGTGTGTGTTTTATTATGCAAATGAGAAGGAGAGGCTTCCTTATAAAGAGCAATGGACGGTGGAGATTAAGAGGTTAAAAAAGGAAAATAAAGCAATGGTGGAGATTAAATTTTGGTTTATCCATGTGCTTTAAATCTTCAAAAGGCAAGATCAAAGGGCTATTATTAAGAGGTGAAAAGCCCATGACTTAGGAAGATGTAGAGAAAAAAGGATTTTTATTTATTTGATTTATTTCCTTTTTTTCATCAAAAAGAGAGCTTTAAGTGGGGATTTTATTTAATTAAAGAAGGATTTTCTTTCAATTAAGTAAGATTATTTTATTTAATTAAAATAGAGATTTTTAATTAAATAAGATAATATTATTTAATTAAAAGAGAGATTTTAATTAAATTAGATAAGATCATGTAATTAAAAGATTTATTTTAATTAAATAAGATTATTTCATTTAATTAAAAGGGATGTTTTCTTTTCATTAAATAAGATTATTGATGAAATGATCAAACCTTAGGAAATATTGAAATAATTGAATTAATTACAATTTGATCAATAAAATTGATTTGAATTAAAAATGCTCCAAAGCATTGATTCAGGAATTTGATAAATTGATAAATGGGGTCCAAAGTCTAGGCGACCATTTTAAGGTGCATATATTTGCCCCTCTTTGACTAATGTGTGATCTTTATGGGAACACATGTAGTCAAAGAATACAGTTGAAGTGTGAGATCGATTTGGGATCACAAAACAACATAGACATCAACACTGTTGTAAATAAGTAATTGACATCAGAACAAAGAGAAGATGATTGCAAAAAAGACAAGGTCAACACCATTGTAAATAAGTAATTGACATGTCCGAGATAAGAATCTCAAGCAAGGTTTCCCCAAGTGGAACAAATGATAGGATTGATAAAGCTAAATCAAAGATTGAAGTTTGA
>MU223409.1:578834-593651 GCA_018584345.1 Thuja plicata | reverse complement strand
AATGCAAGCTACATGAAAATGCAAAGGTGTACTTGCAATAGAGAAAATGTAACATAGGACTTTGTGTTCATCATTCATGAGAGAATGTTAAGGAACTTATTTTCATCATTGGGCCATTATTAACGGATATCAGAAAATCACACAATCATCACTAGTCACAAGCGCAACTATGAAGATATGAATGTGATTTGTATCGGATTGGAATGTAGAAAGATTCTAAAATAAGAATCAAAGACATAAAGTTCAAGATGACTTCGATGTTAGCTTACCCAATTTAATGTAGCAAAACCATGCTCGCATTAAGGCATAGAGGCCAAGATGACCAGAAGAACGTTTGTGCAAAAATAGTTAAGCATAAAGCAAATAAAAACATGCCACATGCCCCAAGTCCTCTAGATATGCATCCCAGAGAGACTTATTAGACAAGAACACTCAACAAAAATCAATAGCAGTCAGCACACAAAGAAAAGATCATGACATAGCTCAAGCATTAAGTGCTGTGTTTAAAAATTTAAGTGTGTTAACTGATACTGAGTTCTGAGGATAAGGATCGAATGCTTGCAAGCAGGTAAGATCACATGACAAAATTGGGCAAGACCAAACCGATAAGTGTTGAAAAACACTCAATATCAAGGGTTGTATTGAAAAATACAGTTGGGGTGCTGTTGAAAAACACCATTTGTGAGATGTCCTAAAGACTAACGCATCCAAGACACCAAAGCTAACACAGTTATGCTCCCTAGACAAAGACAAAGACAAAGACCAATTCCAAACCAAGGCAACAAGGACAAGGCATGATGGAGAAAGGCTAAGTGTCAAGGACACGCGCTAAGAAACAGGGGTGCAAAGGCCTCAAGTAGCGCTCGTTTCCATGTTTTCACCACTTGGATTTTATTACAATTTTTTCTCTTTCATTTTTTTTTATTTTTTTCTTCTTTTTTTTCAGGACTTTTTATAAAAAAATTTGAATTTTTTCTACCAAGGTGCCTATTTCCAAGTTTTCACCAAGGCACTTTTTCTATTTTTTTGAATTTTTTTGATTTTTTTATATTTTTGGAATATATACTTTTTTTTGGAGATACATCAAAGTGCCTATTGCTAATTTTTGACTAAGATGATCATTTTTTCAAGACATTTTCCAATTTTTAGAAATTTTTGGCAATATATCATTTTTTTAGATTTTTTCAGGATCAATAATTATGTACAAAGGATTCCCCCAAACAGAATGGGCATCATGGATAGAACTTCTTCAGGTGCAAGACATTGATAGGATCAGGGAGCTGCTCTCCCTCTACTATAGACAGTAAATAAGCACCTATCCCAAAAGTAGTTGTAATGATGTAAGGTCCAAGCCAATTAGGTTCAAATTTTCCCTTTTGATCTCTATGTTGTTGATTCTTGGGATTTTCACGTAGGACAAGATCTCCTACTTGGAATTCTCTAGGGAGAACCTTTTTGTTGAAGGCTTTGGACATGCGCTTTTGATAAACCTATTGACAGGGGTTTGTGACCGGGTTTGCCAATAGATGTAAGTTGTCACCAGGTACTGGGATATCGACCAACTTTGCATGTAAAGGTTGTCAGGAGAAATGAGATTCTCTGGACCTCCAAGCACCTGAGAGTCAGGTCTTGACAGTGCGGGGGCTCGATTAGGAGTGTGACTATTTTATTTGAGGAGATAGCTGGTTATATCATCTCATCCTTTCCAGGGATTTAGGTGAATGGGGTTTCCTACAAACACTCAGTTTATCAAACAAAACTTCAAAAGATAGGCCAGGGTTAGAAATATTCCATCTACCTATAGTCTTGCAAATACATTTAAAATATCAAACCATGCTCTAACATGCTACACTAAAATACTAAATGCATGCACAACCATCAGTTTATACAAATTCAATAGCAAGGGAAAAGAAGGTAATTAATCTACTTTAAAATATCAGAGCATGGGACATAAGAAACATACAACATGAAATAACGTTAACTAGAAGTTGAAACACCAACAACATCATTGCCAGAACTCCTCATTCTTCATTAACAAGTTTTCATCAAGCAATGGTGAGTACATTAACAACTCCAAGGGAGCATCTATCTACTGAAAGCTTCTAAAGACTAAAGAGCATTGAACTCTGCAACTACTGAAATGAAAATGTTGAAAGTGTTATAGCTATGGACTGCAAAATCATCAATTTTGCCGACCCTTGAAATGAGGTCAGAATTATTATTTATACACAAGTTTTCCCTAAAAATAACCTAATTTTATTTACACTTAAATAATATAATACAATTTTTGGTGGCTGGTACTACCTACACCATGCTACAAAGACCTCGAGATGAAAAAGGCCTGACATGTCAAAAGAATGAGACAAGAAAGGAGGAGTGGAAGAATTGGCCTTAAGAAGAGAGTCAGAAGGAGGAAAGAAGAAACCCGATCCCCCAGGGATTGAGGCTACATTCCTCATCAATGGAAAAGTGGCTCCCTATCTCCAATGCACCAGGTTTTATGTTGGAGCGGTGCCTTGGGAAGACCACCTGTTAGAACCTTCCTGTCGAGCCGACGTGCCTTGCTAGAGTCACCCACCTTCTGACACCCTTATTAACTACTTTGAAAGTGACTGGTCAACTTTGGGAACTGGGACACGGATCACTTTAAAGAATACAATAATATTGGATCTGGAATTCCAGGATTCAGAAGATTGCACCCCCAAAGAATAAAGAATACAACTTATGCATGGTCGATGGAATTCTCCAGACTCTGGAGAACCTTATTGTTCCTTACTATTTTTGAATGCTTCTAATACTTGGCTTACACCTTCTTTGTCTATCTCCTTAATGTTGTCCCATTGACTATGAATAGCCTCCAACGTTTCCTCAACCTCTCCGGCCCTGTTTCAGAACTCATCTACCATCTTCATGACATCGTGTGCCCGGATCATCATCTTGGATAATCTTTATAACTTGCCCTGATCAAAATCTTCGGCAACCGAATACAGGGACTCCATTCATTCATCAAATTTGCTAAGGACGTATTCCTCCAAGGTGCATGTCCTGGTGGTGAAGGGATTGACTTGTGATACTCTGACCACAAATGCCTGAAATAGGCCCAAGGGATATTGGGCCACGGTCACTTTCTCTTTTAGGGCCTTAACCAGTTCCTTGCATACCTCAATTTTGAGGCCAAGTCTGGAGTACTGGGCCTGGAGGGAATCATATTATTCATCTCCCAAAATTCCCACCTCTATGAAGGCTTCCTCTCTGACATTGCAAATTTCTTCCAACCCGGCCTTCCACTTTTCATATTTCTCTAAGTCTTGCTCCCATACAAGAGCGGAGCCATTTGCTTGGCTAATGAAGATGTTGACCTGATAAATATCTAAGAGGGACATCGCTAAAAATTATCTTATGGCAGCTATCTGCTCGAGGGCCCACCCGTCCACAGCCTGCACTTTCTTCTTCATGGCCCAAAGATAATCCATGTCACCCTGTGCAAGTGACAATCCGGAGGAAGAGGTTTTCGAGCAGATCTCGGCCAAAGGTTGTGTAAGTTCTACCAGAAGTGTGAGGATATTAACATTGGTCTCTCTTTTCTCCTTTAACTTTTGGCCCTATTTAATGTATCGGGCCTCCACTGCTTTGGTGGCCTCTCTCAGCAGGTCCAGTTCACCCTACTTATCTCTTCTCCCCAGTGCCACTTTTATAATTTTGTAATCTTTGGGCCTTACAGCTGTTGCATCTACATCTAGAGGAGGTGTTGTGATACTCACAACTGTGTTTCCTATTGGACTAGTTTAGAGGGCATGAACTATTTGTGACTTCTTAGGTTTCTGAGCCTTTGCATTTCGGGCCATCATTTCAGCCAAGGAGAGTGGAACACTTGATGCGACAACTGGGGCCTTTCTTTTTCTCAATTCTACCAACCATTGGGGCGGCTAGGATGGCTTTGTTGTTAAGACCTGGACATCCAGATTCCTTTTAGAATTGGGTGGCACATTCCCAAAATGTATAGTGTCATCAGGATCTTTTTCTTTATCATGTTCCTATTCCTGCTCCAGCTCTCTGGAGGCCTCAGTATTTTCTGTCGTGTTGGCATCCTCTTTTGTGATATCTAGAACTTCTTCTTCTCTGGCATCAATATTACCTATATCTTTGGGGACTTCCTCGTCCCTCCCAACATCAGTTGATCTGACATTTACATTTTCTAGGACTTCTTGGTCATTCTATTATTGTTGTTCTTCAACCTCATTGGCCTCGTCTACTAGAACATTTTCCTCCATTGGAACATCTTCTGGAGGTGGGTGAGGTCTCTAGCCAAAGTTTAACAATGTGGTTGTCTTTACTATCTCACCAAATGTGCTCCGGGGCATTTGGTCACCCAGAGTAACTGAAGGCATCTGGAGTGTGATGAATGGGGGTACGGTTGATCCTGTGGGTCCAGTTTCCCCAACCATTGGTTTCTCATCTATGGTTTTCCTTGGTGTATCTTCGTTCCCTTGGACTGGTGTCTTCTCCCGCTCGGGCTCCTTTTGTCTTTCCTCCCGGGTTTCCTTTTCTGATGCAACTTCTTCTTTCGGGATCTCTTCTTCTATAGGGATCTCTTCTTTATCTTGAGTGGTGATCTCTTCAACTGTGTGATCAATATCCTCATGCAAATTCATGAGTTCATCCACCCCAAACACATCATCAAAATCATCATGTGGGGGAGGGCTATCAGGAATATCCTCAAGTTCAAGGGAGTCTGAACTGACGTCAACTAGAGGCATATTTGGCATACTAGGGCTGGCGACAGCGCTTGGAGTGGGGGTCACCTTTTTCTTCTTCTTTCTTAACAATGGGACATCGGTCTCTAAAATACTGGCAGAATCCACCTCGGCAAAATTATGTCTACTCATCATTGCAGCCAATGACGGGGATCTTGTCGGGCAAGCAGATGCCATTGGAGTCAAGAGGAGACTGGAGGATACTTGGGTGCTTATCTATTGGCTAACCAACCTCACTAACTCCATTTGTTTCTATAGTTGTACCATTATGGGGGTTGGGCCTTGGGGAGGTGCCTTAGTTAGGGTACCTTCTTTTTCTTTCCCCTTACTTGTGCTAGGTCCAGTAGCGTCAACAAAAGTTGAAGCGAACCTTCAAACAATCGATCCCTTCCGGGTCCTTTTGGGATACACCCAGGAAAAATACATGTGATTAGCCTCCAAAACAGGGTGGAATACTCCCTCAATTGTCAATTCTTCTGGGGTGGACCAATCCACCATAGGGAGATCCAACTTGTCTAACCCTTGTTCTTTGTACGCTGGGTCTTCTAGCGGCCTGTCATCTGAAAACCCTTTGGAAAAGACCAAAGGTCAAGTGCCTTCATGAGTCCCTTGGACATCCATGAATGTTGATGGGACCGGAGATCAAAACTATCCTGGTAGTCATCCCAAAAATCTTTAATATCTTCTTTGTGCAGCAGGGATGCTCGGGGAAGTGCTAAGGCAATCTTGCCTAGAGGATCATAATTTTTTCTGGTGTGGTGGAATTCCACCAGTCCCAGGCTCTTCAATTCACTATCTGCCTCCCTCGCTATGGCGAGACTGCACATATAATTCCAACATGAAATTGGGAATGGGATGTTAATGACCTTCTTCAATGTGAAGAAGGTGTGCAGATCCATGATCTACCGACAGAACTCCAAAAGAATGATTCTATCCCCACAATACCAGGGAAGAAGATAGGGTTTCCTGAAGAAGTTGGTCACCCGAATGTAGGTGTGTTGCTGGAACTGAATAAAATAATGGCCATAAGTATTGACCAGGTTCATCGCCTACTACAATAATCAGTACCCGGAGTCCTGGGTAAGTGTTAGAATATTTTGGTAAATGAAAGCATCATTTACCCGACATAAATTTAGGAAACTGAGTTCCCATTGGACTTGGGGATAGTGATCCTATGGTGTTAATTGACCTAGCCTGTTCCCAAGTTCACCTACTATTCCCAAACCTGTAAAAGTTAGTCTTTGTTGGGCTAGTGCCCATAGCACATAAGATTTCATATAGAACTTGGAACTCTAGACGACGCCCTTTAGCTGTGTGTCCACATGATTGGCTATAATGGCCGCCCAGTTGAAAGTTTGGTTGCAGGTGGTGATGCAGTAAAGGAAGTAATACATCCATGCCAAGAAATCCTAGGAATGGGGCAATCTGAAGATCCTACATAAGAATATAATGTCCGCCTGAATGGGCTCTTTGAAATTCCCGCAGGAATTTCTGTCTTCATCCTTTTATTGTCCCTCTTTGGGGACTTTAGCCACTGGTTATTGAGATATTTTTGGGAGACCAGGGCAGCTTCCTCAAACTCCTTTAACACCTTGTCCCGGTTGATGATGATGGACCCCTTGAACTGTGAAATCCCTAGCCCTGAGGCAAAAGTTTTTGCATCTAAAGTGACAATTGTTGCTGGATATTGTAACAGCTGGGGATCAGCAAGGAGCACTGTCCGAGTAGGTGCATTGTACAGTGTTTCCAGTTGATGTATCAATTCTGATGATTGCACCAAACAAGGAAAGTTCATAACCTTAATAATGCTAGAGGTAGCCAAATGAGTGGTCATGCTATCTCCGTCGGCCTTTAGCCTGTAGGTGGCTTGGATTAAGCCTTGCATTTTAGCCCAAAGTTCGGGCTCTGTGTCTGTTATTTCTTGGAATTTTGAATCCACCTTGGATCCCATGAGAATGTCCTCCTTTGGGTATTTGGAGGTTAGTGTCAACTTTGCCAACAAATTTTTGGCCTTGGTTTTTGTGGCCGCCCGAGTGGAGGTAGTAGGTAGCTTTGGGCTATTAGGAGGAGTGATCACCGTAGACATCTTCGATCACACAATCAACAACCTGCAAGACCAGAGAACCGTCAATACATGATATAATAATAATAATTTATACAAATTCTAGGGAAATCATCACCGTGTCACACCTGTCCAAAAAGTGTTAGCATATATCAAAAATCCTAGAGTATTTAAGATAAACATGAGCTGGATTCTGATAAACACCCAGGGGCTCTAAGATATTTGAACTAAATAACAAATATGGAATGAGGATGCAGGGGCCTCGGTACCTGGAGTCTGGAAGAACTAACCATTTTTGCGTCGATGTGACCAGAGGGAATTCATACTTGGATGACATGGGTTGTCATGTGGCTACATGACAAGTGGCATAAATGATATTAATGGTGACAAGTGGGCCGACACAAGGAAAATTGAATGCTAGATGGGATGGGGTTTGAATGCCCACTCATGGGAAATTAATCCCACCATTAAGATGACATGACATAGGAGATAGAAAGTCACCATGGCTCAAACTAGCGAGGTGTTGAGTTCAAACTGTGGTGACTCCCTCTCGACGAGCTCGATAGAATGATTCAAAAAGTGATGGAGCACGATGAGTTCATCAAGAATAGAAGGATATACAAGAGGTATACACATTAAAATATAGAAATTTGAGGAATATATATAGCATTTATAGAGTATCTACATAATGTACAAAACTTACGAAGGCACAAAAGCTAACCTATGATGATGTACAATATATACTAGACTACAATGGCATAAAAGGTGGACAACCTTCTGGCAGGGCTAACCCACCAACGGGAGGCAAACCAGGAACAAATGTAGAAAATGGAAACAACAACAAACAAAATCCAAAACAAACAAAGTGAGCACCATCGAAATGAAAAGAAAGACTAAAAACCAGAAGATAGAAAACCAAAGAAGGAAAATGACAACCAACCTGAAAATGTGAAGGACATAGGGAAGATGGACACAAGAAATGCTTTCCAACAAGTCCTCCTTCGAACGATCACCAGCAAACACCACAAATCAATGATCAATTAGCCACTAAGCACAGGGAGCAACTCACTGTTTAATCACCTTAATCACCTCAATATCGCTCTGAATGCTCTAAGTGTTTTAATCATGGTAACTGTGAAAATGACACATAACTTTCATTTATACCCCTAGGGTAAAAAGTGTTGCATTCTTCCTGCAAACTCCGGGACAAGAAAACCTCCGAACTCCGGGCCTAGGGATTTTGTGTAATCATACCTTCTTGAAAAAGAAGATATGATGGAAGAAAATCCTGGAGTCTAAGATCTGGCTCTGGAAAGGACAAACAAACTCTGGGACCCAGTCTCAGAGACACAAGGAAGAAAAACAAAAGAAGGACAAACCTCGTGGAATCAAAGCCTGGAGGGAAAGCAAAGAAAACAAAAGAAAACAAAGGTAGAGCAAAAGCAAAAAGGGGGACCCAACATTTTTCCTACAAAATGTAGGGATGGGTATGCAAGGAATTAAAAAACCCTCACATGGTCAAATGATGCTTGACGTTTCTCATCTAGAAGTTCTAACTCTTTAAGTCTCATGGTGCGGTAGTCTTCATCTGTAACTAGACCTTTGAGGGAAACTCTAAGTGAAGGAATCTCAACCTCCAAAGGTAACACTGCTTCAACTCCATATGCAAGGGCAAAAGGAGTAGCCCTAGTAGGAGTACAAATACTCATTCTATAGGCCCACAAAGCCAGATTTATCTATAAGTTCCAATCTCTACCATTCTTACAAAATGTTCTATGCAAGATTTTAAGAATGGTTTTGTTTGAAGCCTCTGCTTGACCATTTCCTTGCGGGAAGTAAATGGAGGACCAATGTTGTTTAATCTTGAATTTCTTGTAGAGTTGTTTAAGGTCCTTATTTTTGAACTGGCCTCCATTGTTAGTGATAATCTTAGAAGGCACTCCATATCGATAGATGATATGGTTTAGAATGAATAGAGAGACTGTCTTGCCCGAGGCAATAGAAATTGGGACATCTTCTACCCATTTAGTGAAGTAATCAGTAGCAGTGATAATAAACTTGTGTCCACCTGATGATTTGGGATGAATCTGCCCACCAAGGTCAAAGGCCCAGTGCTGAAATGGCCAATGAGATATAGAAGGAATGAGATCCCTTCCTGGAGCATGTATCAGGTTACCATGTTTTTGACACTTTTTACATGACTTTGCAAAAGCTACTGCATCAATCTGCATCATAGGCCAATAGTACCCTTCCCTAAGCAACCTTTGAGCCATGGCAAGACCATTGGAATGTCCCCCACAGATGCCCTCGTTAATGTCAACTAATGCTTGGTCATATTCTTCCTTTTCTAAGCATCTAAGAAGTGTTCCATCTAGACCCCTCCTATACAAATAACCAGCAATAAGGGAATGGCGAGAGCCATTTCAGGTAAGGTTTCTGCGTTCAGATCAGTTAAAGGTTTCAGGAATAATGCCATCACAAAGGTATGAGTAAATGGCACCATAATGAGATGACTCACGACCAACAAGGGTACAAATGACAAGGCTTTCTTGAGAGTCATATATAGGGTGATGTGGCTCTTCCACTAGGAATTCAAATCTTGATTCATGTTTCTCTAACTAAAGGAGTGAAGCAAGTGTAGCCATAGCATCAGTTGATTTGTTTTTTGCTCTAGGGATTTGCTGAAACATGACAAATGTGAAGTAGTGTTTCAAGGAATCAAACATTTGCTTGTAAGGTACCATTTTCTCATGTTTTATTCGATATTCATCATTAACTTGGTTGATTATCAGTTGTGAATCCCCATAGATGTGTAACTCTATGATTCTCCATTCTATGGGCATCTTAAGTCCATTTGTTAAAGCTTCATACTCAGTAATGTTGTTTGTACATGGGAAAAATAATTTATAAGACTTAGTGATCGTGTACCCATGAGGAGAAACAAACAACACTCCAGCTCCTAAACCATTTTGCATAAATGATCCATCAAAGAAAATCTTCCATGTTCTTTCAGTCATATACATGAGGTGCTCATCTGGTAAGTCAACTTGAATAAGTGCATTATCTTGTATTGGAAAATTAGCCAATTAATCTGCTATGGCTTGTCCTTTGATTGCTTTAAGCTCAATGTACTCTATGTCAAACTTTGAAAGGATCGTCATCCATTTACCAAGTCTACCTATGAGGGCGGCCTTACCTAGAAAATATTTGAGTGGATATATTTTTGATATGAGGTGTATAGTGCATGAAAGCATGTAATGTCACAACTTTTGGGAAGCAAACACAACTGCAAGGCAATATTTCTCAATGATGGTGTAGTTAACCTCCTATGAAACAAGAGTGTGGCTAATATAGTATATTGCTCTTTCTTTCCCATTTTCATCAATTTGAGCTAGTAATGCCCCCAAGGAAGATTTTGTCGTTGAAATGTATAGAATAAGTGGTTTCCCTGGGATAGGAGGCATTAAAATGGGAGGATTTGCCAAGTAATTCTTGATTTGATCTATACTCTTTTGACAATCCTCATTCCAAACACATTTGACTCCTTTGTGTAAGTTCTTGTTGAAGGGTTGAGCTCTATCCGCCAATTGTGAAATAAATCTCCTTATAGATTGAAGACGTCCTTGAAGACTCCTCATTTGACTAATGTTTCTAGGAGGTGGCATATCTATGATTACTTGGAATTTTTCAGGGTCTACCTCTATTCCTTTTACTGAAATGATGAAGCCAAGTAGTTTTCCAGAGGTGACTCCAAATGTACACTTTTTAGGATTTAACCTTAGTTGAAATTGTTCCATGCGATCTAGAATGAATTCTAAATCATCTAAGTGTGTATCTCTTTGTTTAGACTTTGCCAAGGTGTCATCCACATAATCTTCCATGTTTGTATGCATCATGTCATGAAAAATGATTGTCATAGCTCTTTGATAGGTGGCTCCTGCATTTTTTAATCCAAAAGGCATAATGTTCCAACAATAGGTACCCCATGCACAAGTGAATGCAGTCTTTTCTTGATCTTTAGGAGCTATCTTAATCTGATTGTATCCATAAAAACCATCCATCAAGGAATAAATCTCATAACTCACAGTCATATCCATTATCATGTCTATATTGGGAAGTGGAAATTCGTCCTTTGGGCATGCTCTATTGACATCTCTAAAATCTGCGCAAACTCAAATGGATTTGTCATGTTTGGAAACTAGTACAATATTTGATATCCATTCAGCATAGGCGATAGCTCTTATGAATTTTGCACCAAGGATTTTCTCCAATTATGCTTTTACTAGGAGCGCTATGTGAGGATGCATCTTTCTCAATTTTTGTTTAACTGGTTTGACACCCGGAGCTATGGACAAGTGATGCATGATAAGATTAATGTCCAACCTTGGCATATCTGAATAAGTCCATGCAAAGTTGAGTTTCTTTGTCTTGAAGAACTTAGTGTAAGCTTCTTTTTCTTATGGTGACAAGGACTTAGCTAAGTGTACTATCTGTGGAGCCTCATCTATACCCAAATTGACTACTTGTGTTGGTTCAATAAGCACTGAAGATCAATCTCAAAAGTAGCTAGGGAGATGATCAAGTACCTCATCCTTAGGTGCCTCAGAGAGGTTTTCACCCTTGGATACATCATTTATTTTTACTTTTTTGGGTTCTAACACCGCCACACAGTGGTTTTTACCATCAGAACTCTTATTCTTTTTATTTTGTGACTAAGGTACTTGATGTTTGGCTCTATCATGTTGGTAGCTGGTTCACTGGTGGAAGAGACTATGGGTTTAATGGCATTTAGGTAACAAGATATATCATAATCATTTTGAAATGTTAAGAGCTCAGGTTCTTGATAGAATTGGGACCAATCAATGAGGTCGGGATGGACAAGAGGTAAGTCAATGACTGATTCAAGGTTATAATTGTGAATTATATCATCTCTTGTGATCAAAGAGTCAGAGTCCGTCAAGTATCCTTCTAAGCTACCCAAATTGGGATTCATCCTAACAAGTGAAGAATCCTCTACAAAGGCAACATGTGGGTTCAAATCCTCTAATCCTACACGTGACTCATTAGCTACCTCAGGTTGAGAACTATAAGTGTGGATAACATTAATATCTCTATCAACTGTGGAGGACATAGAAAAGGAGTCCCATTCATACTCATATGAACTTGTCTAAACTGCGACTAGGATGCTTACATCATGAGGGTTTGAGATATCTTGATGTGGAAGGTCTAGTGTCATCAATAGTAACACCTTCTCTCTCCATCAAATGAACAAGGTTCTTTCTTTGATATTCTCTGAAAGGATCTTCTGCATCTGATTCATCTTGTTCTAAGGTTGCAACTATCTCGTGAATGACTAGACTATCTGAATCTCCCTAAAGGAGATTAGTGGAAGGGACCCAATCTTCACACATATCTTGCTGATTTGTCAAATTAGGAACATATTCTGGTTCATCCTCACTATTCGACTCATCAAAGAGAGGATTAGTGTGCTTGTTGTAATTCTCAAATTCTAGGCCAACCGGCTTCTTAGACTTGCGTCCAAAAAGAGAATGATCAAGGGGTTTGGCTCTAGCATCCAAATTGTGATTAAGAGGGTCATATTTGGGATAGCCCATCTATATATTTTTCTTCTCTATAGATCTAGTCTCTAACAAATGTCTCTTCTTTCTCATCTTGGGTAGGCACTAAGGATTCTACAAATGTGCCAAATAAAGTCATAGCTGAAGAGGAAGGTTTCTTTTCTTGTGAAGGTTTTCCATAAGACCGAGGTGAAATTGGTAATGTTGTGAGGGAGTTGATTTGATACCCCCCCATACCAAGATCTACTGACTTAATCTTGTATTTGCATTCAGCTAAAGTTGCATCAAAATATTTTGCTTCTCTATTGAGAGGAACATGAGCCCCTACTAAAATTTAATTAAAAAATAAAGTGTTATCCCCAGGTATACAAATCTCTATGCCATTGTAGGGGAACTTAACACATTGATGATAGGTAGATGACACTGCTTGCATGTCATGAATCCATGGTCTGCCAAGTAATATATTATATGCAAGGGGTCAAGCATCAACTACTTGGAATAAAATATCTTTTTCAACAGGGCCAATCCTAACAGGAAGGATGGAAAATCCTTTGGAAATTCTTTCTACCTCATCATAGGCTTTGATAGTGATCTTCTTTCTGGTATCTATGACTTCTTCTGAATAACCCAACTTCTTAAAAAGACTCAAAGAACAAATATTAATCCTAGCATCCCCATCTATCAACACGTGTCTAACATAGGTTATGTGGATCATGACCTCAATATGAAGGGTGAGATAGTGCGCGTGACTCAAAGATTTATCATCATCCTCTGAAAAGGTAAGGTAATGAGGGCTAGAAATATGGTTAACCATGTTCTGGAATTGATCAACGTCTAATTTGTTGGGGATGTTCGTCGTACGCAAAGAATCCTCAAGGACTTTCTTATGTCTCAGGGACAACTCTAAGAGCTCAAAGATGGAAATCTGAGCTGGGGTTCTTTGTAACTGATCAATAAGGTTGTAATTTAACTTAGGATCAACTACCATTTTTAAGGTGACATTCTTGGATGCCACTTGCTTTGGTTTACCTAGTTGATTTGAATTGGGTCCTCTAATGACAATGGGACCTTGACTTCATGTCACAGCATTTAGAGTTTGGGATGACATTCTAAAGTTAGGACCCCTTAGCACCACAATGGGTTCTTCATCAAAGATAGGAGGAGAGTCCATGCCTAGATCATAACCATAGGGATCTCTACCCCTCATCATGTTGAAATTTTATTATACAACTTGAAGCATGTTGATAGTATTCTCCGCATCTGTGTAAGTATAATTGACCTCAGCCTTGCCATTCTTAGGTTTAGAGGATTCCCCCTTCTCATAATTGAGAAATGGTTCTTTGAATGCCTTATGATCAGTGTTGGTGTTCAATCCATCTATCTTAATCTTTCCATTACAATGAGATCTTGAATAAGATGCTTGAGTTTGTAGCAATTTTCAATATCATGTCCAATGCCATTGTGAAACTTGCAAAAATCATTCTCATCCGACCAATGTGGCTTAACATCAGGTATATAATGCTTCACATGATCTTGAGGATGTGCAAGGTTGTTAGAAATAAGTGTTTTCAAGATATCCTCATATAAATCACCAAGTCTTGCAAATTGATGTCTCTCTTTCTTAGGTCTATCTTGGTATCTTGGCTTGTTCTCTTGTTGATTAGATGCATTGAGTTTCATGGCTTGAACAACACTAGACAAGTGGAGAACTGCTTGATCTTTGGGTTGAGAGGAGTCCACAACCCCATCATTAACCACTTGTGTTTTCCTATTCCAATGTGATTTCTTCCCTTTATCCTTGTTAGGGTTGTTATTTTGACCATTGTTGTTATTTTTTCCATGTTTGGTCAAAAGTCTTTGTTCTTTTAAAACATATTCAATCCTACATGCGGTTTCAACCATGGTGTCAAAAGAATCAAAAACCATCTTCCTAACTTCATATCACATTTTGGGAACAAGGTTGCTAACAAGGATATATATCTTTACATTTTCTGGAATAGTTTTAGAGTAGTGAGAACATTGTCGTCTCCACCTTTGCAAGAAAGTAACAAAGGATTCCCCTTGATTTTGATTTAAATTGCATAAGTCCAATATGGTAATTAATCTTGAAATATTGCATGCAAAGTGTTGAACAAATCTGTGAACAAGCTCTTTGAAAGTCTTAACAGGGGGAGTTATGTTGGTGAACCATTCTATCGCTTGACCCTTAAGACTCCTTGGGAACAATCTCATGAGGTATGAGTCATCTTGATGGAAATCAAAACTTGTGGTATAAAACTAGCACACGTGATCATATGGATCTCCATTCCCATCATATTTGTCATATTGAGGGATCTCAACCTTTCTAGGGAACTCTTTCATGTTAATACTTTTGTCAAAAGGATTAGGACAAATTGAATCCAGTGAGAATGAATTCTTGGGT
>MU223409.1:561538-576138 GCA_018584345.1 Thuja plicata | reverse complement strand
GCGAGAGCATAGTTTCCTGACATTATTGCCATTCCTAAAAATACCAAATAGAAGTTCATTTTAGAATTCTTGCATGTGGGTTCCTATTTTAATAAAACAAAACAAAATGCAAGCACAATATTTAGCGTGCTATCGATCAAGGCAACCTGCAAGATGATTCGTTAGTAGTCTTTGTTTGAGTCTTCTTTTCAACATCCTGCAAACCACTGCTAGGCTGTAATCAAAGATAAGCATCAAAAATAATAAATTCAAAGATTGGTCAGCATTACAAAAATCATAAAATCATAAATATGATTGCATATTCAGAAAGTAGATGAAAAATCACGCACTTTCAAAAAATGTTTCACTTAAAAATGTTACCGTATGAGCCCGTACGAGGCTTTGGAAGCTGCAAAACAGAGGATTAAATAGGTACAGTGATGAAAACCTACAATTTTTGATAAATCTGTGACTAAAATCTAGAAACTAAGAACAACACAAAAATATTGAGACAATTCTACACAAAATATAAAAAAAATTGGCAGTCAATTTGGACCTAAAATGAGCAAGATATGATTGTTTAAAGTTAGACTGCAATTTCAAAAACTCCAATGGTGAAGGCAAAGACATTTCAAACCCTACTGATGTCAGCAGACTGCGGCATTAAAATTGACGGGCTGGGGGCCATCACAGAAGGCCCAGATTTTGACGGTCATATGGCCATCAAATTTAACATAGTAAAAAAATATGATTTTTTATTTTTGATTTATTTTTTTCAGATTTTTTTTTCAAAAATCTGCATCGGGCTACATGCAGAGATGATCTGAAATCTGCCTCAATTTCCATGCAACCCTACTTGGGCAAAATTATTTGTCACATATTTGAATTTCGTCAAATATGGGCAAGTTTATAGTCATTTTCAACCGAAATGATGATCCGGACGTAATGGTGGGGTCAAATTTAACTCAAAATAAGAGCTTTAAAGACACTGAGAGAATAATATACATAAGATAGAAGAAATTTTTGAATGTGATGACAGAAATAGATGTTCTACCCCATGGTGGGCGCCAAAAATGTGTGCTAAAAATATGTCACACTTCTATGAGTCATAATATTCAAGATTGCTCAAAAATGAAGTCTCGAATGGCGACTCATAGCTCTCTATTCATGGAGTACAAAGGTGTGTGATGGAGGCCCTCAGATTGACCTAGTTTTTGCCCCTGCAAGTATACCATAAAATGAGAGATTCTATATGATAATGATTGATTTTGTCTATATGATAATGGAATTAATATATATGATAACAATGCATGATTATTCTATGAAAGGAAATACGAATGCAAAATTAATCTATGAAAGAAAATATGAGCTTAATCTAAAATGCAAATGCAAAATTAATCTAAATGAATTGCCATGAATGCATGAGAGAAGAAGACAAGAAGAGAGAAGTTACAATATCCAAGCTCAAGTGCTCAAATTCTCCTCCAGAATTGCTCTCCAATCCTGCAGCATAACAATAAACTAAAGAATGTGTGTGTTTTTTTTATTATGCAAATGAGAAGGAGAGGCTTCCTTATAAAGAACAATGGACGGTGGAGATTAAGAGGTTAAAAAAAGGAAAATAAAGAAATGGTGGAGATTAAATTTTGGTTGATCCATGTGCTTTAAATCTTCAAAAGGCAAGATCAAAGGGCTATGATTAATAGGCAAAAAGCCCGCAACTTAGGAAGATGTAGAGGAAAAACGATTTTTATTTTTTTTTGATTTATTTCCTTTTTTCGTCAAAAAGAGAGCTTTAAGTGGGGATTTTATTTAGTTAAAATAGATATTTTTAATTAAATAAGATAATATTATTTAATTAAAAGGGAGATTTTAATTAAATTAGATAAGATCATTTAATTTGAAGATTTATTTTAATTAAATAAGATTATTTCATTTAATTAAAAGGGATGTTTTCTTTTAATTAAATACGATTATTGATGAAATGATCAAACCTTAGGAAATATTGAAATAATTGAATTAATTACAATTTGATCAAGGAAATTGATTTGAATTGAAAATGTTCCAAAGCATTGATTCAGGAATTTGATAAATTGATAAATGGGGCCCAAAGTCTAGGCGACCATTTTAGGGTGCATACAGTAACTGACTCTAGCCAAGTCAGTGACTTTTGTTGTGACCTTAGAAGGTCTTGCAAGGTGTGTGGCTAGATGGATTAGTATTTAGTACTTAAATCCAATCTAGTCTTGTTAATTTCTTATTTTTATGGTTGTTAGGTCTAGAATGGGAAAATGAGTCTTAATGAATCCTAGAATTAGGTGGGATGAGGAAAGTGCCTAAAAATGCCTTGATGATCTGTATTCATCGATTGAAGGAGGTTAGAGGTCCTAAAAGTTAGTTATGAGCATTAATGTAAAAGATGCTAAATGGTGTCATGACAATATTTTGCAATATTGCAAATGTTGCATGCAACATAGACAACTTTTTGATTCCTTTCGAAATGGAGGAGGGAAATCAATGCTAGTGGCCTAGAAACATGGATGAAGCATCTTAGGATATTCCAAGGCTCATTTCCCAAGGTATAATGAATGTAATCAAGTTTTTAAGAGCAATAGAACTTTGTGTTCTATTTTTTACAATACAGTCAACTTGTTTGAATGCTAATGGTGTGTTAATGGATTAAAAGATTGAATCTATTGTTGGATCCATGAAGTAGGAGTAGATACAAGATCTTTTCATTTAGTGAACAAGTAGTTTAGAGTTGATTTGATAGTCTTAGGAAATTGTTTAGGATTTAGAGTGTTTACTGGTCCAGTTTAGGAGGATTTTGGTTTCATGGCTCCCCCATAGAATAAAAATGTGGGAAACTACAGAAGGTGGATGAATATGTTAGGGGAGCCTCTGTACAGAGTATATATGAAAGGAAGATTTCATAAAGTTAAGCTAGCTATTTTTAAAGTTATGCGCTAGGCGAGCAATGTATGTCCGGCTAGGGGTATGATAGTGTTAAGTTTGAGTGCCATTGCAAGGGTATGTTTGGAAGAAGAAAACCAAGGGTGGTTTTAGAAGCATTAGCATCTAATAGAACCTTGTATACAAGCTGAGGTCCTTGCAAATCCATCTGGATAGATTTATAGATAGAAATCAGTGGATTGCAGTCATTGCATAAAAATAGCCCTATTTGACCCACATTTTAGGATAGTACTATACGGATGACCTAGGGAACTAAAAACTTAAAAATATTCAAGGTTTTGGAAAGGGTATCCATATATTCAAATAGTTTGTGGGGTTGTTTGGTAAGTTTGAGAAATAATATAGAAAAAACCTCTGGATAGGGCTAATTGGGCAATTAGGCCTAATAGGACCAAAACAGTGCAAAGTTGGAACTTGATTGTTTTGAGTTTGAAGACCCATTAAAATGGGATGGAAAGGATGTCAAATGGATGTACTAATTGTGGACATGACCTTTGCAGTACTGATGAGCATTTTTTGAAAATTTTATAGTTGGAATCTTCCAAGAGAGTATAGAGACAAAGAGCAATTTCAATGTTGGAAATCCTTCAAGGTAAAACGCAAAAGAACTAACTCTTGGAGTGGAGTTAGGATAGTCTTAGGCTTAGAGACTTGATTATGTAGCACTAGTCTTGATTCTCCTGAGACCTCCTTTAGGGTATCCTAGGTCACTCTATGACCTACTAGGGTTCTTTCACTAACCCTAGGCTTCTTAGGTATCTTATCACAAGATCCTAACTCCTTCAACTAGTGAACACCATTCTGTAAAACAAAACACTTCCAAACTTTCTCCTACACCCCAAATGGTCTTTCTTGCATCTTTGGCCTAAAAGGCTCCAATTGACCCAAATTAATCAATGCTTAATCCACAGAGAGGATTAGGGTTTCCAAGATGTTCATAAGACCCTTTCCAACACCTACAAGCATACTTTATATCCAACCTCCAATCGAGTTCCAAGAACCCACCCAATTGCTTTCCAAATAGAGCTACAAGCAATTAGCCCTATTTAGTCACCTTTTTTGCAATAACATACAAAAATTCTTAACAAGTGCCCAAAAAAATTTAGGATCCAGACACCCTTTACTAAGACACTAGAGATTTTCTAGGTCTAGGGCTCCCAAGCTGTCTGTACAACTCTGCCTACAAACAAGGCTAGAAATCAGGGTTTTGAGGGTTTCAAAACCAGTCTGTCAGAAACTTCTTTCTTGCTATCAAGAAAACCTCACCAAATATTCCCACTCATTTTGGGAACTCACAAAACACTACCCTAACCCTCTGCAAGTTTTGATTGAAGTTATGAATTCTTTCAATCCAGTAAAATGGCTCTGCAACTAATAGTGATCCATAGCAATGCCACACTGGCTCGCCTAGGGAATCACCTTAAAAATGCCTTCCATCACTTCCTAGGCCCCTCCTATACTATACACAATGTACATGGAGTCTACTCTCATAATCCAAAGACCCATGTTAATTCCACGATGGAAAATGGAGTTAAGACCCCATTTGTTCACAATGCCTAGTTCAGAACAGCGATAGTGCTGAAAACAAAACAATTTACAAAAGAAACTAAAACTATTTAATCAAACAAAATACCACCACAAAAAATATTCTATCAACCTACATTACACAAAACAATGCTCACAGAATTGGATTCAATCCATTAAACTATCAGATCACCTCAAAACACCTTGACAATCATTGTTATTGACATATACAGCCCGTACACAACATTTCTCAAACTTGCCAACCCTTCACACATCTCGAGGATGGTCATATATAGTTGACCCAAGCACTAATTCATTAGTTTCAGACAGTTATCTAACCAATTCCATCAAAGATGCAATCTTGTCATAAAAGTTGTCAATGTTGTCAATGACAACATTGACTACTTTTTGCAACTTTTGGGTTTGGTCTCCAAACTTGGTCTAACCCTGTCCAAACTTGTCCAATCCACCAAATATGATGAAAAAACATAAAATAGGAACTCTAGTCCCTTGCTTGGCTCATTTTTCCACAAAATTTCAAAAACACCTAATTGGACTTAAATGGACACAAAGGTCTCTAAGGACCTAACAAGACCCATCCTCCTACAAACACTCCACACACTAGGAATATTGGTCCCTTTATTCATCTAGTGGTTTGGCTAGAACCACTACAAGCCAAAAAAAAGGAGAAAACCCTAGGATCCATTTTAACAACTAGCCTACCTAGGTACTCCTGTACCATACTCCCCCAAAAGGAAAAGCTATGTCACTCCTATGGACAACAGATCCTCTGAGATGCCCACCTTCTTGAAGTCTACTTCTACAATCCAGGAAGCCTTGGACTCTAGCCTATCCTTCCACTAAATCAAATGCTCCATGTAGACTTTGTGTCTAGTAGTCTTCTTAACCTGGGAGTCCAGAACTTTATTAGCCACCATCTGAAATTTTGGAGGTAAGACAAAAACCTCCACATCATCACTGACCCTCTGACTGTTTGGAGTGATCTCACCCATCTTCCCTTTGAACTGCATTAAGTCTTGGACATTAAACACTGGAGATATGCTCAAGTCTGATGGTAAGTCCACCTTATATGCATTAGCTCCATATTTTTCTAAGATCTTACAAGGTCCCACCCTTTTCATCTGAATCTTGGTAGGTAAACCGTTGTATAGCCTTGATTTTTTCAAGTGGACCATGACATTGTCGCCTACTTAAAACTGAACATCCCTCCTCTTCTCATCAACTTTGGCTTTCAACTTATGTTGATTGTCTTGGATCTTCTTCTTCACTTGGTCTTGTATCTCTTTCATGGTAGAGGTGAAGTCCTCTGCATGGCCACTTCTGTATTCCATTCCACCAAGATCTCTGAGCTCACAAACACCCCTAGGGTGCATTCCATAAACAACCTCAAATGGGCTCTTTCCTGTCATTCTATTCTTGTTATCATTGTAAGCATATTCTGCTTGGGGAATGACCACATCCCAAGTCTTCCCATACTCCTTAGTTAGGCACCTCAATAGGTTACCCAAAACCCTATTTACCACCTCAGTTTGGCCATCAGTTTGAGGGTGGTAAGATGAACCAAAAGATAGGTTAGTGCCCAATCTTGTCCACAAGGTTCACCAAAAATGGCTCATAAATTTTACATCCCTATCAGAGACTATACTCAAAGGGAGACCATGGATCCTCACAACCTCTTTGAAAAACAAATAAGCAATGTGGCTAGCATCATTAGTAGTTTTACATGGGATGAAACGCCTCATTTTTCTAAGTCTATCAACAACTACATAAATGATATCATACCCCTATTTATTCTTGGTTAAGCCCATAATAAAATCCATACTCACACACTCCCATGGCCCATTAGGGACTAGTAGAGGCTGATACAACCCTGCATTACTCATTCCTCCTTTGGCCTTCATGCAAACAACACACTGCTCCACATAATTGGTGACATCTTTCACCAACTTTGGCCAATGGTAGAACCTTTGGACCAATTCCAAGGTCTTGTCCTTACCAAAATGACCACTTAGAGAACCATTATGTTTCTCTTGGATGAGGTTCATCCTTATTGACCCTTTGGGTACACACAACTGATTGCCCTTGAACAACAATCCATTCTGTAAAGTAAAATCAGAGAACTTGCTATGAAAATGATTCTCAAAATCAACACATACCTTATAGGCCTCACCAAAATCCTCATCTGATTTGTATAGGTCTCTGAAACTTTAAATCCTAATGCTATTCAAGTGAACTTCTTGCACTGTCAACAACCTCCTGCTTAAGGCATCTGCCACCTTATTAAGTTGACCCTTCTTGTGCTTTATAGTAAAAGTGAATGCCTGCAAGTACTCCATCCACTTCAAATGCCTATTGCTTAGTTTTTCTTGAGTGTTGATGTAACTAAGAGCCTGATTGTCAGTAAATACTACAAGCTCCTTAGGCAAAAGATAGTGCCTCCATTTTCTCAAAGATTGGACTAATGCATATAGTTCCAAATCATAAGAAGAATACTTCTTCTTAGCCTCATTCAATTTCTCACTAAAGAAGGCAATAGGCCTACCTTCTTGACTCAATACCCCTCCCATTGCTAATCCACTAGCATCACACTCAATGGTTAAAAACTTCTCAAATCTTGGCAATTGTAGGATTGGTTGAGTAGCCACTTGTTTCTTCAACAACTCAAATGCTTTCCCTGCTTCTGCTGTCTATCTGAACTTAGTTTTGACCCCACCCTTTATAGTATCCATCAAAGGTGCACATATCCCACTGAAATTCCTAATAAACTTTCTATAAAATTGGGCAAGGCCATGGAAACTCCTTACCTCTATGGTTGTGGTAGGTGGAGGCCAGTTTAGGATGGCAGCAACTTTGTCTTTGTCCATCTTCAAAGACCCCTTGGACACTACAAAACCCAAGTAAACTAGTTCTTGTTTAAAGAACTCACACTTCTCAAGGTTAATGGCCAATTTATCTTCATGTAACCTTTTCAATACTACCTCAACATGTCTGATATGCTCCTCTCTTGTCTTACTAAATATTAGTATATCATCAAGATATACCACCACAAACTTCCCTGTGAAGTCCTTGAGCACTTCATTCATGAGCCTCATGAATGTGCTTGGAGCATTAGAGAGGCCAAATGGCATAACAATCCATTCATATAACCCATCTGTGGTCTTGAATGTCATTTTCCATTCATCACCTTCCTTCACTCTATTTTGGTGATAACCACTCTTCAAATCCAACTTTGTAAAGTACATTACCCCACCTAGGCAATCCATAAGATCCTTTATTCTTGGGATTGGGAATTCATACCTTATTTTGATCATATTTATAGCCTTTGAGTCTATGCATAATCTCCACTTTTTCCCCTTCTTGGATGCTAAAACAATCGGGACTGCACAAGGGCTAATGCTCTTCTTGATCAAGACTTGATCCAAGAGCTCTTGTACTTGTATTTCTACCTCCAAGTTTTGATCTAGAGTCAACTTGTATGTTGCTTTATTGGGAAAGGATGCCCCTGGAACAAAGTCTATTTGATGAATTATAACCCTCTTAGGTGGTAGGGTTGCAGGAGTGCCATCACTCACTATGTCTTTGTACTTCTCCAAAAATTATTGCACTTCTCATGGTAATGGCTACTTCACTAATTCTTCTTCTTCCTTGGGCTTCAGGAAAATGGCATACCCCTCACTCTTATCACCCTTGACATCTTTTAAAAACTCCTTTCCATTGCATAACATAACACTAGGAGTTTTGGTCTGTGGTTCTTCATCCTCTAGTAATGACTGAATTTTGAAGGTCTTCCCTCCTTTCTTGAAAATGATGGAGTTCTCTTTCCCATCATACACTGCTCCATTATCAAATTTCTAAGGCCTTCCAAGAATAAAATGTAAATCATCCATTGGTAGGATGTCACAAAGCAATCTGTCCTTGTACCCTACTATTGAGAACTCTACCCATGTTTGCTCATTGACCAACACACTTTGGCCTTTATTAAGCCATGTCACCTTATAGGGATTCACATGGGGTATCTTGGATACCTTAATCTTCACTACTACCTCCTCTAAAATGATGTTATCTGTGGATCCAGAGTCCACAATCACCTTACACACCTTACCAAGGATCTTGCATCTAATTCTAAATAGTGCCCTCCTATGTTTGGGCTCATCCTTGATTGGTTGCCTTATTAGTACCCTTCTAAACATTAGATTCTCACCCATCTCTGAGTCTAGATGCTCTACCTTAGGTTTTTTGACACTTGAAGTGTCCTCATGTGCATATGCTATCCTCTTATCACTATTTTTTGCAGAAGGTTTGTCTGGACATCTATAGGCTGGATGACCTAGTTTCCCACAATAATAACATTTCATGGTTGTAAAATAATAACTACTCCTACCTCCTCTTCCTCTATTAGGACTACCATGATTACCTCTGCCTCTATTATAGCCTCCTCTTGAACTGTTCTCAGTCTGTTGCTCTATCAACTTATTCTCTCCTTGTGACCTTTGCTCACTACCCCTGCCTTGGTAGCCTCCTCTTTGACCCCTTTGGTCTCTCCCTCTACCTCTATTGTTATTTTTGTTCTTGAAGGTAGAATCCCCTTTCTTCCACCTTTATATCCAATTTATGGCACTTTTGGATAGTGGTAGGTGTCCATAGGCTAATCTCCTCTTGGATGTTCCACTTCAATCCACCCAAGTATCTAGCCACTTTGATTGGCTCTTCTTCCTGCAAATTAGACCTTAGACACAATCTTTGGAACTCCTCAATATATGAGGCCACATCTAGGTCTTTCTATTTCAATTTTTGTCTCTTCCTATGAAGCTAGACCTCATAGTCCTCTAGAAGATATTTTTCCTTCAATTTGGACACCATAGCATTCCAATTTGTAATTGGTTGCTTCCCCATACTTACCCTCTCATCCTGAAGGTATTTCCACCAAGTCAAAGTTGACCCTCTGAGTCTAGACTTGGCCACTTTGATCTTTTGGGCTTCACTTATCCCCTCACACTCGAAGTGATTCTCCTCATTCAATACTAGATCTGGTTCAGGGATGAAGTCTTCCTCTTCCCTCTTTTTCTTTCCCTTATTACTGTTTTTAGCTTCATAGTCTTTCTTCCTAGTAGCACCTACTAGTTCTTCCATCTTTACTCTCATTGCTTCCAAGGTATCCTCAAGGAGTCTATTTTTATCCTTTTTCTCTTCCATGTCCTTGGCTAGTTCTGCATTTGTCATCATCTTTGTAGAACCACAAGATTCCACTTCTGACATAAACCAATCTTCCCAAGTTTCTCAACTTGTTCTGATAGCACTCTGATGTAGCACTAGTCTTGCTTCTCCTTAGACCTCTTCTAGGGTCTCCTAGGTCACTCTATGACCTACTAGGGTTCTTTCACTAACCCTAGGCTTCTTAGGTATCTTATCACAAGATCCTAACTCCTTCAACTAGTGAACACCATTCTATAAAACAAAACACTTCCAAACTTTCTCCTACACCCCAAATGGTCTTTCTTGCATCTTTGGCCTAAAAGGCTTCAATTGACCCAAATTGATCAATGCTCAATCTATAGAGAGGATTATGGTTTCCAAGATTTTTATAGGACCCTTTCCAACACCTGCAAGCATACTTTGTATCCAAAATCCAATTGAGTTCCAAGAAACCACCCAATTGCTTTCCAAATAGGGCTACAAGAAATTAGCCCTATTTAGTCACCTTTTTTGCAATAACATACAAAAAGTATTAACAATTTACCAAAAAAATTTAGGATCCAGACATCCTTTACTGAGGCACTAGATATTTTCTAGGTCTAGGGCTCCCAAGCTGTCTGTACATCTCTGCCTACAAAGAAGGCTAGAAATCAGGGTTTTGAGGGTTTCAAAACCAGTCTGTTAGAAACTTCTTTCTTGCTATCAAGAAAACCTCACAAAATATTCCCACTCATTTTGGGAACTCACCACACACTACCCTAACCCTCTACAAGCTTTTATTGAAGCTATGAATGCTTTCAATCCACCAAAATGGCTCTGCAACTAATGGTGATCCCTAGCCATGCCACACTGGATCACCTTGGGCATCACCTTAAAAATGGATACCATCACTTCCTAGGCCCCTCCTACACTGTACACAATGTACATGGAGTCTACTCTCATAATCCAAAGACCCGTTCCAATGCCACGGTGGAAAATGGAGTTAAGACCCCATTTATTCACAATGCCTAGTTAAGAACAACAACAGTGCTAAAACAAAATAATTTAAACAAGAAACTAAAACTATTTAATAAAAAAAACTACCACCACACAAAATCTTCTATCAACCTACATTACACAAAATAATGCTCACAGAATTGGATTCAATCCATTAAACTATCAAATCACCTCAAAACACCTTGACAGTCATTGTTATTGACATATACAGTTCGTACACAAAATTTCTCAAACTTTCCAACCCTTCACACATCTTGAGGATGGTCATATATAGTTGACCCAAACACTAATTCATCGGTTTTAGATAGTTATCTAACCAATTCCACCAAAGATGTAATCTTGTCATAAAATTTGTCAATGTTGTCAATGACAACATTGACAACTTTTTGCAACTTTTGGGTTTGGTCTCCAAACTTGGTCTAACCATGTCCAAACTTGTCCAATCCACCCAATATGATGAAAAAACATCAAATAGGAACTCTAGTCCCTTGCTTGGCTCATTTTTCCACAAAATGTAAAAAACACCTAATTGGACCTAAATGGACACAAAGGTCTCTAAGGACCTAACAAGACCCATCCTCCTACAAACACTCCACACACTAGGACTCTTGGTCCCTTTATTCATCTAGTGGTCTGGATAGAACCGCTACAAGCCAAAATAAAGAAGGAGAAAACCCTGGGTTCCATTTTAACAACTAGCCTACCTAGGTGCTCCTGCACCACTTGAGACTATTAGGGTCCTAGAAGAGGAATTAGGATCCTAAGTAGATTGGGACAAGTAGGAGTCATGTCTAGAGCATTGTGTGAGCACACCTTGGAGCACTTCTATTAGATTGGTATCAGAGCATACTTGATCAGGCTTGTGGTTAATGTTCCAACCAGAAGAGTTAGTAGGAGAGTCTACAATGGTGACCAATGCAGAGCTAAATAAGAAGGTAGATGATCAAGAAGTGGAGAATAGAATACTCTGAGACAGATTGGCTCAATTAGTAGATGAAGTTGATGTGAAAGCAGAAGAAGTGAAGGATAAGGTTGAAGGTAAAGGCAAGGAGATTACCGTAGATGATGAAGTACCCAAAGATGACCTTTTCCTTAATGAGGAACCATTCTTGAAATATTTAAAGGTTGTGAGTGGTAAAGTACTAGAGGGAGTTCCAATCTTTACTAGAAAGATGAAACCAAAGATAGTCCTAGATTGGATAGTCCTAGATGGCATCATTGAGGCTCAAAAGGTGAAAGTTTCTAAAGCCAGACTAAGAGGGTCTGCACTCGCTTGGTGGAAATTCATCCAAGATGAGAGGGAGAAGGAAGGAAATAAGCTCATTGCCACATGGAGATCTATGGTTGCAAAAATCAGAGATGCTTATATCCCTGAGGATTATGAAATCCAAATGCATAAAAGACAAGGTTTAAGATAGAAGGACCTAGATTTAAACTCCTATACTACAAATTTTCAGAGACTTTGCATGAGATCTAGGGTTGCAAAGGATGAGAAGGTTAAGGTAGAAAGATACCTTAATGGCATTAAGTAGACCATACAAGATGAGATGAGTCTCTTGACTCCAGAAACCATTCAAAAGTGCCACCAAATTTCCATCAAAGTTGAAGAGAAGTTGAGAAAAAAATAAGACTAGCACTACCAAAGGAAGAGGTAGAGGAAGAGACACTAGAGGACAGAGAGGTGGATATGGTGGAAGGAGTTATGAACCAAAGAGTCAAGGAGAGACTAAATTTGTTGAAAAATAAGAAGGCAACTCCAACAGAGGTAGTTCAAATAGAGGAAGGAGCTCTAGTAGTAGAGGAAGAAACAATAACCAAGGTAGGGGTAACTACTTTGCTAACATGAAGTGTTACCACTGCAACCAGATGGGGCATCCTGCATATAGATATCTAGATAAGGGTGCTACTTCTCAAGGAAGTGATAAACGGGTGAATTATGTCCAAGCGGAGGCTAGTGGTGGAAGAAAACACCCTGAGGTTCCCTTAGAGTCAGAGGAAGGTGAAAATTTAATGATGAGAAGAACTTTGATTAAGGAACCAGTGAAAGAAGAGCCTAGTCAAAGGAGATCACTATTTAGAGTGAAATGCAAAATGATGGGGAAAGTGTGTAGATTCATCATAAACTCAGGGTCTACTGACAATATCATGTTAGAGGAGGTAGTCAGAAAGTTGAAAATGAAAAGGATACCCCACACCAATCCTTACAAAGTCACCTGGCTAAACAAAGGACAACATGTCCTTGTCAATGAACAAGATTGGGCGGAGTTTTCAATTGGAAGGTATAAGGACAAAGTATTGTGTGATGTGATACCTATGGATGCATGTCACCTACTCCTAGGTAGACCATGGTAATTTGACTGGCAGGCCATGAATTATGGAGCAAATAATTCATATTCTTTCGAGAAAGACAATGTGACATTCAAAATATAGTCACTATTGGAGGATGGAGAAATGAAATCAAATGGTCCCAATGTTCTCATGGTTAGTGAGAAAGAGTTCTTAGAAGCCTTAGAAGAAGGAGAAGGAGTTGGTTTTGCACTTGCATTTAAACCAAAAGAAGAAATTGTAGACAAGACAGTCAAGAAGATAGAATTTCCAAAGGAAGTGCAGGAGATGTTGCAGGAGTATGAAGCTATTGTTAGTTATGGGCAACAATCATCACTAACCCCTAAGAGGACTATAAGCCACCAAATAGACTTCATTCTGGACAAGAGCTACCCTTCCCAATAAGGTTGCATACAAAATGACTCCTTAACAAAATGAGGAAATAGCTAGACAGATTCAAGAACTCCTAAGCCAAGGTTTGATTAGGAAAAGTATTAGTCCTTGTGTCATACCCACTATCTTAGCCCCTAAAAAGAGAGGAACATGGAGGCTATGTACTGACTCTAGAGTAATAAATAGAATAACCATTAGGTATAGGTTCCCTATCCCTAGGATAGAAGACCTAATGGACTATTTAGGTGAAGCCAAATTTTTCACAAAGATTTACTTGAAGAGTGGATACCACCAAATCAGAGTCAATGAGCGAGATTATTGGAAAACAACCTTCAAGTCCATAGAAGGAATGTATGAGTGGCTCGTCATTCCATTTGGGTTATCCAATGCCCCATGCACATTCATGAGACTCATGAATGAAGTCCTAAAAGACTACATAGGCAAATTTGTGGTAGTCTACTTGGATGTGTGTGTGTGTGTGTGTGTGTATTTGGGTACCTGATGAAAACAACACAAACACTCAATAGGTCATTGCATTATTTCAAATGGTTAGATAAAACATTCAAAACCATTAATATCGGCCTATTGCCTTCTAACTAGAAAGAGTGTAATTAGTTGCATATTATCCCTCAGAATATGCTATAAATCAGTGACCAATACTATTCTAGCATGAAGGATTTAATTCAAAATTAAGCTAAAAAGATGAAAAAGCATGTATTCTAGCTCTAGGAGATGAAACTAGAATAATGCAAAAGCATGGAATAAAGAGTGGAATATAAATCTAAGATGAATTCAATAGCATAAAAATGTGTTTTTGATCTTATGTGAAGGCTTATTTTCTCTCAAAACAGGCTTTTATTTATAGAAGAATGGGAGAGAGCGAGAGAGAGAGAGAGAGAGGGGGGGGGGACAAGGTTCATTTATGAATTAGAAGACTCATAAATGAAGATGTAAGAGCCATTAATGTCCAAGGAATTAATAAGACATGGGAGAGACATAGGCTTAAGGTATCTTCATTAATAAGGCATTAATGAAAGCCTTAAAGAGGCAAGAGAGGATGTAAGAGGATAGCTTGAGAAAGTGGACCTTAAGGAGGTCAAGCTTGAGAAAGTGGACTTTCTCAAGTGGGTTGAGTTGCTAAGTATTCCTTAATGGAATGTGACAATATTAGGAGGTGGGTTAGAGTAGAATTTAGG
>MU223409.1:514312-545391 GCA_018584345.1 Thuja plicata | reverse complement strand
GCATGGGTGAATGGGTTGAGAAGGGTTAGAACCCAGGGTAGAAGTGGTTGAGATAGGTTAGGTTGGGGTTTAGGGGAATATTAATAAATAAAATAAACTTATTTAATTCATTTAGAAATATAGGAATCAATTATTTAAACAATGAAATTGCTTTTTAATAATTAGGGGACTATAGCCATTTTAATTAAATTAAATAGGCTAGGGGAATGGGTTATTTTGCAAGTGGGTATTTGATTTAGGGATTTATTTAATTCCTTTATAATTAAATACTATAGCCACGTTTGATTTTAATTTGATTTGATTGGTCGAAATTAATTTAAATTTTATGGCTATAATAGTTAATATAAATTAGTGATAAAAATCACCTAGGATATTAAATTGATTTGAAGAATTATGCCAAGCAGTAACAGGGTCGTTTGGACATAATCAAGGGTATGATCACACTTGGGGCAAATAGGGTCCATAGTTAGAACAGGCCAAATTCAGGTGGTTACAGGATGATATACTCATCTATAAAAAGACAAGAGAAGAACACCTCGGACATCTGCAAATAGTATTCAAGAAGATGCATGAAGAGAAGTTGATGATCAACTTGGAGAAATGTGAATTCATGAAACAAGAGCTAGTGTACCTTGGGTTTGTATTATCTCAAGGTAATCTAAAGATGGATCCAAGCAAAGTGGAAGCCATCATCAACTGGCCTACTCCAAGGACAGCCACCGAGGTAAGAAGTTTTCATGGCTTAGCACATTACTATAGAAATTTTATAAAGTAATTCAGTGCAATTTGTGCTCCTATGCTTGATACTATCAAGGGTGGGATGAAAAATAAATTTGTATGGAATGAACAAGCTAACCATGGGTTTGAGTTGTTAAAGAAGAATATTTCTACCCAACCAATCTTGATTTTTCCAAGCTTTGAGAAGCTATTCAAAGTGGAATGTGATGCCAACAATGTAGCCACTGGTCCAGTCTTGAGCCAAGAGGGGAGACTAGTGGCTTTCCACTCTGAGAAACTAAGTGAAGCCAAGAAGAAATACTCTTCTTATGACCTAGAGATGTATGCTCTGGTCCAAGCACCAAGAAATTGGGGGCACTATTAGCTTCCAAAGGAGTTCATACTCTATTAAGACAATCAAGCATTAAGTTTCTTGAACTCTCAAGATAAACTCAGTCACAAACACATGAAGTGGGTGGAGTACCTGCAAGCCTACACCTTCAACATCAAACACAAGAAGGGGTTGCAGAATAAGGTAGTAGATGCCTTAAGTAGGAGACCCCCAACCATCCAAGAGAACCAACTACAGAGCATGGGGATAGACAACTTCAAAGACCTATATGGAGAAGATGAAGACTTTGCAGACATTTACAAGGTATGCCAAGAATATAAGAATCACTTTCATAGTCAATTCTTTGAATATACCTTGCAGGGTGGTCTATTGTTTAAAGGGCATCAATTGTGTGTCCCTAGAGGGTTTATAAGAGAGAATCTAATTTAGAATAAATAAAATGGTGCGCTTAGTGGCCATTTTGGTGTCAATAAGACACAAGAATTAGTTCAAAGATTTTACTTTTAGCCCAAGATGAATTTGGATGTTAAGAAATATGTAGAAAATTGTGTTATCTATCAAAAGGTGAAAGGTAAATCTTCAAATGTAGGCCTATACCAACCTCTACCCATTCCAACCAAACCATGGGAATGTCTGAGCATGGATTTTGTAGTTGGTTTTCCCAAGACAAAACAGAGAATGGATAGCATTTATGTTATTGTAGATAGGTTCAGTAAGATGGCACACTTTGTACCCTGCAAGACAACCCATGATGAAAGTCAGATAGCCTCCCTATTATTAAAGGAGGTAGTCAGAATACATGGTTTTCCATTGAGTATAGTGTTAGATAGAGACACAAAGTTTATGAGTCATTTTTGGAAGACTCTATGGCAGAAGCTAGGAACCAACTTGTCTTTTAGATCTGCATACCATCCTCAGACTGATGGCCAAACTAAGGTAGTCAATAGGAGTCTTGGTAACATCCTAAGATTCTTAACTAAAGAGTATGGTCAAACTTGGGACCAACTCATTGGACAGGCTGAATATTCCTGCAATGACATAGTGAATAGGACTACTGGCAAGAGTCCTTTTAAGATAGTTTATGGCCTTCATCCTAGAGGCATATATGAGCTCATAGATCTGAAGGATGGAGCCAAGGGAAGTGGCTATGATGACTAATTTTTACATGCTATGCAAGAGGTACATGAAATAGTAAAGAAGACATTGACTAAAAATACAGGGAAGCTTAAGAGCAAGGTGGATGAAAGAAAGAGAGAGGTCCAATTCAAATTTTGGGATCTAGTGATGGTTCACCTCAACAAAGAAAGATTACAAAAAGGAATACCACATAAGCTTTAGATGAGAATAATTGCCCCATGTACCATACTAGCCAAATATGGAGCAAATGAATACAAGGTGGAGTTACCAGAGATCAGTGGTTTATCTCTTGTGTTCAATGTAGTAGACTTGGTTTTGTATAAAGGAATAGCTCCAGATCTTGATCAGAGTCTAACTGAGGTTATATAGGAGGTGGAAGAACCGAACTTACCATCTACACCAAACAAGAAGGTAGAGTGCATCCTAGACTCAAGAGTCTACAAGAATACTAGAAAGAAGGAGTTCAAAGAACATATGGTGAAGTGGCATGGACAAACAGATGTTGATGCTACATGGATCAGTGAGACAGAGTTCAAAAAGTTGGGAGTGGATTCTAACTTACTCAATCCAAGGGTGGATTGAAGCTTATTCGTTTGGGGAGGAAGGTGCGGGAGCACCTAGGCAAACTCTGCATTCTTAGTTCAAATTTTGGCTTGTAACTAACTCTATCCAAGTTAGTGACTTTTATTTTGACCTTAGAAAGTCTTTCAAGGTGTGTGGCTAGATGGATTAGTAGTTAGTACTAAAATCCAATCTAGTCTTGTTAATTTCTTATTTTTATGGTTGTTAGGTCTAGAATGGGAAAATGAGTCTTAAAGAGTCCTAGACTAAGGTGGGATGAGGAAAGTTCCTAAAAAGGCCTTGATGATGTGTATTCATCGATTGAAGGAGGTTAGAGGTCCTAAAAGTTAGTTATGAGCATTAATGTAAAAGATGCTAAATGTTGTCATGACAACATTTTGCAATATTGCAAATGTTGCATGCAACATAGACAACTTTTTGATTCCTTTCAAAATTGAGGAGGGAAATAAATTCTAGTGGCCTAGAAACATGGAGGAAGCATCTTAAGATACTCCAAGGCTGATTTCCCAAGGTAGAATGAATGTAATCAAGTTTTTGAAGAGCAATAGAACTTTGTGTTCTGGTTTTTACAGTACAGTCAACTTGTTTTAATGCTAATGGTGTGTTAATAGATTGAAAGGTTGAATATATTGTTACATCCATGAAGTAGGAGTAGATAAAAGATCTTTTCATTCAGTGAGCATGTAGTTTAGATTTTATTTGATAGTCTTAGGAAATTGTTTAGGATTTAGAGTGTTTACTTGTCCAGTTTAGGAGGATTTCGGTTTCATGGCTCCCCCATAGAATCCAACCATGGAAAACTATAAAATGTGGATGAATATGTTAGGGGGTCCTCTGTAAAGTGTATATATGCAAGGAGGAGTTCAGAAAGTTAATCTAGCTAGTTTTAAAGTTATGCCCTAGGCGAGCAATGTCTGTCTGGCTGGCTAGGGGTATGACAGTGTTAAGTTTGAGTGTCATTACAAGGGTATGTTTGGAAGAAGAAAACCAAGGGTGGTTTTAGAAGAATTAGGGTCTATTAGAACCCTTTCTATGAATTGAGGTCCTTAGCAATCCATCTGGATAGATTTCTAGATAGAAATAAGTGGATTGCAGTTATTGCACAAAAATAGCCCTATTTGACCTACATTTTAGAAAGTATTGTACGGATGACCTAGGGAGATACAACCTTAAAAATATTCAATTTTTTGGAAAAGGGTATCCATATCTAAAAATAGTTTGTGGGGTTTTTTGGGAATTTTGAGCAAGAATCCATAAAAACCCTCTAGATAGGGCTAGTTGGGCAATTAGGCCTAATAGGACCAAAATAGTGCAAAGTTGGAACTCGATTGTTTAGAGTTTGAAGACCCATTAAAATGGGATGGAAAGGATTTCAAATGGATTTCCTAATGGTGGAAATAACCTTTGCAGTACTGGTGAGCATTTTTTGAAGATTTTGTAATTGGAATCTTCCAAGAGAGTATAGAGACAAAGAGCAATTTCAATGTTGGAAATCCTTCAAGGTAAAACAAAAAATAAATAAATCTTGGAGTGGAGTTAGGATAGTCTCAGGCTTGGAAGCTTGAGAATATTAGGGTCCTAAAAGAGGAATTAGGATCCTGGGCAGATTGGGAGAAGTAGGAGTCTTGTCTAGAGCATTGTGTGAGCACACCTTGGAGCACTTCCATCAAGAGAGATGAAGGTGGTATGATTATTATGGAGAAGAAGTACACCCATGAGACATGGATGTATTTATTATGATTGCATGCAATTTAAGATTTAATAAGGAGGCAGAACATTAAGTTGCCCACTTTTTTTGCAGGAACTTTGAAGTCTTAACAAGGTTGGAATTGTTGGAGGAACTCTGCCTTTGTAGTTGACTTGTGGTATAACCTTAATCCGTGACCATTCACAAATAGGTTAAATCTGACAGGATCAATAGTTTAAATTTGAACAAAAAAGACTTATATGATCTCATATGGACTGAGCCAACATATTTTCAAGTTTCCCATGGTGTCCTTGTACCTTGAATCATACAACAATGCCCAATCACTAGGGTTAAATTTCTTTTCTTTTATGTACTTATCGTGTTATTTCATTCGCTGATTTTGGACCATTTATGTTTGCTATAGGGATAAATTTCTAAGATCATATAAGGCATTGAGTTGCATGATTCTTTACTCATGTTCTTTAGAGAGATCCGTATTTAATTCTAATGTTGTTCTTAGTGTTTTATGTTCAAATTCCACAGCCATCATTTTTGTTTTCCCATTAAGCATCTCAAATGGTGTAAAACTAGTGGTTATTTTCCATGTAATCCTATAGGCTCAATCTGCCTTAGACAATCTATTTTCCCAATCCTTTTTATGCTTTGCCACTATCTTATTTAATATGGATTCAATTTCTCTATTTATAATTTTAGCTTGATCATTGGCTTGTGGGTGATAAGGGGTGGACTTCCTGTGCCTTATGTTGTATTCATTTACTAGTGTTGTAATCAAATTGGAGGTGAACTAGGAACCTTGATCTGTAACTATTTCCCTTGGTACCCCATAACAGGTAAAGATCTCCTCGTAAAGGAATTTTGCAACCTTTTTATCTCTGGCATGCTTCATTGGTTTATGCTCAACTCATTTTGTTACATAGTCAGTACACACCAAAATATAGGACTTACCATTTGAGGGAGGATTAATAGGTCCAAAAAAGTTGACTCACCACTTATTAAATATTTTAAAAATAACTTGAGGGTAGAATGACATCTCATCAGATTTAGTAGGCCTTTCCATCCTTTAACATCTATCACACTTCCTAGTATACTTTGTTACATCTTTTTTTAGAGTAGGCCAATAATATCATGTATTAAATACCTTCATTGTTGTCCTTTTGGATGCAAAATGATGCTCATAGGGTTCATCATGAAATGCATGAAGGATGTCATAGGTTGCATCTTCTTTGACACATCGCTTCATGACTTGATCAGGCCATGTATAGAACAAACAACCAAATTTCCAAGAAAATTTGAAACTCTTTTCAACAAGAAACCTTTTCTCCTTGGGAGAGAAATGATTAGGGATTCTATTGGAAATTATATAATTAGATATATATGCATACCAAGGTGTTTGAATAGAAATTGAAAATAGATTCTCATTAGGAAAGGAATCATCAATAATCTCATAATCCTCCTTAGTTTATAGCCTAGAAAGAAAATATGCTACTACATTTTCTTTATTTGGTTTGTCAATGATGGTAATGTCAAACTCTTGCATCAAAAGTAACCATCTAGCTAGTTTACCTATTATTGCAGGTTTTTTCATAAGGTACATGATGGTTACATGATCTATATGCACAAAAAATTGATATACAGTAATGTAGTGTCTGAACTTGTTAAGGGCATAAATAACTGCTAACAATTATTTCTCTATGACAATATAATTTAGCTCTGTTCCTTGCATATTTTTGTTGATGAAATAAATCACATTTTCTATAGTACCTTCTTTTTGGCCGAAAACTACCCCAATGACATGGTTTGATGCATCTATGTGAATATGAAAAGGTATTGATCAATTAGAAACTCTAAGGATAGGTGCTCGGGTAAGGACTGAATTAAGTTGTAGGAAAGATTCATCACATTCTGATATCTACTCAAAATTTGCATCTTTAGTTAGTAGTGTATATAATGGTCATGCTATTTTTATAGTCCTTAATAAACCTCATATAATATCGTACATGACCCAAGAAACTTATTACTTCCTTTTTTAGTAGGGATGGGATAGTTAAGAATAACTTCAATTTTTGTTGGATCAACTTGAATACCAGCTTAAGAAATAAAGTGGCCTAGCACTACTTGTTCCTACATCATCATGAAATATTTATCAGTATTCAAATAAATATTATGATCTTTATATCTCTATATTACCTTTCCTATATTTCCCAAGGCTTCCTCAAAGGTACTTCCATATTTGGTAAATTCACCCATATAGATTTCCATACAGTCATGTGAAATATCTGAGAATATGTTAATGACTTCTCTTTGGAAAGTGGCTGGAGAATTGCACAAGCCAAAGGGAAGAAAAAAATGAGCATAATTTCCCCATGAAAAAGTAAAGGTTGTCTTTTCCTGATCTTCTAGTGCAATTCTGATTTGGTTGTATGCATTGTAATCATCAAGGAATGAGAAATATTGCTTCCTTTCTAGAGATTCTAGGACTTGATCTTTAAAGGAAGAGGAAAATGATCCTTTTTAATTATAGTATTTAACTCCCTATAATATACACATACCCTCCAAATTCCCCTTTTCTTAGGAACTATAATAAGGGGTGACACCGACTGGCTATTAGAGATTGCATAAATAAACCTGACATCTAGCAAATTTTGCAATTCTTCTTTGACTATCTCTCTGAGTGGAGGGTTAATTCTTCTTTGGGACTGTCTTACTAGTATACTATCCTCTCTGATGTAAATTCAACAAGTGCACAACTTAGGATCCAAACCCTTCATAATCCCAGGTAAATGCTTGTTTATGAGACTGCATCAACTTTGTCAAAAGACATTTGTTGTTCTTGGGTGAGCTTGTTATTAATGTTCAAACATCTACCTGGTGAGATTTCAACTTGCCTAGTTAAAGCAATCATATATGCCTCAGTGAGTATGCCATTTTTACTTCATATGACAACAATTTATGAAGCATATTTATAGCTACATAAAATTATGATGAACTAGGAGTAGGGAGGATAGTTTGCAGTGAACATGATTAATGTGATAAATAACCAAAAGGTTTCTTATCCACTCAATAAAAATTTTGAAGAATGTTGTCGAGTACATAACCCTCTCCCTAGAGCTATAGGAAAGGATCCCTATCTATACTCATAAGCTGCATTATTGAGTTAACTTCCTCTACATCTGCCCCTAGGTCTGGCCATACTGGATGAGTTAAATCAGGTTGAGGCTGGGTTGGTGGATAAAGAGCGAGTTTCTTTGTGGTCAGACCATCTAAGATAGTCATGTCTCCTAACCGGCATTTAATTTATTCATCACCAATAGCTTTCCAATGCCTTCCTAAGATGATAAGATATCCTCCCAATGTGGCTTTAGGAGAGTGTATCATGAAATCTACAAGGTATTCCCAAGAATCTAGGGTGACAACTAGATCCTCTACCATACCATAAAGCTTAATAGTAGAACTATCAACTAGCTATAGGATAGTAGGTGTAGGTCTGAGATTGGTGATCTTAAGATGTTGCATGACATATTTTGTCCTCATATTAATGGATGCCCCTAAATCAATTAAGGCATTTTTAACTTGAATGTTGATAAGCTTAAGTATTGGCTCATATATTGTGTCACTTAGTTGTGTTTTCTTTATCGTGTTCCTAGGTTGTCTCATCAATTTCATCAAGAATAGTGGTTTTTGGTTGTTTTAAGTTAAACTCGTGGACTTTATTTCGTAGACCTTAAGCTTATACTTGCATATCCTTGTTATGGGCTAAAGACACTCTTTTATGGTTATATACAATACACACACACACATATAGTTTGCATATCTGATGCAGTGATGGTAAGTGAGTTTTGGAGATGTCATGATGCAGATTTGATTATAAGATGATCATATGTTATGTTGTCATTGATGTCAACTATTGACTTTGTGTTCTTAGTATGTTGCCAAGCATAGTTATGATGAATGAAGGGTTGTAGTGAGTTTTAGTGGTTTCTATCTTTATGGGAGACTTAAGTGTGTCTCTAGATGTCTAATGCATGACTGCTACTACTGAAGTGATCTTATGTGAAAGTTGTGATCGGGTGAAGTATAACAGTTAACTGCTAGAACAATTAATGAAATGTGATAGATGATTTGAATGTCTTGTCAAATATTTGTTGTATCTTGTAGATTAGTCACATGTTATGGTGGTCAATGGTGTTCATATGCTATAGTTGTGACCACAACTAATTTTAGTGACCGGTCTGAAGGTTAGGTGACCCGTGAAAAGAGACAGAGTTGTTAACAGGTTAAAGTGTTTTTGTTCTTGAGTGACAACTCATAAATATTTGATTAGTGATCGGTGTTTAGGTTGTGGTGGAACCATTTGAGTATGTCACGATCTGGTGATGTGTCCTCATGATTGGAGGTGATGATCTAACATCACATTGTTTGATGTTAGCATGTGGAGAATATTCTAGAGGAAGCTTGTGTTTGGTCAAAATGTGTTTGACTTCTTTGTACAATATTTTATGTAAATTATTGTATTGGCCAATGCGGTCTTGTAAATACGTTTTGTGCATTTAATTTTTTTTGTGGCATTTTGGATATGAGTGGGATGTTTGAAATTCTAAATTAGGTCTTGATTAAGGCGTTGGACTTAAAAGTTCAATAAATAATGGATGAAGTTGAAAGTTAAGTGTGTTGATCATGTGTTGGACAAGTGGGGTCAAGAGTGCAAGTTGTGAACAAGCCAGGGAAGAGTTAAGTGTGTTTAGAAGAGATCACGTGCATTAGTGGGTCTAATCAAGTAGAGGTAGTGTTGTTTTTAGATCATTCTTTCTATTGTTTCCTAGCAGTTGCAGCAGGTTAAATCCCTTAACATGGTAAATCTTAACAAATATTTTTTGTAAATCCTCTAGCAAGGTGACGCTTTGTCAAGTGTTCAAAGTCCTCTAATAGGGCTACTCTTAACAAGGTAAAGGTCCTAATAGGCCTAAGGAAAATCCCTTAATCAGGTAGCACCTAACAGTTTTGTTGTAAATTCCTAACAAGGTTAAGCTCCTCACAGGGCGTGTTGGTACTTTCAATTTTCTTGAGATTACTATGTTGATTTTTTTAAAGTCTGGTCAAAAGTTCATTTTTAAGCTTCAATCTCAAAGTGTCGATATTTTCAGGACTTGGACTCCAGTAAACAATTTGGGATTTGGATACCATCAAGATTTTAGGTTTTATCCTCCAAGCTTGAGCTTGAGTCTTTATTTGGGATGTCGGGAAAATGGATACTTATGTTAAGTTAGGCCTTTCAGTTTGTCCAAGTCCTTAGTCTTAAGTCTTGTCAGAATTTGAAATATTGGTGGCAAGTTTGAGTTGTAAGGAAATGCTAAGTACTCTAGTGTGAAGATTTGATTTTTGGGATGCTTAAGTGATTGGGAATGGAATCATAGTAGGGGAATTCCCAAAATTCTGAAGGACTGCGTCATCAAAATGCTTTGGTCGGGAATGGAAGGCCAGTAAGGGAAATCTCAAAAATTTGAAGGACTGCTGGGACCTACACTGCATTAAGTCATGAGTAGATTGAAAGATGGTAGAAGAAGCTGAGTCAGCAGATTATAGATTAGTTAATGATGAATTCTTACCTTGGTGGACTCCTTTTTTTAGGAAAAGGGCATTTGAAGTGCAAATTCATCGAAAATGAAAGCATGGTTATAGATTTCCCAAAAGTCCAAGGAATGAAACCTATGGAATGGCAGTGAGTGAAGAGTTAGTGAGAAATTTCCATGTGGAGGTTTTCAAATGATACAATGGTAAAGGTTAAGTTTTTTTGGTTTTCGCTAGCTCTTGGGTTCTCAAGGTGGTATGTTCTTAAGTTGGAGAGCTAGCGAGTGATAGCCACCTATCCAGAATGTTAAAGTTAGTGGTTGTCTCCAGTTCGCGACTATTAAGGAAGATAACATAAAAGGTTGGAGAATTGGTGACAAGAAGTTTGTTGTTAGTTGTCACTGGATCATTACGGTTTATGGTTTTAACATTTTTAAGCTGCAAGTTAGCAATAGAGGATGTCTTCTTTTTCTCTCCAGGTCATGACAGTTAGAAGTGGTAAATGAAAGATGTTGAGAGCTCATGATAGTTTTGTTATCTCTATAAGATATGTTGTTGTCATTAGTTAATTCAAAGTCATATGAGTCAGAAGAATCAATCGGTAAATGGGAGAAAGCCAAATATTGAACTAGTCGGTAATGCACACCGAGTAAGTTACTAAAGTCAGTAAAGCACACGTTAGAGCTAAAGACACTACACCAAGAGTCTACAGTTACCAAACAATACACTACACCAAGTGCATATGAAGTACACCAAGTTGATAGTTACCCTATAATAAAGATCATTTACCGAGCAAAGAGAAGTTACTCTTCCGAGTTACTTAATTGATCATAAACATGTTAAGGACACATTTAATGAATAGTCATAGCATTAATTAAGATTCTACAATGCACTAAGAACAATTTTTTACAAGATCAATGATTGAAATAATTCAAAGAGAAGATCTAAGGAGCAGATTAAGCGGTCAATGAAAGTTTGGTATTTCCAAGGAAAACACAAAGTACCGAGGTAAAAGTGTCACAGTCACTGAATGAAAAAGAAGATGGAATTCATTGCGTACCTAACACATAAGATTAAGAGACAAAAAATCTTATATATGGATGATGATACAGATAGGAGGTTGATATTGTTAGTGAAAGTTAAAGGATTTATTTGAAGAACAAAGATAAGAGCACAGAGAACCGAGCAGATATTCAACTACAGCAGAGCATATCCGAGCAGTGTTACAATTTGAGATTGAGGTGACACATTTCAGAGCACATAGAGTTTGATCAACATTTGTTTTTTATGCAATATAGCAGACATTGTTGATTTGTTGATACTATTGTATTGAGAGATATAAATCCCAATACTGGGTAGATCTTAACTGATCTTATATTTGTAAATCCTTTAACATGGTACATCTCTAAGTGTAGAGATTGTAAAATCCTTTAACCAGGTAGACATAACAAGTCTTTGTATACTCTTAACTAGGTAAGCTATCAAAATGGCTAAACATTGTAAGCTCTAATCGAGCACCCTTTATATTTTATTTAGTGACGGTTGTGGGTATCATCCCCACCATAGTTTTGTCCTCTAACCAAGGATTTATACGTAAAAAAAATCATGGAATTATGAGTTCTGATGCTTGAATGTTTTCATGATATATTTTATGAGCTTTAAATTATTTTCATTTCAAGTTATTGAATTTGGAAAACAAAAAGCAATAGTATATGGTTTATAGGTAGTTTTAGTTATAAAATTTTGTAGTCGTATTGATTCACCCCTCCCCTCTCAGTCCCAAATTTCCATAGTCATTCCAACAATTGGTATCAGAGCTACTACTCTTGAGTTAAAAGGTTTGACCACCTAAGAGTTAAAGATCTTAGCCATGGAAAGTTTTAGGAAATTCAAAAGAATTGATGGCCTTGAATCTGAGTAGGAGAGTGCAAGAGAGTTAATCATTGGTTTGAAAAATAAACTTGAGAAGTCTCTAAGGATTAGAAGGAAAATATGTGATGAACTAAAGGTTACACAAGAACAAGTTGATACACTTGAGACAACATCTAAAGGAAGTGTTACTGATGAGTCATAATCAGCTATAAGAGAACTACTAGAAAATAATGATTCACTTACTGAGTAGTTGGACCTAATGAAGATAGATCTTGAAACCAACATGATAAGAATGACTGAATTGATTGAAGGAAAAAGGATTGCTGAAGATGAAAAGAAAATGGTAGAAGATGATAAAAGATAAGTTGAAATCAGGATAATAGATAAAGATAATGAGATCATGAGAATGACCCAAGTTCACTATGATATGACCGACCAACTTTTGAATGCAAATCAAGACAACACAAGAAAGGAATTTGAGAACTAAGCACTGAAAGTTGAAATTGAAAGAATGGATCAAAGACTAAAAGATGATAAAAATGAAAATGGAATACTAAAAAGAAATGAAGAAGCACTAAAATCTCTACATCAACAATTCAAGCATCAGAAGCAAAGGAATGACAAAACAGGAATTGGATTCAAAGAGAACAACACTACCGAGAAAGGAGAATCTCATGAAATGTACAAAAAGATTAAAGTACTGCACCCCCACTGAAACAAAAGAAGCCAAATTACAATTATTATGGGAAGCCTGGACACACTGGTAATGTCTGCAAGAATAGGAAAGGTAAAGCACCAATTACACCTAAATTTGATGGTTATTGTTTTAGATACAATAGGTATGGACATCAAGCTCTTGAATGTAGAACTAATCTTGCTAACAACACAAGGAAACCTAAGTTTGATGATTACTGCAAGAATTGTAATAAGTATGGACACAAAGCCGAAGAGTGTAGGATAAAGAAAAGAAACAAAAAATGGAAGCCTAATCGAGAGAATGCTAATACTAATCGAGTAGGCACATCTATACCTTGGGACTATAATATAAGAATTTCATGTTTATCTTGTGGAAGGTATGGACACATTGCAGAAAAATTCATGTTGATGCATGGAAGAAACAACCGAAGAGCATGGAGGAACCCCTACATGGCATGTTTTCATTATCATAAGGTAGGACACCTAGCAAGAAATTGTAGATACCGAGGTGATGCATTGACCGAAGATGAATCTGCAGTGAAGGCCCCAACTATTGTTGATGAAATCAGAGAACAAATGAACAAAACTAGGAGGAGAAAGACTCGGGATGAAGGAACATCATTCGAAACCATATATAACACCATCTCTACCAAGATGGTTGCACCGAACTCCACCTAAATGGTGAGAGTTATATAGGAACTGCATGCTTATAATAAATCTTACTTCAGTTCCTAAGCATTAGAGTTGAGATCCATACCAACATATTAAGATGTATTGGGATAAGTTATGAAAGTTTTGGAGGAATATTGTTATATATAGTTTTATTTTAAAACTCAATCGAGAAAAGTAACTATGCAGTTGGTATAAAGGTAAATTAAAAAGATGGACTTGGCAAACGCATTTAATGCACATTAATAGGGTCATTAGAAACCCTAATCATGAAAAAGGTATAAATAGGTCATTTTGCTAATCATTTAAACCTAACATTTTCAAAGAGCACCTAAGCACATTGCAGAAAGATCATCTCACTAAGCCACTAAAGTGAATTCAAGGTATTTTTGAATCTTTGCAAGAGTATTGAGTAACATTTGAGATATTTACTTCATTCTAAGTTGAGTTTGCAAAGTCGTGTTTTATCAAAGCTTGGCCTAGTTTGTTTAATCAAAGTATTTGAAGGTTTTCATGGCACCAAGGTTAAAAAAACCTATAGTTGTGAAGGAAGTAGAACTAGTGAATCCAAAATATAAGTTACCCCCAACTATACCCGCCAATACAGATATGACAGGAGCCCTATCTTCAATTCTTCGATACCACTAAGAGTAATATTAATTGAAGATGCCCGCACATTTATTCACATTAAGATTGAAGATTTGTGTGAAGAAGAGATAGATGCTTCATTCAACAATTTTTGCAAGAATGGGAAAATGAAGGACGAGCACATTCACCTTGAAGCAAAAGGTTTGACACATGTTATACACTTACAGAGGTTTTTTAAGATATAATGGATAAGAATGGTACTCAGCTGAGTACATGACAAATTCATGTGGTTGGATGAACCTATCAATATCATTAAGGATATATTGCACATTATTACTAGATTTCCTATTGGAGATAAGCCCAAGACCACTAAGAAAATTGAAAAGGGTATGGAAGAGTAATAAGAATATCCACTGTGGAGGACCCCGAGTTAAGGTATTCCTATAATATATTATCATACTGAGTGTTTCAATCATCCCAAGTGGAAAATAAACCATGTGGAGCACTGAATTTGGCATTCAAGCTAGTGAAGAGAGGAATTAAATTGGATGTTTGTGAAATCTTATTGAAGCTGTTAGAAGACAACATGAACACATTAAGGAAAGCAAAGACTAACACCCTGAAATTTGGTTCATTATTGGTATGTATTTTCTTTTATTGTCAGAATTAATTTCCTTCTATTGGAGACGTAGTTTGGATACTCGGGAGACCTATTCTTTATCAGATAAATGAATATATATAGAGTTTAGGAGATGATTATGATGCAATAATGTCTGAATACTTTTTAAATTTCCAAGTAAGAATGCATAAGAGGTATAGGATTCCACCTCAACTGATTGCAAAATATCAAGATAATATATGTTTTGAGGTTGATACTAATACTTGTATTATCAAGGGTGTTGAGCCTAGAACCGAGTGGATACAACCTATAGGATATGAATTGGATATTGATATTGGATCACAACAGATAGAAGCACTACAAGAAAAACCAGTTGATCCCAAAGCAAAGAGGTGTGGCATTTATGAAGAAGTGAAAGTAAGGAATAAGAAAAACATTGTGATACCTAAGGTAGTCAAGAAGACATGAAAAAATGATTGATAGTTTATCCAAAACACTAATACTTGATGAGAAAAGTGTTAAGGACACATATGATGAGAAATCTATTATTGTAGCTGACAAATAAATTGCACTTGTAACTTCACCGAGTAAAAGAGGTACTACAAGGAACACCAGATCCTCAGTGAACCTGAAAGAAAAACAAGTTGTAGAGATAGCTCAACCGATAGGAAAAGCATATATAAGAAACTAAGGAAGAAAACAATCTATACATTCATGAAATAAGTTAATACTTGAGAGTGAGAGTAAAACATAATCAGATAAGGCAACTAAGTCTACACCTATTGCAAATTTTTCAAGAGTTCCACAAATTCTAGATGATTTTTTGGAAGATCTAAAGAAAATAGGAAGACTTGGAGCTTTTAGGCAAGCAAAGTATGAGAAATGGAATGATGAAGATAAGAAGAAGATTGAAGAAGCTATTGTGGTAATACTACTGAGATATAGATTAACCCCAATTTAGCTAGCAAATAAGATATCAGAAGAGTTGTATAATAATATTGATGCAAGATGGAAGTATGCCCTTAATGCTCAAAAAGAAGTGAGAGAGAGGTCACTTATACATACAGTTCTTGACCTTGCACCATCTAAGATTCATCTAGCACTACAAAAATATGCAAATAGATTTATAGTCAAGGGAAGAGCCCTAAGAATCATGAATGGAGAAATACTATCTGTGGACATCAAAACTGATGTAAAGTGGAGAGATATATTTCACATATCTAATTCTGAGAAACATGATGCAACAAAGAATCAAAGTGAAACCATTATTGACAAGGTAAAGGAAAGCACAAGCCAAGTAGATAATATTGATATAACTACTGACAATGTAGAGGTAATGATTGAAGATGCATCAGAGGATATAGATCCTACAAAGGAGTTGTCAAAGGATGAAGATGTCATGAACTTACAAGTACCAGACACTAAGTGTATTAATGTAGATGTTGCACCATTTTAAAGTATTCCATACTAATACAAGTACAAATTTATTCTACTATTCAAATTGGTACTACTAAAGTCCCACAAGATATGGTAACCAAGCCACCAGTTGACATGGGTAAAGAGAATGTTTATGAGACAGGCTACCGAGACTCAACATAGGAAGGATACTGAGTTAGAATCCCCAACCGACAGTGAAGAAAGAGCATAATACACCACTGACCGACACATCCAATGTTCAGAATGTTTGAAAGGCATAAGATACACAAAATAAATGCTATAGGAATCAAATCTAAAAGACAAGGATGTAGAGAAAGAAGAAGAAAAAAAAAGGAGGAAGTTAAGAAAAATAAAGTATAGCTAGTCACCATACCGAGTCACCAGATTCAACCAAGGCATCACATTCTAAACGCTCTACTAGAGAGAGAAAGTTACATGAGAAGAAGAAGAGTAAGAAAAGAAATCAAATCATTGATTTGAGCAAGCCTATCATTATACTAGAAGGAGACCCCAACAAAATGAAGCCTAAGGAATTGTGTCAAAGAAGTTTTCAAGGAAATTGTTCTTGATGCCACCATTGATGATTAAGAGACCCTTCTAAACCAAGTTGGAGACCTTGTATAGTAGATTAAAGGACCGAACAAGGAAATGACTAAATAAATGTTGAAGATTCACAAGGAATCTATGAAGAAATTGATGGAGGACCTACTACAAAATATTGATATAGAAAATGTAACTATTTCTAAGTTATGTTCAAAATTTGAAGAACAATTGCAATCCATCATTTCATTGTTTCAAAATTTCTATGTTCTTTCAAACTTTACTAAGGAAATCAAGAAGGAGGAGGCAGATACTAAAAAAGAGTTGACTGAGTAGCTTAAAGAGCTAACTACTGAGCCTGGATCATTCCATCCCTATTACTCAAAGATACAGGAGCTCGTGGGAGTTCAACATTCATTAAGACATGAGGAGAACAAGATTAGATTGGAATTGATTGAACTGCAAGCATTGTTACTTCCCCAATCAATGCAGATACATTTGAAGAAAGGAAAAGAACTAGCCAGTTTTCCAGAGAACAACACCCTGGATACTATAGTTGACCTATCGACATATATCAATAAGCACATTGTTATATTACAGAAGCTCTGAGACATATGGGAGACTGTACTTGCTGTGATACAACAAAGGTATAAGCACATTTTTTATAAATAAGTTTTACTGTTGACACTTTTGTCAAAAAAGGGGGATAGATAGATATCGATTTATGAAAATAAAAAAGGAAAATAGAGTCAATACAAAAAAAAGTATATATGTGCAAAAAAAGTTTAAAAAATATATGTGAAAATTAAAAAAGGGAGAAGAAGAGTTGTACATATATTGTATAGAGAGTAACATCTCAGGGGGAGTTACCAATTTTGATGACTTTGAAGTTTTTTTCAAAAAATTCTCAACTTATGTCAAAGGGGGAGATTGTTATCTCTATAAGATATTTTGTTGTCATTAATTAAGTCAAAGTCATATGAGTTAGAAGAATCAATCGTTAAACGGGAGAAATCCAAATATTTAACTAGTCGATAATGCACACCGAGTAAGTTAGTGAAGTTGGTAAAGCACACATCAAAGGTAAAGATGCTACACTGAGAGTCTACAATTACCTACACTGACTGTATATGAAGTACACTGAGCGTATATCAAGTACACCGAGTTGACAGTTACCGAGTACTAAAGATCATTTAACTGAGCAAAGAGAAGTTATTCTACCGAGTTACTTAATTGATCCTAAATGCGATAAGGACACATTTAATGAATTGTCACAACATTAATTGTGATTCTACAATGCACAGAGAATAGTTTTTTACAAGATCAACGATCAAGATAATTCAAAGAGAATATATAAGGAGCATATTAAGTGGTCAATGAAAGTTTGTTATTTCCAAGAAAAACACCAAGTACCGAGGTAAAAGCGACACAGTCACCGAGTGAAAAAGAAGATCTAACGGTTAAAAAACAATTCACAACATACCTAATGCATAATATTAAGAGACAAAAATTCTTATATATAACGGATGATTTACAGAGTAGGATGATGATATAGAGAGGAGGCTGATATTGTTAGTGAAAATTAAAGGAATTATTTGAAGAACAAAGAGAAGAGAAGATATTCAGCTACATCATAGCAGATTTGAGAAATGTTACAATTTGAGATTGAGGTAACACATTTCAGAGCACATAGAGTCTGACCAACATTTGTTTTTCATGCAATATAGAAGACATTGTTGAATAGTTGATACTATTGTATTGAGAGCTACAAATCCCAATACTGAGTAGATCTTAACTGATCTTATATTTTTAAATCCTTTAACAAGGCACATCTCTAAGTGTATAGATTGTAAAATCCTTTAATCAAGTAGACCTAACAAGTCTTTATATACTCTTAACTGGGTAAGCTAACAAAATGGCTAAACATTGTAATCTCTAATCGAGCACCCTTTATACTGCAGTTAGTGAAGGTTGTGGGTATCATCCCCACCACATTTTTGTCCTCTAACCAAGGATTTCTTCATAAACAAAATCATGGATTTATGAGTTATATTGCTTGAAAGTTTTGATGATATGTTTTATGATTTTTACATTATTTTCATTTCAAATTATTGAATTCGGAAAACAACAAGCAACAATATATGGTTAATAGGAAGTTTCAGTTATAAGAGTTTTAGTGGTACTGAATCACCCCTCTCCTCTCACTCCCAACTTTCCATAGTCATTCCAACAAGTTTATGTCGCTGTCAATAAAACGGTTAGTCACCATGTCATGACGGTTTGAGGTAGTGGACGGTAATGACTGGAGAGCTAGTGAGTGGTGATTGCAAGGTTGAAAGAAATACTAAATGGATAGTATGTGTAGCTAATATTTAGTGATTGTGTTCCATATGGTAGTTGACTTGAATGGAGGTTATGGTTGCTAGGTCACGACAGTTTGGGATTTCAATGTTTTAACCTGCGAGTTGGAGTTAGGCATTTGGTGATTATGAAAGATGTTGGTCTCAAGATCTCAGGGTGTGCTGCAATTAATTGCTTTAGGTCATGAGCCAATGACCAAGGGTGTTGGTGATCATTTTCCAATGCATTACAAGATCTCTAATGTGCATGTTGACAATCGTGAGCTAGAGACAGAGTCGTTAATGACTAGTCATTATTTTGTAGGTGTAAGTGAGAGGATACTGTTGGTGCCAAGAAATAGAGAGATGTTTCCATGTGTCTCAGATCTCATGATCAACGGTTAGCGTGGGGTTTCAGGTTATCTTTTCCTAAACATTCAAAGGTTGCGATATTGCGAAGATGCTAAAGATGACCGTTAGCGCAAGTTCACAGGTTTATGATGAAGTTTCTTTTAAAGGCTGTGACCAGGCAAAATAACTATTATGAATTGGTGCAAGGTCCCAAGATATAATTTAAGACACATTTTCATAATTCTAAGCCACACTCGATGCCATGCAGACAATTGAATTGAGTTGAAAAATTGAAAGTGGAACCTGAACCAATAAATTTATGACATGTCATATTTTCAAATTATTTTAAAATTTTCTCAAAGGTTATAAATTCACGTCTTGATGATTTGGAAGTTTTTCTCCATGGCTAATCCCAGTTATCGTGCCTACATAAAATTATTGTTGAGTTGATGGACAAAGTGTGGGTATGTGAGAAAGAGATTTAAAGCTTCATCCATAAAAATCATTTCCATATCAAATCTTGAGTTCTCTTTTACAACAGATATATTGCAGTTGAAGTCAGATTTCTGTCAGTTTTCTTCAATTGGTTAGCTTGTGGCACTCTTCTCAAGATTTTGTTGTTGAGAAATTAAGTTGTTTTTTCCTAAGTGATATGTAGCTTGTTGCAATCCTTGTTCTATAAAAAGATTTTCAAGATCACTTAGGAAGGGGCAGAGATATTTTGTTTTGGATTCTTAGGATTTCTTTCAAACTCAGTCAAGGTTTAACAAATGTAATGAATCTTGTATAACAATACGTAGAGAAATTAGATGTCTTAGTATTGGGGTTTTAGTCTTGTTGAGTATTATTTTAGTGAGAAAATTAATGTATGAAGACAATGATTCTAAAGTCAATGAAATATAGTCCATATTTGGTGCTCTCCTCTATGTTGGTTTTATGAGCTGTGAATTTAATAATTCGATGTTCTTATTCAATTCACTGCATATTGTTTATATGTGTATGTTTTAATTCTAAGCTTTGATCAAGGATCAATTAAAATGCTGAAAATTAATTCATAATTTCATAAGGTTGGCATAATAATTATTATGGGAAGTCTAATTTTGGATTACATGAAAGGATGTTATTGTAATGCGATAATAATCTAAGTCTTGCATCATTCGTAGTTATGTCATTCATAAAAAAGGTTGTGAACTGAGAGAATTTCCCAATGGATAAGGCACTATTCTAAATATGCTATAGTTGTTATTTTGTTGGTTTAGGGTATTTGGTTATACAATCTTTTGATGAAAAATCTTTTTTATTTTCATGTTTATCTGTGGTACGTGTATTTTATGCTCCATAACAATTGAGAATCAATAATTATTTAGCCCCTACATAGTATTTTCTTGTTACTGTTGAGCCTCTTATGGGATAATCTGTTTATCAATTTCAGGGATGTGTTTAGTGAAGGTATTATTGCACTGAAATTACGTTTACCCACCTTGGTATTGCAGAGCCAAAAGTGTGTGGGGGGGGGGGGGTAGTCCCTGTTAATTGTTTCAATCATCTTAAGAAGTTTAACAATTTGATTTGGCTTCTCTATATATAATTTATTGAAGAGTGTACTAGTAGCTTCTTATAGCATAAAACCATTTTGGGAACCAACAAAATAGTGACTCTACTAGGGAATGATATTATAACTTGTTGCATTGACATGATTTGTAGTTGAGTTTTCTCCTTGTCTTGTTAATAATTTAGGCCAGGTAGTCAATCCATTTATGATGCAGAGCATCTTGGGTTCTTGGAAATCCTGTGTCAACCAAAAATATATTTGTTTCTTTCTCGGTGGTTTGTTGGAGACACTCAGTAACTTCTTTGGTGTGCTCAATTGAATGTTTTGTTTTTTCTTCACCGACCATGCTCGGTTACTATTTCTGGCATGGCTTTACCGATCTGTCTCAGTGTGCTTGGTAGTTTTATGTTTCCTATCTCACCGAGTTGGTTTTCTTGTTGGTTCTTTGGGGCCGACATCTGCATTTTATTTTGGACACATAGTTAATGTTGGGATCTATCTTTGGGGAAAGTGTGGACCTATTTTGGGGTCTTTGCTCTTTCCCATGTTGGATCTTTGAGGCTAACCTCTTTCAGTGACTGTAATATAAATTTATTGTTATGTTCTTAGTTTAGGGGAATGATCATCAAGAGAAGTTAGAGATAATGTTAAGTGGGTAATAACTTGTAGGTCTAGGGTTTCTTGATCTCGCATGTATGGGGACTGCTCTATAATACATTTCTATTTGTATTGGCCATAACTGGGAAGGCATTAAAGCCCAACATGTATGAAGTTTGATGAAGTAGAAAATATATCTACATTCTCTTCTTTCTTCTCTATGTTGTAAGCTTTTGCATTGTGTTATACAAGTTGGTTTAGTGCTTGGGAGTGCCTTTGGCTTGGAGCATTAACCCTCACTACGTCAAATTGAGATTTGCATAGAGTTATAAATTTTCATCTATAATTTGAAGGTTGAGCCAATAGGTCTTTATTGAGAGGCTCTATATCTTTTTTTGGTATTACAAGTTGCGAGCTTGTGTTATCCTTGAAGAGTGAGTGAGGTTACAATAAATATTGAGAAAGTTTATTAATCTTTGCATTAATTCAAATCCCAACTAAATTGGGTGGGAACTCTGAGGTCTTTGTACCAATGTGTGTAAGTACTTGAAAGATTTCAAATTAGATTAAAGGATAAATCACAAACATGAGTAAGTAGAAGAACACTAGAGCATTTATGAAGTAGTAACCTGAAGTCACATTAGAGGGTGAGCTTCCTAAAGTTCAAAAGAAAGGTTGGGCTAAAAGAGATGTTGACTCTATTAGTGCCCCCTCAGCATGGAAGCCTAAGAATGGAAATACAAGTAAGTCTTTTCATCCCGTCCCTAAGGAAAATGTGTCATCTTCAAAATCTTCTAAATATGATAGCTTAGGATTTTTTGAATCGTTATTTCAAACTCCTGTTCAAAATGAAATAAAAGAACCTTTAATTACAAATAAGGGAATAACATAAGTTCAATATTCTGAAAAGAAAAGGGGTTGGAGTAGAAGTAGAAGTCATCAAAATACCATTGATGTACCTCCTCCTCTGAGACATAAAAGAGATTTCCCTTATGTGCCTGTTCAAGAACATTTTGATATGGACTTGATTAATCTAGATGAGACATCTGGATCTAAAATTACTCTTCCAGATCTTGATGAGGTATTCAGTGATATTGTTATTCTAAAAAGAGAACTTCACAAACAAATGGAGTTAAGAAAGAAAAAAGAGAAAGAAAGGGAATCTTAATTCATAAATGCAGTTATCGAGAGGGATAGCCTATTGAGAAAATTAGTTACCTTAAAAGATATGAATTATGAAGAGCCAAAACTTGTAGAGGAAGGCCTATTTATATTCCAAATTTATCCTAGAATTGAAAATCCAAAAATCTAAATGAAAACCCAACCAAGGAGTGAAAATGAGATCCATAAGCCTATTTTAGATAAGGGAAAACAAAAGGTAACTAGATTGAGGATTAATGAGCCTAAGGATCAAGGTAAGATTTCACAAACCTTGTCCCAAACTGATATGGAGTTGCAAAAATAAAGAAAAGAAGGTGAAGCTCTCGAGGAATTAGAAATAATTGAGATCAAGGCCGCTTCAACAGATATGAAATGGAAAATAGATTTCCTTAAGCAATTAGCATTAACTAATCCTTCTATTGGTGTAGACCGGAATAATGTTCAAGGAGTTTCTATTTCTACTCCTACAATACAAAAACATGTTGCTAGTGCTACCACATCTTCTCAACATCCTCAAGATTCTCAAGTCATAGGGCTTACAAAATTTGGATAGTAGGAACAGTGACTACAACCCTAGGTATGAACAAAGCACATGGTACAACTAGATAATTTTCTATATCAAATATGGGAATAGGTGATATCGGTCAAACTACTAGAGGACACTTTCAAAGGAGACTAATCCAATTGGATAGGTATAGGCAGTTTTTTTATGACGGAATCCCCGGTCAACCTAATGCAGTTCCAAATGAGTTGAGGGATAAGATCACAAAATTCAGTAGGAATAATGCAATAACTGGTGAAGAATATCTCAAATTTTTTGTTGATATGATAAATGATTATGAGTTGGAGCATGAGGATGTAGTGATGAAATTGTTTATGTAATCTCTAAAAGGAGGATGTCATGGATTGGTATAGGGGTCTACCAAATGCCAGTATTTGTTCATGGGAAGAATTTGAAAAGTGCTTTAAGGAACAGTATGGTGATAAAAATAATGCAAGTTTTATGTTGAATGAATTTAACAATATTAAGAAATCACCGAATGAGGCTACCACTGATTTTAACATCAAATTCCAGAAAGAAATGTATAAGTTGTTTCAGGTATTAAGGTTAGAAGAAAGTGTATGGCTGACAACATATTTCAATGCCTTTGATGCTAAGATGGCCTTTCTTAGAGACAAAGAAACTCATACTTTGAGAGATGCTTTGAGAATGGAAATCAATATTGAAAGGAACAAAAGAGCTTTGGGGAAGCTGGGAAGGAGAGAAGATCCTAAACTTTTTAGCAAAGGAAGTAAGAAAGAAGGAAAAAAAAAATTCAGGACCAAAACCTAAAGATGGTGATAAATTGGACAAGGTATTAAGTGACTTGAAATATTTAAAGATCAGCAATGCAAAAAAATGATAGAAGCTTTGGATAAGAGAGGCCTCCCTATAATAATTTTAGTAGGCATTCTAGGTTGCAAAATTATCCTAACAATACTCAGTGGAAAGATGGGAAGCCTGTGTATCCAACACAAAAGGGGAAAATTAGATTTAGTCACCCCTGATCCTTTACAGAATAATACCATAAATGTGAATGAAGATGCTCCTTGGTGTATGGCATGAAATTCACCTCACAGTCCTGACTATTGTGTTTTTGCACAAAGCATGTCTGCTAGTGAAGAGCATGAAGAGGGGATTAGTAAAATTTATGATGAGGTAGATTGTCTCATGACATCAAAATATTTATGGGATGAAATTGATTCTGTTGAATAAGTTGAAGATCAAGATGTCTTGGAATCAAGGAGAAGGAAAGAGGAGTATGTGCAACAACATTTCTCTCAAGCTGATAAAGAAATTAATAATAACTAGCACAATGTTGCACATGGTTCTCCCCCCTTTTCACTAACAAGACCTCTTGATGAAGAAATATCACAAATTACAGTAGACATGGTTTCCCAAGCAAGAGGTAATTACCATTTGAGAAATATAGTTGTTGGAGGTGATGATGGTAAGCATGCTAGTATGTTCATTAAAGAATAGAAGGGTAAAATAAAGGAACTGTCAAATAAGGATAAAGATGATGTGAAGATCAAAGAAGTAAAAACCAAGGTTTGGGCTAAGAAGAGTGAGGCCCCTAAACATATTGATGCAACTTTTGCATATAAAATTAAAATAAAGGATACTGAAAAGTCTTCTACTCCTATTCAAGAGGACATGAAGTAGAAAAGGAAGATTGAATGCAGCCAAACAACTCAAGTTGAAGATGTTTCAGGTAAAGATATTTATGTCCCTGAATATGTTCCTATAGATATGCTGCAGTTACTTTCCCAAATTATAGTTAAAGTACATTTTCTTGAAATGACGAGGATAAAGGAAAATAAAGAAAAAACTCTAGCTTGGTTTAAGGGTGCATCCTCAAATAAAAATTGAACAATTAGATAAGGATAAGATAGCAAAGGATGAGGAAAGTAAAAAGGAAAATAAGAAAAAGAGTGTGAGGGATTAGTGTCTCAAATTCCTCATATGTATTTAGATCAATCTATGAATGTTTGTCTGGGTAGTGTGAACCCTTTCTTTCTAACTATGATAATCAATGGAAAAATAATAAAGAATTGCATGATAAACTTAGGGGCATCAAATACAGTAATGCCAGTCAAAATTATGGAGTCTATGGGGTTGAAGGTTGACACTCCTCATGGGAGATGTCAATCCATAGATTCAAGAGAAGTGCCTGTCATTAGTACTATTAAGGCCCTACCAAATAAATCAGCATCATACCCTGATAAGAGTCTAAAAATGAGTGTTCTTGTGTAGATATTCCTCCTCATTATAGCATGTTGTTATCTAGAAAATGGAGTGCATCTATGGGGGGTAGTTTGAAATGTGATCTTTCTTTTGCTACTTTTGATATTGGTGGTGAAAATTGAGGCCATACCAAGAGAGATGAATTGTAGGGCGGATGCATTGGCAAGATCAGTGTCTTGATTGATTCCTCACCTTGACTTTGGAAATGATGTGTACAAAATTGAACTTATCGATAGGCCTAGTGTCCCATACAATTTTAAATCCTAGCAAGTATTTCACAATGATAAATGGATTAATGCATTCATGCAGTGCATGGATATGTTTGCAACAACATATTTCAAAGGTTCTGAGTCTGAAATGTCATGAGTTTTGCCCGAAAGTAGAAGAGTTCCAAGAACAAGACGTTGTTCAGCTCAAAGGTAAAAAAATTCCCAAAGGGTTGGTTTCTTTAGATAAATTAATTGATTGATATGATTGTTACACGAGAAAAGTAAAAGTGCAAGAGACAAAAAAATCTGGTTCCTATGAAAGAATTAACACAGGGGGTGAGTCTGACCCCAAGACTATCAATCTAGGAACATGTTGCTCTCCTGATGAAAAATGTAGATTCATTAAATTGTTAAAAGATTACAAAGACATGTTCGCATGGTCTTATGAAGAACTTAAAAATTTCAGACAAGGTCAATTTCAACATCACATCCCTTTAAAGCCTAGAGAAGATCCTTTCAGATAGGAGCTACAAAACTATAACCCTAAAGTAGCTGATGCATTTTTTAAAGAAGCAGACAAGATGTTGAAAGTGTGAATAATATACCTATTCTACTACTTGACATGGGTGGAAAATATTGTGCTAGTACGTAAAAAGAATGGAGAAATATGTATCTGTGTGGAATTCCATAATTTGAACTAGGCCAGTCTTAAGGATAGCCACCCGCTACCAGTTATGGATCATATATTGCAAATTGTGGTTGGTTCAGAGATGATGTCGATGTAGGATGGTTTCTCTAGTTATAACCAAATCAATGTGGCAAAAGAAGACCAACACTAGACAGCCTTCACTACACTATGAGGGACCTTCACATATAATTGAATGCCATTCGGATTGATCAATGTCAGTGTGAATTTCGAACGGGCCATGAATTTATCTTTTGGGCTCTTGATTAATAAGACAATCATCATATATCTAGATGATTTGATAGTGTTCTCCAAAAGGCAGAAGTACCACTTGAGAGACCTCCTGACCATGTTACAAAGTTGTCAGGATCATGGTATTTCTTTAAATCCTAAAAAGTCAATGTTTTGTGTAACATAAGGAAAATTTATTGGTCATCTTGTATCCCAAGATGGAATCAAAGTAGATCTAGAATGGGTGTGAGCCATTCAGAAGCTATGTCAAACATTAAAAAAAAGAGCGGATTCAAGTCTTTCTTAAGATAAATAAACATCCCAAGGATGTTCATACTAGATTTTGTAGAGACCACCAGGCCTATGGTAGACCTGATGAATGAAAAACAAACATTCAAGTAGAACGAAGAAGAAACCAAAGCCTTTGAATTAGTAAAGGAAGCAATTTCCCAAGCTCCTACACCATTTAATATTGACTTCAAAAAAATATTTAATTATATATTACTATGCCTCGAAGTATACTATGTCAAGAATCCTGTTGTAGAAAAATGACGCTAATGAAGAAGCTCCAATTACCTTCATGAGTCTACCCCTAAAGAAGCATGGATTGAATTATTCATTCACTGAGAAGAAAGCTTTTGTGGTGGTGAAGGTAGTTAAACATTTAAGGTATTATATCTTGCACTCACATTCAATAGTGTATGTGTCTAATAATGTAGTTAAAAGCATTTTGACTCGATAGGAGGTGGCGGTTAATAATATGGCAACATGAGTCTCAAAGATTCAAGAATTTGATCTTGATATAAAACCTACTAAACTTGTTCAAAGGAAAAGTTTATGTCTATTAATAGCTGAGAAGGAAAAAGACAAGGATAAATTACCATTAGCCTTATTTGTAGGATAGAGAGATTCATGGTTTGTAGATGTGGCTCATTATCTAACATATAGTGAATACTCAGAACATATGGGCTCCAGAGAAAGGAGGAATTTAAAATTAAAGGCTTCTAAATATGTAATAGTATATGACATTATTTATAAGAAAGGTCTGCATGGTATGTTTCCTAGGTGTGTAGACAAAGACCAACAAGAAAATTTGTTGAAAGCATTCCACAATGAGGCATGTGGAGGTAATTATTCATCTACAATAACTGCCTTCAAAATTCTTTGAAACTACTATTATTGGACTCACATGTTTAAAGACACCTACAAATGGGTGGCTCAATGTGAAAAATTCAAGTTCTTCTCTGGAAAACCACAATTAGCAGCTCTACCCTAGAGACCGGTCGTTATAGATGAACCATTTAAATAATGGGGATTAGATTTTATAGGCCCTCTAAATCCCCTATTGATTGTTGTTCATTCCTACATCCTAATCATAATCGACAACTTCAAAAAATGGGTAGAAGCAATCCAAGTGAAGAAAATGACATCGGAGGTAGCTTGTAATTTTTTGGCAGAATATATTTTGGTCCGTTTTGGGGTCCCATAGAAAATAGTAGCTGACAACACCTCAAATATTTCCTCTAGAGAGCTGCAATATTTTTTTTATGATCATGGGATCCATTTGTTCCACTCTTCAGATTATTACCCCCAGGAAAATGGACAGGCTTAATCCAACAACAAAAACTTGATTTCCATTATGAGGAAGTTGGTAAATGAAAATGCCCAAGATTGGCACAAAAGGATTTATGAGGCACTCTGGGATGATCAAAGTTCTCCCAAAAGGTCTATTGTTATGAATCCTTTCGAATTGATCTATGGTGTTGAGGCTTAGTTATCTTTTCCCTTGGAACTCTCTACAACTAAGTTACATAAAGTAATTTAAGAATGTGCTTTTCAAAAAGCCTTAGAATTTTTTTTTGTACCTGATAAAGATTAAAGAAGAATGAAAGAATTTGGTTGATTACATAACCCATGATTAAGCTCGTATAAAGAAGATATTTGATCGTAGGGCTAGACCAAGAAAATTCAAGGAAGAGGACCAAGTTCTACTCTAGGATAAATTTAGAGAGCCAAAAGGAGCCCATGGAAAATTTGTCTGTCTCTGAAAAGTGTTGGATGATATCAGTTTTGGTTACCGATCATGCTGTTGATATTCATGTTTTGTCACTGATGTCAACATATATTTCTATGGAGAAGACAGACTGGCTACTTAACTGGAAGGAGTGTATGGACACTGTACAGGTGATTTAGAATGATCAAAGTTGGATTTATGTAGAAGGATGTGTGCTGGCCTTATTCCTAAGGTCACTTGACTTTATGTTACCTACTGTGGATGTTACAGTTGATTTAGTGAAGACTAGTTTTCTAGACTGTAACTGTGATTCTGGACAGAGCAGGTCTCTGTGTTTTGGGTATATCTTTCTGGAGAAGATATTTTAGAACTTGTGAGCTTATTGATGGACAACCAACATATGATAGAGTAATGGGTTGAGTTCTATTTTTGATTGGATAATGATGACGTCAACTATGGCGTGTATTCTAGATAAGACCTATTTCCTAGCCGACTTCAGACATGTAGCATGTGAAATTAATTATGAGCATGAATTATGGATCTAGAAGTATATGTAATGGATTGTAAATGTTTTATACTTGTTATAGATACCGTGTGTATGTTAGCAAGGGGCTATGTAATTATTTGTATGATGGAAAGCCTTAATTGGCCGACCTAGTTAATTATGTATTAGGAAAGCTTAACTGGCCGACCTAATGAATTATTGTAAGAGGGTATATATGAATGATAAAATCTTATGGAGAATTGTGAAAGAGAAAGATAAAGAAAGAGAGGTGTGGAAACTGCGAAGCTTGTTGACTGCTGGATACAAGTAGAATTGATAATTCATTGGAACTGACAAAGCAAAGACAATTGCTATCAGACAGTTCGCTAGAATGTGTATTTGCTTTATACACTTGGTTCAGATTGTGAATCCTTGAGGGTGGAGTTAACCTTCTTTGGGCATTGTGCCTTGGTAGTGAGCCTACTATTTTATTTGACTCCTAACAGGGTCTATCTCCTAACAAGGACTGTGTAATGTAATGTTGTAACAAGCTCCTAACAGGGCTAATATCTTTTAACATGGATACTATAATCTCAATACATTATTTGTGGGTGTTAATTCCCACTGGGTTTTTACCTTTAATAGGGTTTCCTCGACAACAAATATTGTGTTATGGTGTTGGCTATTACTGTGTTATCATTTACATTTGCATATTTGGTTTATAAAGTATAAATTTTAATAATTTAGATTACAACGGATTCACCCCCCCTCTCAGTTGCCTTGTGGACTATTATTCCTAACAAAAAGGTCCATTTGTGATTAGCCAGGTAATTGGGCCAGATACATTTAATTTGAAATATCCGGATAGAACAGAGCTACCCCTGTCCTTTAATGGGCAGGATTTGAAATTATATTAGTTCTGAATAAGTTCTTTCTTCCTTGTACATAGTATTTTGGTGTGTCTAGGTTTGTAGGAGTTTTGTTTTTTGGGTTGATCCTTTATGTTTTTTTAGTTCCACTACAAAACCAGAGAGTTTGAGTTCATCCCTAGTCCTTCACAGTCCTGGTCCCCAATCAGATCTAGTGTTACCCCACCAATTTTTCATTTCTTAAGATAAAAGGGTCTTACTGGTTTACATGAACAATGAACCTTGAACCTTGTCTAGTTCAAGTTCACTAAATCAATGTCATTAGTGCGTAATATAAGTCTAGCAACTTTTCTTGTTTAAAAATGTCTTAATCCTCCTCTGAAACCGTGTCTTGAACTCAAAGCTTGAACCTTTTTGTTAGAAATAATGGGAAGTATGTACTGAGAGGGGAGGGGTAAATCATTACCTCTAAAATGTTTACCTCTTTTTAAACTTAATCCATTTAGTAATCCATTGTATTACCATCCATATGTTCTATCATATCTTTGTGTAAGTTATATAAATTCATAAATTTCACAAACATGTAAACATTCATAGAAGCATTCATGAAATATAATGACATATTACACAATATATGGTAACGCAGAAAACCCCTGTTAGAAGGTAAAAACTACGGTGGGGATGGCACCCACAAAAACCTCACTATCTATAAATTGGAAGGGGCCGGTTAAGGCTTACAATTTGATCACTTCTGATGATCTACCCTGTTAGGAGTATTATATGGAGACTAGTTGAGGTCTACTCTATTAAGAGCTTTAGCATCACTGTTTAGTGTGCACTCAGTTAAGAGATTTACAAAGGATTGTTAAATCCACCTTTCTTGAAAGGATTTCTTCTATTTTCTACACTTGTTAGTGTGATAGCTAAATGTGGGCCTCTGATTTAGCCATACACTTCAACATGGTCATTATTCTTTAGCTGCATACAGGAACAAATATCGATTCATTCACCCTGCATGTCTAAAAGAGTCGACCTGTTGCCTTCTAGAAGGAAGGAGTATGAGCTTGCTCTCAGGTCATTGCAAGCTCAGTGACTACACCGAGGACCTAAACGAAGGATTTAAATCTATGATAATGCAAATAAATGAATAATCTAAATGCAAATGCAGTTTGTTGTTCATTCAAAACTATTTAGGATTCATTTTAGAAGCACCAAATTGAGTGTGAGATATTCATTTTAATAACACCAAATCAAAAGTGTGCTCTAAATTAGATTGATTTGCTTGAAAGTAATAAACAACAAATATTAAATAAAAAT